>JACBWV010000678.1:1688610-1756095 GCA_013435795.1 Chlamydomonas sp. ICE-L | reverse complement strand
CACATCCACATTCACACCACATCCACACACCAGCCCCCCCCCCCACCAGGGGGTGGGGTGGGAGTTCAGACATCCTGAATTATCGACACCTCAAGCACGGCATTCTTGTGGCCCTGAGGGTTGGGGGTAGGGGTGGGTGGGCTGGGGGGTTCGAAGTGGGGTTTGGCGTGTGGGTATCGGTATGTGTGTGCGGGGGGGTGGGGTCCCCAGGCATCCCTGACGGCTAAACACGATACCATGCACCCATTTTGATCGACATGTAGTTCTGGCACTTTCCATAAGTGTGTGAAATGGTAGACAAATCAACTTGTCCCTATCTCCACACCCAACACTCCCACCCCTACCCTTCTCAGCCTTAACAACCTACACTCCAACCTCCAACCCTACCCTTACCTGCCCATACCCCAGCCATGCGCTGCCTAGTGAGCACTCACCTGAATCTAAATGTAGTTCTGACACTGTCCATACGTGCCCCACAGGTAGATCAGCTTGTCTGCAGAGCCTGTCCCTACACCCAACACCTCCACCCCTGCCTGCCCCAACATTTACACTCCCACCTCTACCCCTACCTTCCCCTGCCCATATTACAGCCATGTGCTGCCCTTAACCCTGAACCCTACATTCTGAGCACCTACCTTGATAGACAAGTAGTTTTGACACTCTCCATAAGTGCGCCACAGGTAGATCAGCTTGTCTGCTGTCCCTACACCAAACACCCCACACTCCCCTCTCTACCCCTACCTTCCCATGCCCATACCCAGCCATGCGCTGCTCAGTGAGCACCCACCTTAATATAAATGTAGATCTGGCACTCTCCATGCGTGCGCCAGAGGTAGATCAGCTTGTCTGCTGTCCCTACACCCAACACCCTACACTCCCCTCTCTACCCCTACCTGCCCATGCCCATACCCAGCCATGCGCTGCCCAGTGAGCCCTTACCTTAATAGACATGTAGTTCTGGCACTCTCCATATGTGCGCCACAGGTAGATGAGCTTGTCTGCAGAGCCAGATGCACACACAGCTCCATCCGGGCTAAACTTGAGACTCAATACTTCACTGCCATGGCCAGTCAGCTGCATGATAGGCGCTTGAAGGCCGCTGGTGCGCTTAATACCCTGTACAAGATGAAATAAATGTATACATAAATAAATGAATAAATAAATAGACAAATAAATAAATAAATAATAGTACAGGTATAAATATACATAAATAAATAAATAAATAGACAAATAAATAAATAAATAAATAATAGTTCATGTATAAATATAAATAAATAAATAAATAAATAAATAGACAAATAAATAAATAAATAATAGTACAGGTATGTCTTATTACGAGGCGTGCGGTTGAGGGGGGCAGCCTGCTCTGTACTTCACTGCCATGGCCAGTGAGCTGCATGATGGGTGCTTGAAGGCCGCTGGTGCGCTTGATACCCTGTAAAGTAGAAATTAAACAAATCAATCAATCAATAAATGAGTGGTACCGGTATGTCTTATTACAAGATTGAGGTTGAGGGGGCCTGCCTGTTTGCTTGCACTGACTGGGGTCTACCACTTAACATGCAAATATGTGTTAGGCTCAACACTTCACTGCCATGGCAAGTGAGCTGCATGATCGGCGCTTGAAGGATGCTGGTGCGCTTAATACCCTGTACAGGATGAAATAAATAAATAAATAAATAAATTCATGCATAAATAAATAAATAAATACAGAAATGAAAAAAGAAAAAAATACAGGTATGTGTTATTCCGAGGCATGAGGTTGAGGGGGGCAGCCTGCTCTGTACTTCACTGCCATGGCCAGTGAGCGGCATGATGGGTGCTTGTAGGCCGCTGGTGCGCTTGATACCCTGTACAGGATCAATTATATATATATATATACATATATATATATATATATATATATATATATATATATATATGTGTGTATAAATATATAAACAAATAAATAGTACCGGTATGTCTTATTATGAGGCGTGCGGTTGAGAGGCTAAACTTGAGACTCAATATTTCACTTTCATGGCCAGTCAGCTGCATAATGGGTGCTTGAAGGCTACTGGTGTGGTTGATACCCTTCACTGTTTATTCAGGGCGTGAGGTTGAGGATTGTTTGCTTGCTCTGGGGCCTATCACCAAACCTGCACATATGGGTAAGGCTCAACACTCCACTGCCCTGGCCACTCAGCGGCATGATGGGGGCTTGTAGGCTACTGGTGTGCTTGATACCCTTCACAGCAAGCATGCTAATACATGAAAAGTGTGCTTTATTCAGGGCGTGGGGTTGAGGGGGCCGGCCTGTTTGCTTGCTCTGGGGCCAATCACCAAACCTGCACATGTAGGTAAGGCTCAACACTCCACTGCCCTGGCCAGTCAGCGGCATGATAGGTGCTTGTAGGCTACTGGTGCGCGTGATACCCTTCACAGCGGCCATGCGGTACGTCAATTGTTTGCCTTGTTACGAGGCGTGGGGTTGAGGGGGCCGGCCCGTTACCCAGTACTGGGGCCAACCACCAACCATGCAAATACGTGTAAAGGTCAACACTTCGATCCCATGGCCAGGCAGAGGCCTGATGGGTGCTTGCAGGCTGCTGATGCGCTTAATACCCTTCACAGCAAGCATACACATACATGAATAGTGTATCTCATTACGAGGTGTGAGGTTGAGGGGGCTAGCCTGCTCAGTACTTCACTCCCATGGCCAGTCAGCAGCATGGTGGGTGCTTGCAGGCCGCCAGTGCGCTGGATACCTTGTACAGGATGAAATACATAAATACATAAATAAATGGTACCCGTATGATTTATTACGAGGCGCGCGGTTGACGGGGCCAGCCTGCTCAGTTCTTCACTGCCATGGCCAGTCAGCTACATGATGGGTGCTTTCAGGTTGCCGAGCGCTTAATACGCTGTACAGGGTCAATTAAAGAAATTTAAACATTAAAACACTCTACAGGATCAATTAAATGCATTAATAAATCAATACACTGTATATGATAAATAAAATACGTTAATACACTGTACAGGATCAAT
Organism: Chlamydomonas sp. ICE-L; assembly: GCA_013435795.1. Taxonomy (NCBI): domain Eukaryota; kingdom Viridiplantae; phylum Chlorophyta; class Chlorophyceae; order Chlamydomonadales; family Chlamydomonadaceae; genus Chlamydomonas; species Chlamydomonas sp. ICE-L. Next base: position 1,753,068 of record JACBWV010000678.1, on the reverse strand, counting down.
GAAATAGATAAATATACTGTATAGGATTCATTACATTCATTAATACATTAAATAAATTAATACACTGTACAGGAAAAATTAAATAAATTAATACACTGCTCAGGATAATTTAAATATAAAAATTAATTACATAATTAATACACTGTACAGGATCAGTTAAATAAATTAACAAATCAAGTAAATTAATGTACTGTACAGGATCAATTAGGGTCGTCAACACACTGTTCAGGATCAATTAAAATAATTAACAAACTGTGCGGGATCAATTAAATAAGTTAATACATTAAATGAATTAATACAGTGTACAGGATCAATTAAATACATTAAATAAATTAATACAGTGTACAGGATCAATTAAATACATTAAATAAATTAATACAGTGTACAGGATCAATTAAATACATTAAATAAATTAATACAGTGTACAGGATCAATTAGGGTTTTCAATATGACTATGCTGCCCAGAATCGTTGTACTATGTAGTACGATGAATGCCTGCCCCCCCCCCCCCCCCCCCCCCCCCCCCCCCCCCCCCCCACACACACACACACCCACACACCACTCCACAGAGAAATTACATCTTACACATTCAAGAAAACTATCAAGAAAACTTAATCGAACCCTCTATAATTATATCTATCATCAAATCACACATTTTCATTCCAACCCTAACTTTGGGGTTATTCCAGGCTATGTCAAGACTCATGTACATCTCATGTACATCTACATTGAACACAGGCATCTATTCCCTCCATACATTATTTACTCCCCATGTGTGCATATAGCATCTAATCACTCAAGTACATCTCATGTTCATCTACATTGAACACAGGCATCTATTCCCTTCATACATTATTAACTCCCCATGTGTGCATATAGCATCTAATCACTCATGCACATCTCATGTACATCTACATTGAACACAGGCATCTATTCCCCCCATTGATTATTTACTCCCCATGTGTGCATATAGCATCTAATCACTCAAGTACATCTCATGTTCATCTACATTGAACACAGGCATCTATTCCCTCCATACATTATTAACTCCCCATGTGTGCATATAGCATCTAATCACTCATGCACATCTCATGTACATCTACATTGAACACAGGCATCTATTCCCCCCATTGATTATTTACTCCCCATGTGTGCATATAGCATCTAATCACTCAAGTACATCTCATGTACATCTACATTGAACACAGGCATCTATTCCCCCCATACATTATTCACTCCCCATTTGTGCATATAGCATCTAATCACTCATGTACATCTCATGTACATCGACATTGGACACAGGCATCTATTCCCCCCATACATTATTCACTCCCCATATGTGCATATAGCATCTAATCACTCATGTACATATAATCTAGCACATATATCTCTATATATATCTCTGTATAATACATGCATCTACTACCCCAAACCATCTTCAAACCCCCACGCAAAGGTAATGATAACGCCTGGTGGGGCGTGGTGTTAAGGGAGCCTGTCGTACGCGGGTGGGGAGCGGTCTCCTACCTCAACTGGACAAGCTACCGTCGCGGTTGACGACGACCTGCAACGCCAAGAGCGACCGAAGGAGGAGTCGAACCCCCGACTCTTCATTCTTTAGCCATCTGGTCTACCACTAGACCATTGTAATCGCTAAAGAGGCTAACCCCCACGCATATATCTAGCATCTAATCAATAGCGATCACCTACATGGTTAGTATATCTAACACACTCTATTTCGATCAGCTTTCTAGGGCTGCTGAACTTCTTGCATGTAATCAATAGCGCTGATGAATATCTAGCATTTAATATATCACCTACATCTATATCTAACACACTATATATCAATCAGTTTTCGATGTACACATCTTTTTCTAATATATGCATCTATCCCCCCCTAACCTCCTTCAAACCCCCATGCATATTTATAGCATGTAATCACACATGCACATACAATCTAGCACATGTATCTATGTGGAAAACATCTCTGTATAATACATTCATATGTCCCCCCCAATCCTTATTCAAACCCCCATGCATATATATCTAGCGTGTAATCTATCACCTGCGTATTTATTATTTAGTATATGTAACACACTATATTTCAATCAGCTTCCAATGTAAACATCTCTGTCTAACACATGCATTTATCCCCCCCAAGCCTTCTCCAAACCCCCATGCATATATATAGCATCTAATCTATCACCTTTGTGTTTAGTATATCTAACACACTATATTTAAATCAGCCTTCTAGCGCTGCTGAACTAATGGCATGTAATCAATAGCGCTGCTGAACATCTAGCATGTTATCTATAGTGCTGCTGAATATCTAGCTTGTAACCTATCGCCTACATCTATATCTAACACACTATATTTATATCAGCCTTCTAGCGCTGCTGAACTTTGAGGGCTTAGCCCAGTGGCTAGCTTGGGGAGCTGCCTAGAAGCTGCTGCTAGTAGCCAGGGGAAAAAACAGTGATTGAAGTAGGGAACGGCAACATGATATCATATGATATCATGTCATCATATGATGCCGGCAGTCTATCTAGGCTAAAGTTACCATTTATATACAATATTATATGATGCAATTTTTGTGATATCATATGATATCATGCTTGGCTTTGGTCAACATCATGTGAAATGCCGGTCCCTAAATATAAGTGGGGGGTAGAAATGAGGACGCTGGCCTGAATAAGACTTTAAACTGTATTATCCGCTCATTTTGCTCAGATTGTGTGTGGTGGTGGTGTGTGTGGTGAGTGCGTGGTGGTGTGTGTGAGTGTGTGTGTGCTGGTTATGTTGGGACTTGAAATTGGAAGACGGTGAGAAGTCCAGAGTTGGCTGAAACACCATGTAACGATCAAATCCAATTTTGGATGGAGTGAACTCTGCACCAGCATTTGCATCAGCATGAATACCCAATAGGCAAAATTAGTATCCAGCATTTACATCCCCACTGATGGATGCTAACCCGTGTAGCTCACTGAAACCATCCCCCCCCCCCCCCCCCCCCCCCCCCCCCCCCCCCCCCCCCTGGAAAGTTAAAGATTGATGCTGAGTCGATCTGCGCATCGACATCCGTACCTCCTTGGTTAAGGTCCCCACTATGAGGCCGCTTTCCGTCCTCTGCTTCTTCAGCGCAAGTATCGTTCCTCCGATGGGCGCATCTTGGCCATTATACGAGGGAAACGACCTTTTTTGCATGGTTGAGACAGTAGCGCTTCACAGACGGAATGTCAACCGATCGAGCGCAGAAAAGTCTAAGTTCTGACTCTTGTGTTATATAAAGGACGATGACGAAGGGCGGTACGACGAAGGGAAGACGCCAGTGGAGTGGCTTCGATGCGGTTCTAGCAGTACAAACTCGCACCGACAAACTCGTTGGATCCTGCGGGGACGGAGGCGGAGGATTGGAAGTGAGCCAGCCTGGACGTACAACCCTCAAACTTCGGTTCTCCGATTATTTGACAAGCATAGCGCGATGATTTCCGGGACCCGACTGCTCCTCGCATGCGGCTCCAGCGCTTTTCTGCCGACGGCCAAGGCCGCTCTATCCTCTGCCCGTGCATCACTCGTGCGGGCAAGTCTGACCTCATGTCCTGCGTGGCAGGAGATGAGTGTCCAGACGCAGCGGGTCTCTGCATGGGGCGATAAAACCACTCCCAGCTGCCTGGGAAGCTCCAGAAGCTTTGCGAGCTCATCCAAACCAGTCTATGTGGACCCATTTCGAGATAGCCTGCAGGGAAAGCCAGATCTAGCAGCAGCTGCTGGGGAGGGAAAAGGAGAGGAGATGGTGAAAGTGAGTTTAAATAGTAGGGTGCCCTGGCAGGTCCCCTGGAGGTCGGCCCAGGGGGGGGTGCGTAATTTGAGTCAAGAAGCAGTGGCAGAATCAATATAGCACGACTATTACGCATCAATATTTCATTGTTACACATCAGTTATTGCACAATGCATTCTGCTTGACTTTGAAACGTTTATGCAATTGGCATTATTATTAAACTCGGTGGCCTGGCCAAAATGTGGAGAAAGAGCACTATACACCATTCCGCGTGAGTATCGCATAGGTCTGAGCCCCCTAGGGGGCCGACCAACTAGTGTGTGTAAGCATACAGACTTGCACACAGGCACGCATGCTGACATGCACGTACACAGACATGCAGATTTGCGCACACACAGACATGCACACATGCAGGCATGCAGATGTGCAGACTTGCTGATATGCAGACGTGCAGTCATGTCGACATGCAGACACTCACACAAACAGACATGCACACATGCAGACATGCAGATGCGCAGACTTGCTGACATCCAGACTTGCACACATGTTGACATTCAGACATGCAGGCGTGCACATATGTTGGCATGGATACTTGCAGATGTGCGCACACCCAGACATGTAGACGTGCACACATGCATACGTGCACACATGCACACATGCAGACGTGCACACATGTCGACATGCACACATGAAGACGTTCAAACATGCGCACATGCATGCGTGCTCACACACAGACATACAGACATACAGACATGCACACATGCAGACAAGCACACATGTTGACATGCACACATGCAGACGTGCACACACACAGACACAGACATGCAGACGTTCAAACATGCACACATGCAGGCGTGCTCACACACAGACATGCAGACGTGCACACATGTTGATGTGTAGACATGCACGCGTGCAGACGTGCACACACACAGACATGCAGGCGTGCACACATTCGGGCATGCAGACGCGCACACATGCAGATGCGCAGACAAGTGAGGACACGCACACATGCATGCGAGCACACATATCAATTCGGCAGCATGCAGACGTGTACGCATTTAGATGTACTGACAGGCAGGCGTGTATGGCGTAAACATGCTAGTATGAATCTCACAAAATCCAGTCATTCAAACTTCAAATTTCAAAGTTAGTCATTCAAATTTCAAACTTGATGTCCAGACCACTAGCTGCATGCGTTCGAACTTCAAACTTCAAATTGTGTAATTCAAACTTCAAACTTGAGATCATGACCACTGGCTGCATGCGAATGGAGGAAAGGCATTGGATCTTCCCCCCACACCCACACACATACACTTTTTAAATCACCAGCACTGAACATCTTTCACCCACCCACCCACCCACCCACTACTAGCTGCATGCGTTCGTTTCCCTCCGCCTCCCGCTTTATGGCAATGTCTTTTGTGTGGGTGGGTGGGTGGGTGGAGTGTGTGTGAGGGGGGGGGGGGGGGGGGGGGGGGGGGGGAGGGGGCTCTCCGCCTCCCGCTGTCTGGCAACGTCTGCCTCAGCTCTTTTTTGTTGCGTATGCACAATTTGTTTCACACATGCACATGCACATACATATTAGTTACTCTACTAGCACATAACAGTGGGACTGCTTATCGAACCGCACCCACCCACGCACCACAGGGTGCCACCCACACATGTGCTGTAAGGGGTAAGGGTAGGGGTACCATACTAGGTCCGGTACTAGGTCACATATGAATACATTTAACACACATTAATGGGGGGGGGGGGGGGGGGGGGGGGGGGGGGGGGGATGTTCAGCTCTGGCAATTTGACAAGTGAATCTGTGTGGGTGTGGTGGGGAGATCCTATGCATATCCTCTATAACCCCTGTCCTTGTCTTCAATCCTTTCGTCTATAGTAATCTTGCCTGATTTGCAGGTTTATGACGTTCGATCTGGAGTTGTGAAATCCATAATGCCGTTTGGAGTTTATGTCGACATCAGGAACGAGTCCAGCCAATCCCTGCGCACCGCATTGTTGCGCGAGTACGAAATCAGTTCCGAAAGAATCAGCGAGGAAAACATGCGGAAGATGTTCAGTGTAGGAGACCACATCAAGGTACGTCGGTGTGGACTGCTTTTTTATGCGACCTGTTTTTGTTTGGAGTTTCTGCGGCATTGGTACCCTGGCCTGGGGTTCCAGCCGGCTAGCCTGGCAGGGACACATTGTCGCCCAAGCGCCAAATTAGTTTTGAAAGAATCAGTGAGGAAGACATTGGGAAGATGTTCAGTGTAGGACACCACATCAAGGTACATCGGTGTGGACTGTTTTTTTGTGCGAGGCGCTGTTTTTCGGTGTTGATTTCGACATCGGTACCCTGGCCCGGGGTACCAGCCGGCTTGCCTGGCAGGGACACATTGTCGCCCGAGCTCCAAATTAGTTTTGAAAGAATGAGTGAGGAAGACATTGGGAAGATGTTCAGTGTAGGAGACCACATCAAGGTACGTCGGTGTGGACTGTTTTTTTGTGCGAGGCGCTGTTTTTCGGTGTTGATTTCGACATCGGTACCCTGGCCCGGGGTACCAGCCGGCTAGCCTGGCAGGGACACATTGTCGCCCGAGCTCCAAATTAGTTTTGAAAGAATCAGTGAGGAAGACATTGGGAAGATGTTCAGTGTAGGAGACCACATCAAGGTACGTCGGTGTGGACTGTTTTTTTGTGCGAGGCGCTGTTTTTCGGTGTTGAATTCGACATCGGTACCCTGGCCCGGGGTACCAGCCGGCTAGCCTGGCAGGGACACATTGTCGCCCGAGCTCCAAATTAGTTTTGAAAGAATCAGTGAGGAAGACATTGGGAAGATGTTCAGTGTAGGAGACCACATCAAGGTACGTCGGTGTGGACTGTTTTTTGTGCGAGGCGCTGTTTTTCGGTTGTTGATTTCGACATCGGTACCCTGGCCCGGGGTACCAGCCGGCTAGCCTGGCAGGGACACATTGTCGCCCGAGCTCCAAATAGTTTTGAAAGAATCAGTGAGGAAGACATTGGGAAGATGTTCAGTGTAAGAGACCACATCAAGGTACGTCCGGTGAGCGCATGTTTTTGTGCGAGGCGCTGTTTTTCCGCGTGGGTGATTTCGCATCCGGACCCGGCCCGGCCCTGGCTCCCCCCCCCCCGCCCCCTTTTCCCGGGTCCCTCCCGTTTCCTTCTCCCCCCCCCCCCCTGCTGGTACAGCGGCTAGCCTGGCAAGGGACACATGGTCGCCAGAGCTCACCAAATTGAGTTTGAAAGACATCAGCCCGAGAAAGCACCCCCCCCCTTTGGAAAATACTGCGCGCCCCAGGAGACACAGCACTCAAGAACACGTCAGTGTGGCTCTGCTCAACCACTCTTTTACCCCACGCTCTCCTTACCTCTTTCCACGCCCCCCCCCCCCAACCCTCCCCACTCCCACACCTTCTAATCATAACTTTTCATCCCAATCGCCCTCTCCTCAAACTTACTCTCTCTTACCCTCTGCTCCTCTCTTATTCCCAACAACACAATCTCTTAACCCACTTACCTTATTCTTGGTTTGAGGGGCACGCAAAGGCAACATGAGGGGCTGGAAGGGGTGGTAGTTGTGTGCGTTTGTGTGCAGTGTGTGTGTGTGTGGGGGGGGGGGGGGGGGGGGGGGGGGGGGGGGGGGGGGGAGGGGGGCAGTGTGTGTGTGTTTGTGTGTGTGCAGTGTGTGTGGCCGAGGGGCACGCAAGGGCAGCATGAGGGGCTGGAAGGCGTGGTATTTGTGTGTGTGTGTGCAGTGCGTGTGTGGTGGTGTGGCCGAGGTGCACGCAAGGGCAACATGAGGGGCTGGAAGGGGTGGTAGTTGTGTGCGTGTTTGTGTGCAGTGTGTGCATGTGGGTGTGGGTACGCCGGTGTGGACCACCAGGTCAGCTCGTTTCATAGGTAGACTTAAAGCTTTCTTAGGAGCTTTTCCAACTTGTAACGAGAGCCCATGCAGGTACATCCTTTAAAGTTACATGGTGCATCCACCCAATGCACCCAACATCATTTTTTGTGTGCGAAGCGTCGCCACTCCGTTGCTGCATGGGTCCAGCTTGTAGCAAGAACCCATGCAGGCACCACATACTTTCAAGTTGCATGGTGCATGTGCTATGACTAGGGAACGGCAACTAATATTAGTGTTTGAAAAACTAATATTAACTAATATTATTATGGTGTCACAACAATATTACTTTTTCAAATAAATTCGAAATTCTGGTGAGACGGCTCGTCCGACTAAGATTATACAATATTATTGAATATTATTTATTCACTAATATTTTATAACATAGCCGACCCCTAGCTATAACCCAACATCACTGCTTTTTGGTGCAATGCATTTCCATTCCGTTGCTGCATATCAATGCATGGGTCCACATTGACTGGTTTGGCCGAGCTCAGTAGTCAGAAAACCCCCCCCCCCCCCCCCCCCCCCCCCCCCCCCCCCCCAAAAAAAAATATTAAGGTTTGGGGGGCAGCGCGTGCACTGGGGTCACACTGATTCGCTCAATTGGGAGGGGGGGGGGGGGTTGAGGGGCGCACAAGAGCAGCATGTGGGACTGGAAGAAGCCAGATTACTGTGTGTGTGTGTGTGTGTGTATGTATGTGCCTAGAGGGCTAAGGGGCACACAAGAGCAGCATGTGGGACTGGAAGAAGCCAGATTACTGTGTGTGTGTGTGCATGTGTATGCGTGCATGTGTGTGTGTGTGTGTGTGTGTGTGTGTGCTTGTGTGTGTGTGTGCTTGTGTGTGTGTGTGTGTGTGTGTGTGTGTGTGTGTGTGTGTGCATTCACACCAGAAAAGAAACCAAGTCCCTATGTCATGGTTCTTTCGCATAGACAATCACTATATAATATTGACTAACTAGGTCATGGTTTTTTGCATAGACAACTAACTAACTAACAACTAGTCGTCATGTTCTGTGCACTAGACAACTAACCCTAACTAACATAAAACCTAACCCTTAGGGAATTGGTTCTTTGCACAGGACAAACCCCCTAAATAACTAACTAACTAGGTCATGGTTATTTGCATAGGAAAACTAACTAAACTAACGAACTAATAACAGAAATACTAACGAATACTCATAACTAACTACTAACCCCTAAACTAACTAATTAACCCTAACTATGTCATGGTTCTTTGCATAGACAAAATAACTTAACATAACCTAAATCGAACCGAACTAACTAACTAAACTAACTACTAAACTCCCCCTCCTCCCCCCCATATTTAAAAACTAGGTCATTGGTTCTTCGCAATAGACAACTAACTAACTGCTAACTAAAATAACTAACAACTATTACGCAATTCTAACTGAACTTTTTTAAACTAACTAACTAACTAACTAACTAACAACCTAACTAACTAACTAACCAACCAATTCCCTAGGCCATGGTTATTCACATAGACCGCCGCCAACGGGGCAGAGGGATCTACGAAAACATATTTAACCTGAGTACCAGAAGCTTGGAGGTCAACCCTGGTGACATGATCAAGGACCCCCAGCTGGTGTATTCGACAGCTGAGGAAGCGGCAGCTGCATTCAGGGCCAAGGTTGAGGCATCCGATGGGAAGAAGGAGGGGTTGGCAAAGAGAGATGGAGAGGAGGATCTCGACGTCAAGGTGCGTCCTGGGGTGGGGGGATGCTAGCACCCACAAAGCCAGTCCCCACATAGCCAGGTCTCCTCGGGTTTAGGGTTTAGGGTATAGGTTTCTGATTTACTGGGGACTGGCTTTGTGGGTACTAGCATCCCCCCTCCACGTCCTGGCTGCTGTGCAACATGCTTGCATGGTGAACACATGGTGATGTGTTATGGAGGGGGGGGGGGGGGGGGGGGAAGGGGAATCCCGAAGGGACACCTCTAGCATCATTAGAGATTATACACAGGCGCGCAGAAATTGAATTTGAAATTGTTACATCCGAGTAATGTGCCACTCTCAGGACGTGAAGTTAAGGACACCACTGCGTAAGCCAGAACTAGCAGTAGTCACCATTACAGGCGCGCAGACAGGAGTCCCAGTCCCAGAAGGAGGAAGCTATGGAGATGAAGATAATGATAACGCCTGGTGGGGCGTGGTGTTAAGGGAGCCCGTCGTACGCGGGTGGGGAGCGGTCTCCTACCTCAACTGGACAAGCTACCATCTCGGTTGACGACGACCTGCAACGCCAAGAGCGACCGAAAGGGGAATCGAACCCCCGACTTTCATACTTAAGCGATCTGGTCTACGACTAGACCATTGCATGTCACTGACAGGGGCTGAACCTATGGAGATGGATCCCAACCTCAAGGCGCGTCCCAGAGTTTTTTTTTCAGTTCAGAAAGTGGGTTACCAGGTAGCTTCATGGCTTTAGGCATCCTGCAGGGACAGAGCCCTAGTAGCTTTAGTAGGGCTGTCCTGAGGTGTTCGAAGAGCAGCGCCACAGGGGAGCTGGGGGGTAGATCTTGGTGGTACTACTTGTAGCGGGGGGGGAAAGCTCTGGTAAGTCCCATAGCGTTTCTTTTCCGCAACGAGCAGCACCTTCTAGGCAGCTCCCCTGGCTTGCTTCCCAGCCAAACCTTAACCAAAGTAGTGCATACGGGAGCTGACAGCATTAGCTTTTCTGTTATGTTGAAATATTGGGGCTTGGCCCTATGGCTGGCTCAGGGAGCTGCCTAGAAGCTGCTGCTGGTAGCGGAAAATAAAAGCTATGGTGCGTCCTGTCTGTAGTGTAACAGGCTGGCACAGTCAACACATGGTGATGTGTCGTAGGAGAGAGGAGGGGGGGGGGGGGGGGGGGGGGGGGGGGGATTGGTGATTTGAATCTCACTGGGACATTCGTAGCATCAATAGAGATCACAGCTTCAGGTTCCTAGCGCACATGGCCAGGAGAACTCACTCACGCATCACCAAGAAAATGCTCTTTGCTACTAACACACACCTTGCTGAGGGACAGCCAAGGCAAGGGGGGCTGGCCATCATACACACACCCCTTGCTGAGGGACAGCCAAGGCAAGGGGGGCTGGCCATCATACACATCCTGAGAAATGACATTGAGGCTACCAACATGTCACACAACTGGTGCCTACAAGCCCAGGACGTGATATTCTGGAGGGCACCCACCAAGGACTCCATGAAAGTAGAAGTAGGGAATGACGCGGCTAGCCCCTATCCTTGTCTTCAATTTTTTGCCTTAACTGATCTGATCTGATTTGCTGGTCCATGAGCTCAGATCTGGAGTTGTCCGGTCTGTTGAAAGACTCGGAGTAGTTGACGACATCAGTGCAAACTCAATAATTTGCCTAAACCAATCTGATCTGATTTGCAGGTCCATCAGCTTTGATCTGGAGTTGTGAAAACTGTGACAAAACACGGAGTTGTCGACGACATCGGTGCAAATTCAATTATTTGCCTAAACCAATATGATCTGATTTGATCTGATTTGTAGGTCCATCAGCTTTGATCTGGAGTTGTGAAAACTGTGACAAAACACGGAGTTGTTGACGACATCAGTCCAAATTCAATCATTTGCATAAACCGATCTGATCTGATCTGATTTGCAGGTCCATCGGCTTTGATCTGGATTTGTCAAAACTGTGGCAAAACACGCAGTTGTTGACGACATCAGTGCAAATTCAATCATTTGCCTAAAACATATGATCTGATCTGATTTGCAGGTCCATGAGCTTAGATCTGGAGTTGTCACAAATGTGACAAGATTCGGAGCAGTTTTTGTCGACATCGGTGCAGTTCATGTCGGACTGTTGAGTAGACTCCAAATCAGCTCCATTAAGATCAAAGAGAGAGACGTGAAGAAGATGTTCAGTGTGGGAGACAAGATCAAGGTATGATGGCCTGGTGGTGCAGTAGGCAGTAGGTTGATGCGTGTGTTTTGGGGGGAGGAGGGGAGGAGTGCGATGGTTGCATGTTTTTGCATTACACCCAAATCAGCTCGGACGGTATCAACAAGGTAGACAAAAAAAAGAAATCAGTGTGGGAGACGAGATCAAGGTATGTGTGTGTGGTGGTGTAGAATGTAGTAGGTGTATGCGTGGTTTGGGGGGAGGAGGGAGGGGGGGGGAGCGGGCGGCGGGGGGGGGGGGGGGGGAGTGCCGCGCGCTATCCTTGTTTTTTCCGTTTTCGTTTCGGTTCTTTCTCCGCTTCGGGGGGGGCCTGTCCTTCTTCCTCTTTTTTTTTTCCTTTTCCTTTTCCCCCTCGCTTTCGGTTGGGGATCGCCTCTCTTCCTTCCCCCTCCCCCTCCTCTTCTTCTCCCTTTTTTCCCCCCTTCACCCCCCTTCCCCCCTTTCCCCCCCCCCCCCTTTCCTTCCCGCTGGGGGGGGTGTTGGGGGGTGGATACTGGGGGAGACCTTGGAGATTGGCATGAATGTGGTGGTGGAAGCGAATGGCAATGAGGAGCCTATCCAGTGAGCGGACGACGAAATCGAGGATTTGGCGTGATGGCTGGAGAGTGAAGAGGACACAGTAGGGAAGCCTGTGGGGGTGTGGGGGGCCTAGAATGTAAGAAGGTTGTTTGTTTGTTTTGGGGGGGACAGAGGCGGGGGGGGGGGGGGGTGGTTCTATGTGGTGGTGGAGGGGGCCTAGGGGGACAAATGTATTGTCGCGAGAGGGGGAAGAGGGGGGGGGGAGAGGGGGGGATGTGGGAATGTCGGTTGGGGATGGGTCCGGCGGCAAACGGGAGACACTACATGTATGGTGGAGAGGGGGGGAGAGGGGCGGGGGGGGGGGGGGGGGGGGGGGTATGTGTGGTGGAAGGGTCCTTCCGCGCTAGGGGATGACACCATGTATTGTTTGGACGAGGGCGGACTCAGACCCAGAGTGGGGGACTAGGAAGGGGGGGGCGGTCGGGGGTCGGGTCTTATTGGGGTATGTGGAGAAGGTGGTGGTGGAGGGGGGCACAGGGGACACCATTGTATTGGTGGAGAGGGGGAGGAGGGGGGGGGGGGGCCGGGGGTGGGGTAGGGGGGGTACTGGGGGTTGTGGAGAATGTGGTGGGTGAGTGGGGCCTCGGGGGACACCATGTATTGGTGGAGAGGGGGGAGCAGGGGGGGGGGCGGGGGGGGGGTTCGGGGTATGTGGGAGAGGTGGTTGTTGGAGGGGGGCCTCGGGGACAACCCATCTGTATGGTTGGTTTTGGAGGGGGCTGACGAGGGGAGGCAGAGGGGGGGGGTGGGTGTATGTGGAGAATGTGCGTGGTGGATGAGGGGCCTCGGGGTGACACTATGTATGGTGGAGACGGGGGGCGAGGGGGGCGGGGGGGGCGGGTAGGTCCGGTATGTGGTGAATTGTTGTGGTGGAGGGGCGGCCTCGGGGGACAAACAGGTATTGGTGGAGAGGGGGGGGGGAGAGGGGGTGGGGGGGGGGGGGGGGGGGGGGGGGCTCTGGAGATGTGGTGGTGGAGGGGGGCTCGGGGACACTCATGTATGGTGGAGAGAGGGGTGAGAGGGGTGCGGGGGGGGGGGGGGGGGGGTACTGTGGAGAATGTGGTGGTGGAGGGGGGGAGATGGTGAGGTGGGGACACACATGTATGGGGGAGAGGGTGAGAGGGGGGGTCGGGGGGGGTGGGCGGGGTCCCCTGTTGGAGAATGTGGTGGTGAGGGGGGGAGAGCGGGACACTATGTATTGGTGGGGAGAGGGGGGAGAGGTGGGGGCCGGGGGGGGGGGTATGTGGAGATGTGGTGGTGGAGGGGGGATGTACGGGGGACCCAGGTATGTGGAGAAGGTGGTGCGTGAAGGGGGGCCTCGGGGGACAACATGCTATTGCGTGGAGAGGGGGGGAGGAGGAGGGGGGGGGGGGGGTATAGTAGGGGGTAGTATGTGGAGAATGTGGTGGTGGAGGGGGCTCGGGGAGACACCATGTATTGGGGAGAGGGGGGGAGGAGAGGGGGGGGGGGGGGGGGGGGGGGGGGGGGGGGGGGGGGGGTGGGGGGGGGGGGGGGTATGTGGAAATGTGTGTGGGTGGAGGGGGGCCTCGGGGGACACCAGTATTGGTGGAGAGGGGGGGAGAGGGGGGGGGGGTGAGGGGGGGGGGGGTGGTGGGGGGTGGGGGAGTAAGTAGTTACGTAGTAGTAGTAAGTAAGTATAGTCTAGCTGTGAATTGGAGGAGTTGCGTGGCAGAAGTGGTGGTGGAGGGGGCCACAGGGGACACCGTGTATGGGTGGAGAGGGGTGGGGGGTGTTTTTGTGGTGGGGGGTAGGGGTGTTTGTGTGGTTGGGGGGTGGGGGTCGGGGTGTGTTTGTGTGGTGGGGGTAGGTGGAGGGGGACACAGGGGACACCGTGTATGGTGTGTATAGTTTTGCCCGTTAGCATGTAGGAAAAGCATTGTTAGCAGTGAATGCAACCGTGTATCCATGACCATCCATCACCCCACCAACCATACACTTAATCAACCAACCAACCAGCAAGTAAACAAACAACCATCAAGCAACCAACCAACCAGCCAGCCAACTGACCAGCAACCAACCAACCAACCAGCCAGCCAGCCAGCCAACCGACCAGCAACCAACCAACCAACCAACCATCCAGTTAATCAACCAACCAGCAAGTAAACAACCATCAAGCAACGAACCAACCAGCCAGCCAACCGACCAGCAACCAACCAACCAACCAGCCAGCCAACCGACCAGCAACCAGCCAACCAACCAACCATCCAGTTAATTAACCAACCAGCAAGTAAACAACCATCAAGCAACCAACAAGCAAGCAACCAACCTACCAGCCAGCCAACCGACCAGCAACCAGCCAACCAACCATCCAGTTAATCAATAAACCAGCAAGTAAACAAACAACCATCAACCAACCAGCAAGTAAACAAACAAACTAGGTACCTAGATGACTAACTAATTAAATAACTTACTAACCACCAGCCAATAACTTACTAACCACCACCAACTAATTAAATAACTTACTAACCACCAGCAAATTTACCGTACCAACAAACAAACCAATTCCTCAGGTCATGGTGCAGCAGGTAAACAACGATACCCGGACTATTTTAGTAGGCACCAAAAGCTTAGAGGTCAACCCTGGCGACATGGTCAAGAACCCCCAGCTGGTGTATGAGAAGGCTGAGGAAACAGCCGCTGCATTCCGGGCTAAGGTTGCGGCAAGTGAGCAAGAGAAGGGAGTATAGGCTAGGAAAAACGAAAATGAGAAAAGTTGGAAATAGGGGATCAGTCGTAGAACAAAATCTGGGTACCAACGGGTACAAACGGGTACCAAAGGAATATTTGATGTTGTGATGATATGACTCGCTCACGGTACTGCCTGGCAGGGTTTCCATGTGCTGGACCCCCCCAGTACAATGTGTTGCGCGTCTTCTTTTTGCCGCCCCCTATCGTCCTTATATCGTATTCCAATATATCAAATACTTTGAATACCCCCCTCCAGGGTAATTCAAAGCGCGCGCTTTTGAGCGCTGACTTTTTGACCCCCTCTGCGCTTTAAGCGCAGTTTTTGTAACTCCCTGTGGACGCAGCAAGCATTTTTTGCGCTTTTTGCACTACAAAGCGCAGTTCTTTTGTTTTCAAGTGCGCTAAAGCGCTGGCCAATTTGGCCATTTGAAGTACCCTGCCCCCCTCAATCCCTGATCATCTAGAACATGAACTTGGTTGCATAGCTTCAGAGAGATTATAAATTGTTTTTGCTGCATACCATTTATTATTATTGTGGAACTAAATTATCACTGTAGCACGAACTCAGGGCCCCCGTCGTTTAAACGATTGTTTAGAGCCCAGTTCATCAGTGCTTGTTATTTTTTAAGCCCTTCCTATACGGTTGGGCAAGTCCCTTTAGCCTATTTGGCCTACCCCTAGACTGTAACATACATACATACCATGCATTTATTGGCCACCTTAAGCCTGCCTTTGAACAATTGAATGAATTGAATTGTTGCATGGGTTTTCAGCCACCTCTGTGCTGCTCATCACCGTCATCCAATTCCGAATCAACCCGAGCAAGTTTGTTGTTACCGGTATCATGGAAACTGGGGAGCATACTATCAGTAATAATACCAGATCACCTTGATGATACAATTTGCTTTGCTGCATACCTCACAGGCAGGGTTGCTGTCATACATGCATACCTGTCAGTCATACTGGTCTCAATGCACTCAATAGTCACCCGAACATTTTTTTTTAAGTTGTGAAAGGACTTACACTTCAGGAGGTGGGTCTCCCGAGACAAAGCAGCGACACGGTGAAGGTACACATAGGATGCTACGAAAATAACAGCTGGACGTAATTGATGATCGGACAGACCACATTTATAGGGCAACGCCACTGTTATCTCCAACTGTCAGCAGAACAGACTCTACCACTGTACCGCATATGCATTCAGCTCTCTCATGGCGGCGGCGCCGCTGATGGGGAGCAGCAGAGGTAGCTATTCAGCTAGCTGGGCTGCATGCAGCTTGCTAGCTAGGCATTTATGTCGCTATTCATGTAGGTAGGCAGCATGCACCCAGATGGGCTAGCTCTCCACCATGCATGCCAGGAACGGATACGAAGCATGCATGAACGGATATTGAGAAACGGACTGTTGCGAGCAAGGACATCCGCCCGCAGCAGCAGGCCCAGGAGAGCTAGCTGGCTTGGGTATGTAGTAGGGTGAGAGTAGTAGTAGGCATGCAGTTTTGGTTGTATTTAGGCCCATCGAGGATTTGCTGCTGCCTCAATGGATTAGTCAAGGTGTTTGGGAAGGCTTGCCAATGTATGGAATGGCTGCCTGGATGGGAAGCTAAGAATGGGAATGGGAGACGAAGACGAATGAAGAAGGCTCGGGACGAGATCGGCATGATGAGAAAGGCTGTCGTCGAACGATGAGGGTAGGAGCGAAATATCTCGCACCTGAACATCTGTCCGAGCCCCGGGTCCCCCCCCCCCCCCCCCCCCGACCTTGGAACTTTTATCCGCCGACCCTTTCCACTATTATTTCCCCATCCTTATATTCGCTTCTCCTCCTCCTTCCTCTCTTCCTTTCTAGCTCCTTACGGCTCCTACGCCTTTTAAGGTTTTCGTTTAAAGCTTTCTTTCAGGTGTTTTAGACGTATACCCGGCGAGATTCCCACCCCTGTGGCGCACTGACGCCGAATCTGTCCTTATGACTCATCCTCATTTGGCCCACTGATGCCCTGGTTACAAGGGTTTGTTCTACATATGCCCCCTCCCATTCTACCTCCTCACACTTTTATTTAACCCGTCAGAATATCATGTTACCCGGCAAAATTACTGCGTACAAAAATAAGTCCTCCCCTGTACGAGCCAGAAATCTGTGCAAGGTAACAATTGGCCCCCAAAACCCAATACATCATATCTCCCACATCACTGCGAATTTTAGGACCCAATTTGGCCTATATCCAAGATATAGCTTCCCTCTAACTGCCTGCCAAATTTGGGAGCCTGCTACCTGCCCCCCCCCCCCCCCCCCCCCCCCCCTAACGCCCTCTAACTGGCCCATAACTAGCCAAAAGGGGGGGCACAAAAACTTGTATAACTCGAAACACTAATTTCGAACCTAAAACCGTTGCTAGGAGCCAAAGAAAAGGCATTCGATTGGTTCCAGTGCAACACATTTTTGTTACACTGGAACCAACCGAGTTGGGGTGGCACTAGAGTACACCTTGAGGGCAGGACCCTCTCTCCACTCCAGTCCACTCCTCAATTTGTTTGGGAGGAGGCAAGGCAACCTAGCTAGGATTAACTAACTAAGCTAGCACTAAGCTAGGTTCCGGTTTGGAGATAGGTTGTGGACAGTTTCACATCTCGGGATAGGTTTTGGTTTCCAGACAAGAGAGTTTCGTGGGTTTCGAATTACCCCATGGGCGGGACAGGGCGGGAATGTGCTAGGATAGGGCGGGCAGAGCGATACAACAACGGGCAGAGCAATAAATGCAGGTTCGAGCTTGAAAATATGAAAATATAAACAATACCGGTAACCAAATATGCTAAACACATGCCAGCTTCCGTGCAGCTTTCAGGCAGTACCCACCCTAGGCAAGTATTACAGTGCATTTTTTACCCCACAGCAGCAGTCAAACAAACAAACAAGCTCACACATCTGTGAGGAGTGTTGTCCGCACGCCTTCATAAACTTAGGTTCCCGAGTTGTGCCCGCACTTTTTGACTTGTGCTGGGCCAGTTAGAGGGAAATCGGGGGGGGGGGGGGGGGGGTCGGATACAGTGGCAAGGGTCCCCAATTGGGAGGACAGCTAGAGGGGACCAAACGAAAAGTCCGCCCCCCAGAATTGGTTTGACAGCAAGACGGAAATCGTTGGATAGCTAGAGTTTCGGGACGTCAGCGTTTTCACTTCGCTTTACATTTTCCTGGTGATTTTATTTTCCTCAAGGTGTTCCTTTCACAGCATAAAAAAATCCTTTTTTGATTCCGGATCTGGATTCGTGCGAGTTTCACTCATTTTGACTACCGGTATACATTGAATTAATTTTTCACTGTAGCGCGAACTCAGGGACCCCATCTGATGATTGTTTGGGGTTCAGTTCATCAATGCTTTCCTTTAAAGCCTTGATCATGGTTGGGCAAGTCCCTTTCGCCTATTTGGTCTACCCCAGTACAGTAGCAACTACCAACACTATACATGCATATCATTATTCTGATGAAGGGGCGAAGTTCTCGTATTCTTCCAAAGACTGGGGATTTTCCAAGTTCTCTACATTTTCCGAACAAATCACAGAGCATGGGCTGCAAGTTTTTGTTTGTTTGTTTGTGTGAAAGGACTTTCACCCCAGGAGGTGGGTCTCCTGACACAAACCAGCGACACGGAGGATTCAGTTCGAATGGTGGTGCCACTCCTACAATATGCAAAGTAGGCGCACTTAGGGTACCAACCCACGACCAAACCAAAATATGTGTGTGTGTGTCTATCGTCACTAGTCAAAACTCTGGCATTCTTCATAAAGACACCCGGAATCCCTGCAACGCAATGGACCTTTAGACGTTGCGTCTGCGATGGAGGACGCAGACGCAACGTCCTGAACAACCCTTTAAGAACGCACACGCACCAGGGTACTACATTTTGTCAAATTGGTCAGCGCTTAAAGCGCACAAACGTCAAATTGGTCTGCGCTATGTAGTGCAAAAAGCGCAAATACTATGCGCTGCGTCCACAGGGGGTTGACAAAACTGCACGAAACGCGCAGTGGGGCTCAAACAGTGTGCGCGAAATTGCGCTGCCGCGCGCGCTTTGTAGTACCCTGACACGCACACATTCACACCTTGCTGCAAACGCACCTTCACACTTTCCTGCCGGGTGGATACCTAAATCTGGTATCGTTGTCTACACACACACACACGCCCACGTTCACACATACACCTTAGTTCAGGTCAGGGTGCTAACTACTTTGAATGTATATAACACCGTCTACACACACACGCACACACGTACGCACATACACCTTAGTCCAGTTCAGGGTGCTAACTATTTAAAAAGTATTTATCACTGTCTACACACACACACGCCCACGTACGCACATACACCTTATTTCAGGTCAGGGTACTAACTATTTTAAATGCATACATCACTGTCTACACACACGTACGCACATACACCTTAGTTCAGGTCAGGGTGCTAACTACTTTGAATGTATACAACACCGTCTACACACACACACACACGTACGCACATACACCTTAGTCCACTTCAGGGTGCTAACTAGTTAACAAGTATTTATCACTGTCTACAAACACACACACGCCCACGTACGCACATACACCTTAGTTCAGGTCAGGGTACTAACTATTTTAAATGCATACATCACCGTCTACACACACACACGTTCACGTACGCACGCACACCTTAGTTCAGGTTATGGTGCGAACTTGTTTAAATGTATATATCACCGCCTTCACACACCCACCCACCCACCCACCCACACCTTAGTTCAGGTCAGGGTGCTCACTATTTTAAATGTATATATCACCGTCTACACACACACACACACACACACCTTAGTTCAGGTCATGGTGCTAACTAGTTCACATGTATATAACACCGTCTACACACACACTCATGCCTACGTACGTACGCCCACGCATGCACATACACCTTAGTTCAGTTCAGGATACAAACTAATTTATATTTATATATATCCGCCTACGCACACACACGCCCACGCATGCACATACACCTTAGTCCAGGTCATGGTGCTAACTAGTTTATATTTATATATCACCTTCTACACACATACACGCCCTCGCACACACATACACCTTGGTCCAGGTCAGGGTGCTAACTATTTTATATTTACATATCTCCGTCTACACACATACACTGTGTTCAACTCATCCACAATGAACAACTACTTCCCCCTCGTATGCTTGCTTGCTGCACTCCTGCCTGCTGCTTATCTTACGCGCTGTGTATCTTGCGCGCTGCAATCTCGTTCGCTTGCTGCAATCCCGCTTGCTGCACTCTTGCGTGCTGCTTATCTTGCTTGCTGCACTCTTGCTCGCTGCTTATCTTGCTTGCTGCAATCTCGCTTGTTGATATCTTGCTTGCTGCTTATCCTGCTTGCTGCAATCTCGCTTGTTGATATCTTGCTTGCTGCTTATCTTGCGTGCTGCTTATCTTGCTTGCTGCACTCTTGCTCGCTGCTTATCTTGCTTGCTGCAATCTCGCTTCTTGATATCTTGCTTGCTGCTTATCTTGCTTGCTGCAATCTCGCTTGTTGATATCTTGCTTGCTGCTTATCTTGCTTGCTGCAATCTCGCTTGTTGATATCTTGCTTGCTGCTTATCTTGCTTGCTGCAATCTCGCTTGTTGATATCTTGCTTGCTGCAATCTCGCTTGTTGATGTCTTGCTTGCTGCTTATCTTGCTTGCTGCAATCTCGCTTGTTGATATCTTGCTTGCTGCTTATCTTGCTTGCTGCAATCTCGCTTGTTGATATCTTGCTTGCTGCTTATCTTGCTTGCTGCAATCTCGCTTGTTGATATCTTGCTTGCTGCTTATCTTGCTTGCTGCAATCTCGCTTGTTGATATCTTGCTTGCTGCTTATCTTGCTTGCTGCTTATCTTGCTTGCTGCTTATCTTGCTTGCTGCTTATCTTGCTTGCTGCAGTCTTGCTTGCTGCTTATCCTGCTTGCTGCAATCTCGCTTGTTGATATCTTGCTTGCAGCACTCTTGCTTGCTGCTTATCTTGCTTGCTGCTTATCTTGCTTGCTGCACTCTTGCTTGCTGCTTATCTTGCTTGCTGCAGTCTCGCTTGTTGATATCTTGCTTGCTACAATCTTATCCATATGCTCAGACCTGCTTATCTTGCTTGCTGCAATCTTATCCATATGCTCAGACCTGCTTATATCTTGATATCTTGCTTGCTACAATCTTATCCATATGCTCAGACCTGGGCCCATGCTCGGGCACTACCAGAGACGCCATCATCATCAACCACATCACCTACGGCGGGAAGATCGCTCGCTTGCTGCTTCTTGCCTGATTTTTCTGCTTTTTTCTTGCTTGCTTGCTGCCATTTCGTCTTTCCTCTTCTGAAGATTTTCTGGCAGCTCCCTCCCAGATGTTGTGAAAAGGGCTAGTCTTGTGCCAAAAATGGCCTTTCGATGACAATGTAACGTCATGTAATGTGCCCTTCCTTCTCATATGCTTGCTTGCTGCAATCTCACTCGCTTGCTGCATTCTTGCTTGCTCGCTATGTATCTTGCTTGCTGCAATCTCGCTTGCTGCAATCTCGTTCGATTGCTGCAATCCCGCTTGCTCGCTATGTATCTTGCTCGCTGCAATCTCGCTTGCTGCAATATTGCTTGCTCGCTATGTATCTTGCTCGCCGCAATCTCGTTCGCTTGCTGCAATCCCGCTTGCTGCCATCTCGTTTGCTTGCTGCAATCCCGCCTGCTGCAATCCCGCTTGCTGCAACCTCGTTTGTTTGCTGCAATCCCGCTTGCTGCAATCTCGTTTGCTTGCTGCAATCCCGCTTGCTGCAATCTTGTTTGCTTGCTGCAATCTTGCTTGCTCGCTATGTATCTTGCTCGCTGCAATCATGCTTGCTGCAATCTCGCTTGTTGCAATATTGCCTTTCTTTCTATTAAGATTTGTCGGAAGACCCCTCTCGCATGACCTGTCCTGGCGTACTGATTTGTGTACTTCTTCCTCGTAATTTCTACTCGTCTTCCTCAGGGTCTTCCTCGGGCTCCTCCTCCTCTTGGTCAGTGCACCCTGACCTGGAGTACTGCTTTGAGTACTTTCTACTCCTGATCCTCAGGGTCTTCCTCCTCTTCCTCCTCCTCCTCCTCCTCCTCCTCCTCTTTGTCAGCGACATCCAATTTGAGGTTAGCTGCGTCTTCAAGCAGGGAGGCTCGTAGAATTGGACAAATGTCGACCACCATCTGTTGTTGAGAAGGGCAAGGGCGTGTGTGCAGAGCTAAACTTTGTTTTGTACATTTATAGCGATAATTTTGCCAAAACGGGGTCAAGACTAGCAATCGCTATATTTAGCGGAAATAAAAAGCTCTGTGTGTGTGTATATCGTATCCGAGCATGTATCACCACCACCATTTGGACAAGCACCCCCCCACCCCCCACCCCCCACCCCACCCCCCAGATACCCAACTACCACCATTATAGCAAGCACTCCACGACCACCACCACCACCATTTGTTGTTGAGAAGGGTAAGGGTTTGTGTGCGTATCGTATTCGAGCATGTATCACCACCACCATTAGAACAAACACCCCACCACCACCACCACCACCACCACTGAGACAAGCACATCACCATCTGTTGTTCAGAAGGGTAAGGGCGTGTGTGCGTATTGTATTAGAACATGTGTCACCACCACCATCACCACCACCACCACCGACACAAGCACATCACCATCTGTTGTTCAGAAGGTAAGGGTGTGTGTGCATATCGTATTCGAGCATGTATCACCACCACCATTAGAACAAACACTCCACCACCACCACCACCACCACCACCACTGACGCAAGCACATCACCATCTGTGGTTGAAAAGGGTAAGGACGTGTGTGCATATTGTATTAGAACATGTGCTACCACCACCACTTCACCATGTGGTGTATGTGCGTATCGTATCAGAGCGTGTAACACCACCACCATTAGAACAAACACTCTACCACCAGCACCAGCACCAGCACCAGCACCACCACCGACACCGACACAACCACACCACCATGTACCCGTGCACTTGAGGACACACACACACGTATGCATATACTTATGCACATGAATACACATACACATACACTAACAAAGGCATCCCATCCCTCCCTTCCTCCCACTATCCCCCCCTGCATACACACACACCACCCGCCTCCACTTCATCAAAAGAACCATCTCGATAATCAGACGCCTCTAGTTCCATCAACAGCTCACAGTAGTTCTCCATAAGGTAGTTCGCGCACAGCTTGGCAAGTTCTGGAGCCCAATACCCCCCCTCACAAACACACACACACACCTACACAAAAGACATGCACACCCACAGCCCCCCCCCCCCCCCCCCCCTCACCCACCCACCAACACACACACACACACACACACACAATTTCCCCAGAGACACACCTGGTGAAAATCAGCCGACTCTAGATCCATCGACATCTCATTGTAGTTCTCCAGAAGGTAAAACGCGCACAGCTTGGCAAGTTTAAAGCCCAATACCCTCCCCACACACACCCACACCCACACACCCACCACGCCCACCACGCACGCACGCACACACACACACACACACACACACAAACACACAATCCCCAGATACCCAACCGCTTGAAACCAGCGACATCTAATTCATTCGACATCTCATCGTAGTTCTATGTAAGGTACTACGCACACAGATTGGCAAGTTTCGGAGCAAAATACACCACCCGCCCCCCCTCCTTCCAATCCCTCCGCCCCCCCCCCCCCCACCACCACCCCCCACACAATCCCCTCTCCTCCCACTTCCACCCCCCACACAAACCACACCACCAGACAACCACACCACTGCATCCCCCCCCCCCCCCACCACCACCACCACCCAGCCCACACCCACACAATCCCCCGAGACCCACCTGCTTGAAGCCAGCGGCATCTTGTTCCGTTGACAGCTCATCGTAGTTCTCCAACACAGCGAGTACCGAAGCCAAATACCATCCGCCCCCTATCCAATACCCCCCCCCCCCCCCCCCTGCAGCCACCCACCCAACACACACAGCAGACAACCACACCACTGCATCCCACCACCACCCCCACACAGCCCACACCCACACAGCCCCCAGAGACCCACCTGCATGAAGCCAGGGACATCATCTAGTTCCGTCGACAGCTCATCGTAGTGCTCCAAAATGTAGTACGCGCACAGCTTGGCGAGTTTCGGAGCTGAATACGTCCGAGACAGGGCCAGGCCGTTCATGACTGAGGCCACCGTCAGGGACTTTCCTATGACGTCCGCGCACGAATGCTTCAAGCCGTCCATAAGGTACTGGTCAGACGCCTGGTGAGTGTGTGTGTGGGGGGGTGAGGGTGGGGGGGGGGGGGGGGAGGTGTGTGTCTGGGGGGAGGTGGGGGTTGGGGTTGGGGGGGGAGGGGGGAGGTGGTGAGGTGGTGGTGGTGGTGGTGGGTGATTGGGGGGGGGGGGGGGGGGGATGAGGTGAGGGTTGGGAGGGAGGGACTCTCCTATGACCACCCCCGCACAAATGCTTCAAGCCATCCGTAAGGTACTGGTCAGACGCCTGGGGTGGTGGTGGTGGTGGTGGGGGGTGAGGGGGTGAGGGGTTGGTGGTGGTGTGGGGGGGGGGTGAGGGGGTGAGTTGTTGTTGTTGTTGTTGTTGTTGTTGTTGTTGTTGCTGGTGGTGTGGTGGTGCGGGTGGTGGTGGTGGTGGTGTGTGGGGGGTGAGGGGGTGAGTTGGTGGTGGGGGGGAAGGGGAGGGTTGGGAGAGAGGGAGGGGATCTTCTATGACACCATTACACAAGTGCTTCTAACCATCCATAAGGTACTGGACACATGCTTGGGGTGGGGGATGAGGTCAGGGATATTTTTTTCCGCTATATATAGCGGTCGCTAGATTTGAGCCTGTTTTCGAGAAATTGTCATTATAAAAAAGAATAAGGAAAAACAGTTTTTTATTTTTGCTCCAAATATCCCCCAAAAGCTACAAAAAGCTATAAAAAACACTAAAACGCTGTCCCTGGAGGAGGCCTGCAACCTTAAAGCTAGAAAAAAACCACTTTCAGATTTGAAAATAAAATCACAGGGTGAGGTGTGTGTGTGTGAGGGCGGGGGAGGGGGCGCACATAAGTAGGATACAAATACACATACTTTCACAAACACAAACAGACGAACACACACTGTGGCACAGGTAAAGACAACCAGTCACAAGCACCTCGAACACATCCTAAAGCATGGTACAGACACACACATACACAGGCTCTCACACACACAAACAGAAACAGACTCAGAAACAGAAGAGGAGGTCTGTGGCAAGGCTGGGCTCCACCCCAATGCTGCCGGTGTAAATGGAAGTCCTACGGGATGTTGGAGACGCAGACACACATACACACATGCACATAAACACATTCACAGAAACACACGTGCACAGAAAAACATGCACATAAACACACACCTGGAGGAG
This sequence comes from Chlamydomonas sp. ICE-L, assembly GCA_013435795.1. Lineage (NCBI taxonomy): Eukaryota > Viridiplantae > Chlorophyta > Chlorophyceae > Chlamydomonadales > Chlamydomonadaceae > Chlamydomonas > Chlamydomonas sp. ICE-L. Next base: position 1,727,690 of record JACBWV010000678.1, on the reverse strand, counting down.
GTCTGTGGCGAGGCTGGGCTCCACCTCAATGCTGCCGGTGTAGATGTACTTCATGAGCGCCTCAAACACGTCCCAGGGGATGTTGGGAATCTCGATGTTCTCTGCAACCTGCTCCCTACACATTTGAAATTTGAAATTTGAAAATAAAAATGTGTGGAAGGTTTTGAGGGGTTCTGGGGATGTGGGGATCTGAATGCACTCCGTCACCTTCTCCCTACACACACATTATACATTTGAAAATTTGACATTTCATACATGAAATTTGATAACTAGACATTTGCAATTTGAAATCAAAATGTGAGGGTTGTAAGGAAAATCGCTCGGGGTTTTGGGATGTGGGGGAATCTCAACACGCTATGCCACCTCCCTACAAAACCTGTTTGAAAGGGAAATCAAGCAAAAATGGGGGGGGACACCCGGGGGACAACCACCCCCTTGTGGGGGGAAATCAATTTTGGTGGAGGGGAGGACGACGAGGAGGGAGGGTGCGTGACAAAGCTCCGCTACCTTTCCCGCAAGCAAACTTTGTAATTTGAAATGAAAATAAGTGGGGAAAATCAAAATGTGTCGGATGTGGGGGTCCTACCAGAACTCCTAACCCCCCCCGCCCCCTACCTAGTGTCCACAGCATGACAAGCCCTCGGTTTGTGTGTCCTTGCCGCTATAGGTTTTGTTGTAATGCATGATGTTACAGTCAAGGGGTAGCCAAAGATGGTATATATTATTATGGATGTAGGTATGTTATGTATGTATGTAGGTAATATTATTGTTCTTTTTGTATGGGCTGTAGTATGTTTTGTTAATGTAGTGTCATTGTATGCGTGTCAATCAAGGGGTAGGGCCAATATATGGTATAGATGTATGTATGTATGTATGTAGGTATTTATCATGGGGTATGTATTGTTTTTGTATGTAGTTGTATGTATGGAATGTATTATGTATGTATGTATGTTTTGTATGTAATGCATGTATGCTTACAGTCACGGGGTAGCCATATGTAAATATGTATGTATGTATGTATGTATGTATGTATGTATGTATGTATGAGTTTGTAATGTAATGCATGGTAGGTTACAGTCAGGGCAGTGGCCAAATATGGTATATATGTATGCATGTATGTTATGTATGTAATGTATGTTTGTACGGATGTAATGCAATGTATGTTAACAGTCAAGGGGATAAGGCCCAAATATGGTATATAATGTATGTATGTATGTAATTGTATGTAGGTATGTCTTATGTATGTTGTATGTATGTAGTGGGTATGTAATGCATGTATTACAGTCAAGGGGGGAGGCCAAATATGGTAGATATGTATGTTGGTATGTTATGTATGTCTTGTATGATGTAACGATTTAAGTTTACAGTCAACGGGTAGGCCAAATAGGCTAAAGGGACTTGCCCAACCGTATAGGAGGGGACTATAGTGTAGGGGCATATAGAAGGGAACGGCAAATCATATGATGTTGACCAAAGACGAGTATGATATCATATGATATCATACAAAAATCATATGATTTAATATCATATGATATGATGGCCCAGGCCAAAGTTACTTAGTCAGACCGCCGGCATCATATGATATCATATGATGACATGATATCATACGATATCATATTGCCGATCCCTAGTATATAGTGATCGCCAGGGTACTACAAAGCGCGCATGGCAGGCTTTAATGTTTCGGTCAGTCGGTCAAACGGACAAATGGGTAACCCTGGGGGCTTCCGCCGCCCTGAAGGGAGCGCTCCGCCAAAAAATAAACAGTTTTTTGCAGCTTTATCTCAGTGCTAGGTAATTAAAAGACGTGCATTGGAATACACTTCAAGCACTCTCAGTCAGGGTATTACAAAGCGCGCGCGGCAGCACGATTTTGTGCACACTTTTGGAGCCCCACTGCGTGTTTTGCGCAGTTTTTTCAACCCCATGTGGACGCAGTGCGCAGCTTTGCGTTTTTGCACGACTTAGCGCTGACCAATTTGACGTTTGTGCGCTTTAAGCGCTGACCAATTTGACGTTTGTGCGCTTTAAGCGCTGACCAATTTGACGTTTGTGCGCTTTAAGCGCTGACCAATTTGACAAAATGTAGTACCCTGGTGATTTTAAATGTAGTACCCCGGTGATTTTTTTGTTGTTGCTAGTTTTGACCCCGTTTTGGCGAAATTATCGCTATGCAAATGCAGCCAAAAAAGTTAAATGGCCCTATAAAGATATAAAAGGCAATAAAAGCTATAAAAAACACTAAAACGATGTTCCTGGAGGAGGCCTAAAACCATGAAGCTCGAAAAAACCCATATCCAGGTTTAAAAAAAAGCCCTGACAAGCTCACCCACAGCCGCCGATGATGCCGATGCTGATGCTGATGAGGATGACGTGATGATGATGATGACGGCGATGAAGATGATGATAATGATGATAGTAATGATGATGATGACGACGTGATGATAATGAGGATGATCATTATGCGTGATGATGATGCTGCTTGCTGACATGATGCTGCTGCTGTTGCTGCTGCTGCGTATGACTGCATTGCATGCTGCGGCAGGCGCGGAGACGGCGGCTGAGGCCGGAGGCGTGGCCTTGCTGCGGACTGCGGATCCTTTGCATGCTGCATTCTGCTTCTGCTGCGGCTTCTCGTGCTGCTTGCTGCCGCCGCTCCTGCTGCTGCTGCTGCTAGCTGCTTCCTCTCTGCTGCTGCTGCCGGCCTGCTGGGGCTGCTGCTGCTGCGCGGCGGCGGCTCTGCGTGCTGCTGCTCCTGCCCCTGCTGCCGCTCTTCTGCCGTGATGTTGCTGACGATGAGCCGATGATAATTGATGAGATGGCCACTGATTGACGTTGATGTTGATGAAGATGATATGATGCTGATGATCTGGCAGCATGGTGTGCAGGAAGGTGCTTCACACAAACCCTCACCCCTACACCTTTGTGTTGCTACAGTGACTCTGTCTGTTTGTCATGATCACAGGCACAGTGACAAGCTCACACCTGTAGCCGCTATTGAACATAGCAATGAAGGCCTCTGACGATGATGATGATGATGATGATGATGATGGCGATGGCCTCTGATGATGATGATGATGATGATGATGATGATGAGGAGGAGGAGGATGAGGAGGAGGATGATGATGATGATGGTGATGATGGTGATGATGGTGATGATGGCGATGATGATGATGATGATGATGATGATGATGATGATGATGATGAGGACGACGATGATGATGATGATTTCATTATCACAGGCACAGTGGCAAGCTCCTACCTGTAGCCGCTATTGAACATAGCACTGAAGGCCTCTGACGATGCTAGCAGTGCGATGCGGTGTGCATGGAAGGTGCGCCCCTCCACAAGGAAGGTCACGTCTGCTAGGGTGGGGCTGTTCACATACCTGGGGGGGGGGGCATGGTTAGGGTAGGGGATAGGGTGGGGGTAGGGCTAGGGTGGGGCTGCTAATGTACCTGGGTGGGGGCATGGTTAGGGGTAGGGGATAAGGTGGAGGGTGGAGGGTAGGGTGGAGGGTGGGTAGAGGGGTCATGAGGTCATGGCGATGTGCCTTGATGCGCCCCTCCACAAGGAAGGTCACATCTGCTAGGGTGGGGCTGTTCACACATAACCTGGGGGGGGGGGGGGGGGTGGGGGGGGGGGGGGTGGGGGGGGGGGCACTTGTTAGGGTAGGGAAACAGGTGGGGGTAGGGGCTAGGTGGGGATGCTAATGTACCCCTGGGAGGGGGGGGTGCATGGTGAGGTAGTGGATAAGTGGAGGGTTGATTGTAGGTGAGGGTAGGTGGAGGGGGTCCATGTGGTGATGTGGTGTTCTGGAAGGTCGCCTTCCATAAGGAAGGTCAAATCTCTGGGGGGGGCGGTTCATTAAACCTTGTGGTTGGGAGGTGGGGTGGGAGGTTGTCAGGTAGGGTAGGGGCTAGTGTGGAGGGTGAGGGTAGGGGTGGAGGGTGGTAGAGGGGTCATTAGTCATGGCGATTGGCATTGGTGCGCCCCTCCACAAGAAGGTCACATCTGCTAGGGGGGGGCTGTTCAACCTGTTGTGGTGTGTGTGTTGTGTGTGTGGTGTTGGTGTGTGTGTGCTGTGGGGGGTGGTGGCAATGGTAGGTTAGGGATAGGGTGGGGGTAGGGCTAGGTGGGGCTGCTAATGTACCTGGGGGGGGGGGCAAATGGTTTAGGGTAGTGGGTTAAGGGTAGGGTGGAGGTGTGGGTAGGGTGGATAGAGGGTTACAGTGGTTTTTGGGTTTCATGAGATCCAATGCGGTGTGCATGGAAGGTGCACATCTCCCCAAGTAAGGTCACAATCTGCTAGGGTGGGGGCTGTTCACAAACATTGGTGGGTGGGGGGGGGGGGGGGGGGGCCATGGTTATGGTATGGTAGGCGTGGCGGTATGGTAGGGGTAGGGTGGCGGTAGGGTAGGGTAGTGGCGGGTAGGGGTGAGAGAGGGGTAAAAGTAAGTGAGGGGGGGGGGGGGGTAAGGGGTCCATGAAGGTTCATGCGGTGTGGCAGGAAGGTTCGCCCTCCACAAAGGAGTCACATCTGCTTGACCACCTCAAAGCCACCACCACCATTACCACCACCATCACAACCACCACCACACACACACTCACACACAATATACAAAAACTGCACTCTCTGCACTCCCAGGTACCCAGTCTTGGCCGGTTGCTCAGGTTCACATAGCCTGGTTGCAGTGTTGCACGACCACCATCAGGACCACCACTACCACTACCATCACCCACCCACCCACCCACCCACCCACACATACAACCCATGCACTCCTGTTTTGTCTACAGGGGTGTCTTATTGGGGGGGGGGAGGGGAGGGGCGGGGGAGGGGAGGGGAGGGGCGGAGAGGGGCAAGGGGGGGGGGGGGGGGGGGGGGGGGTACTCAATGCCACTCCAGGTACCCAGTCTGGCCTGTTGCTCAGTTCAATAGGCTGCGTGGCCGTTTTGTTTGACACCATTCAGAACCACCACTACCACTACCCCCCCCACACACACACACACACACAACACCACACATACAAACCATAGCATCCATGTTTTGGTCGACAGGGGGCTTGTCTTTTGGGGGGGGGGGGGGAGGGGAGGGGAGGGGGATCGGGGAGGGGAGGGGCGGAGGGGGGGGATGAGGGGAAGGGGGGGGGGGTGGGCGGGGGGGGAGGGGGAGGGGAGAGGCAAGGGGGGGGGGGGGGGGGGGTTACTCACTGCACCCCAGGTACCCAGTCTTGGCCGTGCTAGGTTGTCACTAAGGTGGTTGCCGTGTTGTTTGACCACCATCAGAACCACCACTTCCACTACCATCACCACCACCACGCATACAACCCCTTTACTCCTGTTTTGTGTTCAGGGGACTCTCATCCTGGGTGGTCGTGGTGGTGGTGGTGGAGGGGGTACTCACTGAGCTCCCAGATACACTGTCTTGCCTGTTGCTCAGGTTACAGGGCTGGTTGACGTGTGTTGACCACATCAGAACCACCAATTCCACTACCATCACCCCCCCCCAAACCCACCACGCATACACACCTTACTCCTGTTTTGTGTTCAGGGGACTCTCATCCTGGGTGGTCGTGGTGGTGGTGGTGGAGGGGGTACTCACTGAGCTCCCAGATACACTGTCTTGGCCTGTTGCTCAGGTTCACACTGGCTGGTTGCCGTGTTGTTTGACCACCATCAGGACCACGAACACCACTACCGTCACCACCACCACACACACATACAACCCCTGCACTCATGCTTTGTGTACAGGGGTCTCCCTTCCTTGGGGGAGGGGAGGGAAGGAGGGGAAGGAAAGGGAAGGGAAGGGAGGGAGGAAGGGAGGAGGGGAAAGGGAGGGGAGGGGGAGGGAGGGGGGGGGAGGGGAGGGAGGGGGAGGGGAGGGGAGGGAGGGGAGGGGAAGGGAAGGGAGGGGAGGGGAGGGGAGGGGAGGGGAGAGGGGAGGGGAGGGAAGGGGAGGGGAGGCGAGGAGAGGCGAGGGGAGGGGAGGGGAGGGGGGGGGGGGGGGGGGGGGGGGGGGGAGGGGGGGGGACTCACTGTGCTCCAGGTACACAGGCCTGGTCAGTTGCACTCAGGTCAGAAGGGCGATGTGTTCCTTTATTTTGCTCATCAGCTGTAGGATTGCTGTGGGAAACATGCCTGGAGGTGAGTTGAGGTAGGTGAGGTAGGTGGAGTATGGTGAGGTGAGGTGGTAGGTGAGGAGGTGAGGTGAGGTGAGGTGAGGGTGAGGTAGGTGAGGTGGAGTGTGGGAGGTGAGGTGTGGTGAGGGTGAGGGAGGTGTAGGTGTGTGGGAGGTGGGGGGTTGTTGTGTTGTCCATCATTTGCTCATCAGCTGGCAGCTCATCACTTTGGGAAAAAACGCTGCTGTGTGTTGAAGATTGAGTGGCGGGGAGGGTGAGGGGAGGGGGGGGGAGGGAAGGGGAGGGGGGTGGGGGGGGGGCTCCGGGGGGGGAAGGGGGGGGGGGGGCGGGGGGAGACGGGGGCGGGATGGGAGGGGCGTATTGGGCCGGGGAGTACTGGTGGGGGGGGGAGGGGGGGGCGATGGAGGGGGGGGAGGGGGGGGTCGGGCCGGGGGTGGGGGTGTGGTGGGGGGTGGGGGCTGGAGGGTCTGGTGAGGTGTGGTTGTGAGAGCGTGTGGTTGTGGTCAGGTTCAGACGGGCTGGTTGCTGTGTTATCCCTCATTTTGCTCATCCGCTGTAGGATCGCTTTGGGAACCGCTGCCTGGGAGGTGAGGTGGGGTGAGGTGTGGTGGGGTGAGGTGGGTTGGGGTGTGGGGTGTTGAGGTGGGGTGTGTTGAGGTGTTGTTGTCTGTGCTACTAGGCAAGCTGGTTTCATCCGCCATCATTTTCAACAGCACATCAATGCCATCATGATCCACGAACACCCACCCACACTCCCACACAAATGATGAGGACCCCCACTAAGAAAAAAAGAAAACACAAGGAGACACCCAAAAAACAAAACAACAAATAAACAAAAAGAGTGAACACCCACACCAAACAAAACCAAAACCCACACACAAAAAAAAAAAAAAAAAAAAAATAAAAAACAAAAAAAAAAAAAAAAAAAAAACAAAGAAAAAAAAGAAAAAAAGAGAAAAACAAAAAAAAAATAAAATAAAAAAACAAAGAGAAAAAAAAAAAAAACAAAGAAAAACAAAAGTCTTAGGAAAAACAAAAAAAAAAAAAAAAAAACACAAAAAGTGTCAAAAAAAACAAGATAAAAAAAGAGGAAAAAAAAAAAATAAAAAAAAATTAAAAAAAAAGAAAAAAAAAAGAAAAAAAAAAGAGAAAAAAAAAAAAAAACAAAAAAAAAATAAAAAAAAAAAAAAAAAAAAAAAAACAAAAAACAAAAAAAATAAAAAAAAAAAAAAGAGAAAAAAAAGAGAAAAAAATAAAAAAAAAAAAAAAAAAAAAAAAGAAAAGAAAAGAGGAAAAATAAAAAAAAAATAAAGAAAAAACAATTAGAGGAAAAAAAAAAAAAAAAAAAAAAAAAAAGATAAAAGAAAAAAAAATGAGAAAAAAAATAAAAATAAAAAAAAAAAAAAAAAAAAAAAAAAAAAAAAAAAAAAAAAAAAAAAAAAGAAAAAAAAGAAAAAAACAAGAGGAAAAAAAAAAAAAAAAAAAAAAAATTAAACAAAAAAAAAAGAAAAAAAAGAGGAAAAAAAAAAAAAAAAAAAAAAAAAAAAAAACAAAGAAAAAAATGAGGAAACAAAAAAAAAAAATAAAAAAAAAAAAAAAAGAAAAAAAAGAGGAAAAAAAAAAAAAAAAAAACAAAACAAAAAAAGAAACAAACACAAAGAAACAAAAAAAAACAAAAACCAAAAAAAAAAAAGAAGAAAAAAAAAGAGGCACACAAACCAAAAAAAAAAAAAAAAAAAAAAAGAAAAAATAAAAGAAAAAAACTGGGAAAATAAAAAAAAAAAATAAAAAAAAAAAGAAAAAGAAAAAAAAAGAGTAACCCAACAACAAACAACACAAACAAAACACCACCACCAAACAAGAAACAAAAGAGGAACAAAAAAAAAAAAAAACCATAAAAAAACCAAAAAAAAAAAGAAACACAAGAGGACAAAAACACAACAAAAAAAAACAAAAAAGAACAAACAAGACACCCCCACCCCAACAACAAAACAAACACAAACCAACACAACAACACAGAAAAACACGATTACACCAACAACACACAAACACCACCACACCACACATAAAAACACGATGTCCCACACAACCAACACCAACACCACACAAAACACAACACAACCCCACCCCCCCCACCACACCACCACCACCACCACCACACATAACACAACTATTCCCCCCCCACCACACACCACCCCCACCCACCAACCACCACACATAAACACACTATTCATCCCCCCCCACAACCCACACACCACACCCACCACCACCACCCACCCACCCCACCTACCTGTCTGTTACCAATGGCGAGTTGTTTATTCCAAACTTCATCTTCAACAGCACATCAATGCCTCCCGATCCACAAACACACTTTCTCCCCCCACACATACCACCACCACCACCACCCCACACACCACCACCACCACCACCACCCACACAGACACATTACCTGTCTGTGCCCACTTGGCGAGCTCTCTTCATCCAACATCATCTTCAACAGCACATCAATGCCTCCACAATCCACAAACCACAATTTATTCCCCCCCCCCCCACACAACACCCCACCACCCACCACCCCCCCCCCCCACACACACACAGCCACCTACCCTGTCTGCGCTACTGGGCAAGCTGGTTTCATCCAACATCATCTTTCAACAGCACATCAATGCTCCACGATCCACAAAAACACACACAATTATCCCCCCCCCCCCCACCACCACACACACCACCACCCCACCACTCACCCACACCCCCACCCACACAGTGCCACCACCACTGTCTGCGCTACTGGGGCAAGCTGGTTTAACCACAAGCATCCCTCAACAGCACATCCAATGCCTCCACGATCCACCAAACACACAATATCCCCCCCCCCCCACACACACACCCCCCACCCCACACACCACCCCCACCACCCCCACACAGCCACCTTACCCGGTCTGCGCTACTGAGGCGAGCCTTGGTTTCATCCACCAGGAATCCTCAACAGCACATCAATGCCTCCACGATCCACAAACATCACAATTATCCCCCCCCCCACACACCACCACCACCCCACCCACGCCACCACCACCCCCACCACCACCCACACAGCCACCTACCCTGTCTGCGCTACTGGGCAAGCTGGTTTCATCCACCAGCATCCTCAACAGCACATCAATGCCCCCACGATCCACAAACACATTGGTGATTGCTTTAGCAGGGGCCAGCATGGTGAGCGCGACGGCGGTGTTGCGTGCTGCGCTCTTGTCCCTTGATGAGAGCATGTCAAGGAGGCTTAGGGGGCCACAACAGGACATTGACGCATTCGGTGTAGACGCCTCAAGGTCTACGCCACACAGTTCCTGGGGTTGTTGTGGGTGGTGTGTAGGGGGATTGGTGTGGGGAGAGGAGAAGGGTGTGGGTGGGGTGTGGGGGGGGAGGGGGAGGGGGAGGGGGAAATAGTGGTGTGTGTGTGTGGTGGGGGGTTGGGGTCGGGGGGGGTTGGTAGATGGGGTGGGTCGGTAGTGTGTGTGTGTGTGTGTGATGGCGGTGGTATTGTGTGCTGGCTCTTGTCCCTCTGATGAAGAAACTGAAAAGCATGTCAAGGAGGCTAGGGGGCACACCCATGACATTGACGCATTCGTGTAGACGCATCAAGGTATTAAGCACACAGTCCTGGGGTGTGTGTGTGTGTGTGGTGCGTTGGTGGGTGGGGGGGGGTGGGGTGAATAGTGTGTGTGTGTGTGTGATGGCGGTGTTGCGTGCTGCGCTCTTCGTACCCTTGATGAAGCATGTCAAGGAGGCTAGGGGGCACACCCATGACATTGCACAGCGTGTAGAACATCAAGGTCTCCGCACCAGTCCTGGGGGTGTGTGTGTGTAGGTGGGGGAAGTGGGGGGGGGGGGAGGGTATGCGTTGTGTGTGTGTGTTTGTGTGGTGTGTGTGTGTGCGAATGGTGCGTGTTGCGTGCAACACTTTATCCCTTGATAAGAAGCATGTCAAGGAGCTCTAGGGGGCACACCCATGAAGCGACGGCATTTCTTGTGACGATTCAAGGTCTTCCGCACACAGTCCTGGGGTGTGGTGGGGTGTGTATGTGGGGGGAGGGGGGGGGGGGGGAGGAGGGGGGCAGGGGGGGGGGAGGAATGGGTGTGTTGGGGTGGGTGGGTGGGTGGGTGGGGGCATGCGGCAGGGGGCACACTCCTAGTAGTACCACATGACTTGCATACACGCAGTAGGTAACACAGACGGAGGTGTGTGTATGTTAGTGTGTGTGTGTGTGTGTGTGTGGTGTTTGGGAGGGGGTGAGAGAAGAGAGAGAGAGAGAGGATGACGATGATGAGAACGATGAGAAAGACGTTGATGATGATAGAGGGGTTGCTCTGGGGATGCTGATGAGAGTATGGGATAGGATCACTGAGTGATGAGATTTGAGATTGCATGTTTTCGGATGATTGAGATGATGGAGACGATGACTGAGAGAGAGAGTGAGATATTTTGAGGTGACGCCGATCTTGAGAGAATCTTGAGATGCTATGTACTTTAGAGAGATGCGAGAGAGATGGTTTTTTTAGTTCTTAAGATCTGAGAGAGTTAGAGCGAGAGCAGTAGATCTCCGAGACGGATGATGATGAGTTGGAGAGAGAGAGAGGGTCATGAGTGGGGAGGGCGCTAGCGCTTTCTTGCAGTGGTTGGAGATTCGTTTGTAGAGCTGCGATGTGGTTGTGGTGAGGAGTATTTGGTCGTGAGAGAGAGAGAGAGTGAGAGCGCAGAGTGGATTGTATGTGGTACACAAATTTTTTTGCTTCTTTGAGATGTTTTGGTGATGAGGGAGTTCGGTTCGTATTGCCTGATCGGTTGTTGTGATTTTGTCGTACTGAGGGGAAGGTTATGAGTAGGAGTACCGTTACTGTGATGATGTGAGGATTGATCGAGAGCAGTGTTGGAGGAGATGGATGAGCGATTGGATTGGATGAGAGTGGCCTTGAGTCAGAGTTTGTTTGATTGCGACCGAGAGTGAGAGATGAGAGAGAGATTTGTAGTTGAGTTTTTTCTCCGAACGTTAGAGTGAGAGAGCAGGACAGAGATGAGTTTTAGGAAGTGGAGAGAGGAGAGTATGGAGATCTTGGATTGGTATCGAGGAGGATGAGTTTTTTATGGAGAGTGATGAGAGGAGGACGAGATTTCGAGGGTGAGGTGCAGCCGAGGAGGAGAGAAAGATTCTGAGAGGGCAGCAATGATTGAAGAGTAAGATGAGATCGATCGATGGACACATGGTTGAGGTTGTTAGAGATGCGGGACAGATGATGGAGAGAGAGCTGAAGAGAGGGGTTTTACGATTTGAGGAGGAGGGGGGGAGAGAGAGAGACGATTTCGATGTGAGGAGCGTGAGAGTGGATTGTAGAGAGGGAGAGAGAGAGAGATATGGAGGCGAAGAGAGAGGATCGGCAGGAGGAGAGCGAGGGAGGAGAGAGAACGAGAGAGAGGGAGAGAGAGAGAGAGAGAGATGAGAGAGACTGCCGGGAGGGAGGGGGAGAGGAGAGCGAGGAGACGAGCGATGAGAGACGAGAGAGAGGAGAGGTCGAGAGAGCGATGCAGAGAGATGAGAGGAGAGAAGAGGAGAGAGAGAGACCTCACCTAGCTGAGGTTCTGCAGAACGGCTGAGTCCAAACACGCATTCAGCCGGTGCATTCCACCCAGCCGCACGATTTCAGGCAGGGTTTCACTGTTCTCTGCCAAGCCATGTAGGGTGAAGGAAGCGTTGTGCGTCAGTCTATCTTCCTTGGTCTCTAGCAGCTCCATGAGGGGGCCTAGCCCATCACATTGGACAATTCCAGCCTGGCGGTGGGGTGGGGTGGGGTGTGTGTGTGGGGTGGGGTGGGGTGGGGGGGGTCAAGGAAAAGTTGTGTGTCAATCTATCATTCTTGGTCTCTAGGAGCTACATGAGGGGGCCTAGCCCATCACATTGGACAATGCCAGCCTGGCGGTGGGGGTGGGGTGGGTGTGTGGGGTGTGTGTGTGTGTAGGGGGGGGGGGGGGGGGGGGGGGATGAAGGAAACGTTATGCGTCAATCTTTCGTCCTTGGTCTCTAGGAGCTCCAAAAGGGGGCCTAGCCCATCACATTGGACAATGCCAGCCTGCATTGGGGTGGTTTGTGTGTGTGGTGTGTGTGTGTGTGGGGGGGGGGGAGGAAAAGTTGTGTGTCAATCTTTCGTCCTTGGTCTCTAGGAGCTCCATGAGGGGTCCTAGCCCATCACATTGGACAATGCCAGCCTGGCAGTGGGGTGGGGTGTGTGTGTGTGGGGGGGGGGGGGGGGGGGGGAGGGGGGGGGGGGGGGGGGGTGAAGGAACAGTTGTGTGTCAATCTATCGTTCTTTGTCTCTAGGAGCTCTACGAGGGGTCCTAGCCCATCACATTGGACAATGCCAGCCTGGTGGTGGGGTGGGGGGTGGGTGAAGGAAGCGTTTGTGTGTCAATCAATCGTCCTTGGTCTCTAGGAGCTCCATGAGGGGGCCTAGCCCATCACATTGGACAATGCCAGCCTGGCGGTGGAGTGGGGGTAGGGGTAGGGGTGGGGGGGCATGTGTGTCAATCTATCGTCCATGGTGTCTAGGAGCTCCATGAGGGGGCCTAGCCCATCACATTGGACAATGCCAGCCTGGCGGGGTGTGGGGGGGCAGGTGTGTGTTTGTGGGGAGCGGGGATAGAGGGGGTGGGGTGGCGTGAGCAGGGTGTGTGTGTATGTGCGTGCGTGTGTGTGTGTGTGTGTGTGTGCGGGTGGGGGGGAAGGGGGGGGGGGGGGGGGGGGGGGGGGGGCATGGCTATTTGCACACACAGATACACAAAACGTGATATACATGTACATGTACATGCAAAACCAGCTATGTATAATTGCAAGAACAATCCAACACCACGCCCCTCCAGGCTTTATCTTTGTTTCATCCATGCAAAGCAGTGGGTACAAAGCGCGGCGCCCAGTCTTCGGACGGTAGAGAATGGGCTGCTACTTTACCTGGCCGGTGCCACCATTGCGGTTGACAGCGACCACGAACACCAAAGTAAACCCGCAGGGATTTGAACCCAGCACCTTCTTCAGTCCAGCGAAATAATCAACCATTGAACCATTCTTCAAACCGGGATAAATGTATATACAAAAATATACCTTGTATATATGAATGTACATTTAAATATATATACTAGGTATATACACATATATATGTATACATTGGTATATACACATATATATATAGTTATATACACACATATAGGTATACATTGGTATATACACAGATATATGTAGACATTGGTATATACACATAATATACTAGGTATATACAATATGTAATTATACTAGGGATCTTACAAACACTATATATGTAACATTTGGTATAACACATATATATACTAGGTATATACACAATATATGAGACATGGTATATACAACATATAGATATAGGGATATACACACATAAATGTTTACATTGGTATTACACAAAAATATACTAGGTAATACACAGATATATGTTACATGGATATACACATATATCTACTAGTATATACACAACATATATATTATGTAACATGGGTATATACACTCTATATCTAGGTGTAACACTTATATTACTAGGTATATACACACATATATATGTATACATTGGTATATACACATATATATACTAGGTATATACACACATATATATGTATACATTGGTATATACACATATATATGTATACATTGGTATATACACATATATATACTAGGTATATACACACATATATTATATATGTATACATTGGTATATACACATATATATACTAGGTATATACACATATATATGTATACATTGGTATATACACATATATATACTAGGTATATATACACACATATATATATGTATACATTGGTATATACACATATATATACTAGGTATATACACATATATATGTATACATTGGTATATACACATATATATACTAGGTATATACACACATATATATATGTATACATTGGTATATACAAATGTATACAAATGTTTACATGCATACATAATAGGTTTTAGTTTCACACTTATAAAACACATATACATTAGGGTGTATGGTTTAGGGTTTAGCCTGCCCCCACCCCCCACACCCACCCTCACCTGGTTGTGGCAGTCCAGCGCCAGGCCCCCCTCCCACCCACCCTCACCCCGCCCCCACCCCCCACCCACCCTCACCTGGTTGTGGCAGTCCAAGGCCAGGCCCCCCTCACCCCCCCCCTCACCCCGCCCCCATACACATACCCTCACCCCGCACCCATACACACACCCTCAACCCGCCCCCCCACATCCCTACACCCTCACCCACCCTCACCCACCCACCCTCACCTGGTTGTGGCCAGTCCAGGGCCAGGCCCCCCTCCCACCCACCCTCACCCCGCCCCCACCCCCCGCACCCACCCTCACCTGGTTGTGGCAGTCCAGGGCCAGGCCCCCCTCCCACCCACCCTCACCCCGCCCCCACCCCCCACACCCACCCTCACCTGGTTGTGGCAGTCCAGGGCCAGGCCCCCTCCCCACCCACCCTCACCTGGTTGTGTTGGTCCAGGGCCAGGCGGCCCAAGGCGAAGGCCGCCATCTCTTGAACAGAGCTGTCCTTGCCCGCCTTGATCAAGCCCACCAGCAATGGAATCGCACCACGCTGCCCAATGATGGCTTTAGTAGGATTGTCTTCTTTGGCAAACTGGCCCAGCAGCAAGGCGGCCTCCTTCTGCGACTCCACGCAGGGTGACCTGAGCAAACTGATGACGGGCTGCAGGCCACCCGCTGCCAGGACCTAGGGTGGGTGAGGTGGGTGGGTGGGGGTTGTGGGTGTATTGTGTGTGTGTAGGTGGGTGGGTGGGTTTCAGTGCTTGCCAGTGAAGAAGAAAAATGGCCCAGCAGCAGGGCGGCCTCCTTCTGCGACTCTACGCAGGGTGACCTGAGCAAGCTGATGACGGCTACACAATACAAACACAACCCCTGCCCCCCACCCCACCCCACCCCACCCCACCTCACCCACCCTAGGTTGTGGCAGCGGGTGGCCTGCAGCCCGTCATCAGCTTGCTCAGGTCACCACCCACCCACCTCACCCATCCCCTCACACCCACAACCCCACCCACCTCACCCACCCCCTCACACCCACAACCCCACCCACCTCACCCACCCCCTCACACCCACAACCCCACCCACCTCACCTACCCTAGGTCCTGGCAGCGGGTGGCCCTGCAGCCCGTCATCAGCTTGCAATCCCCCACCCCCCACACACCCCTCTCTCTAACACACACACACACAACACACAACACACAACCCCTGCCCCCCCCCGCCTGGCCCTCCACGCAGGGTGACCTGAGCAAGCTGATGACGGGCTGCAGGCCACCCGCTGCCAGGACCTAGGGTGGGTGAGGTGGGTGGGGTTGTGGGTGTGAGGGGGTGGGTGAGGTGGGTGGGTGGGTGGTGACCTGAGCAAGCTGATGACAGGCTGCAGGCCACCCGCTGCCAGGATCTAGGGTGCGTGGGTGGGGGCAGGGGTTGTGGGTTGTGTGTGTGTGTGTGTGTGTGTGTGTGTGTGTGTGTGTGTGTGTGTGTGAGGGCGTGGGTGGGTGGTGGTGGTGGTGTGGTGGTGGTGGTGGCTTGTGTGTGTGTGTGTGTGTGTGTGTGGGGGGGGGGGGGGGGGGGGGGGGTGTGTGTGTGGGGGGGGGGGGGTTGGGGGTATTGCAAGCTGATGACGGGCTGCAGGCCACCCACTGCCAGGACTAGTGTGGGTGAGGTGGGGGCAGGGGTTGTGGGTTGTGTGTGTGTGCGTGATGGTGTGCGTGTGTGTTTGAGGTGGTGGTGGTGGTGGTGTGGGTGGGTGGGTGGGTTATTGCAAGCTGATGACGGGCTGCAGGCCACCCACTGCCAGAATCTATGATGGGTGAGGTGGGTTGGGGAGTGGGTGGGTGGGTAGGTGTGTGTGTGTGTGGGGGGGGGGGGGGGGGGGGGGGGGGGGTAATGCAAGCTGATGACGGGCTGCAGGCCACCCAATGCCAGAATCTATGATGGTTGAGGTGGGTTGGGGAGTGTGTGGGTGGGAAGGTGTGTGGGTGTGTGGGTGGGGGAGGGGGGGGTAATGCAAGCTGATGAGGGGCTGCAGGCCACCCAATGCCAGAATCTATGATGGTTGAGGTGGGTGGGGAGTGTGTGGGTGGGAAGGTGTGGTGTGGGTGTGTGGGTGGGGGAGGGGGGGGTAATGCAAGCTGATGATGGGCTGCAGGCCACCTGCTGTAAGAACCTAGGGTAGTTGAGGTGGGTAGGTGGGTGGGTGTGGGGTGGGTGTATATGTGTGTGTGTGTGTATTGTGTGTGTGTGAGGGGGTGGTTGGAGTGTGTGTGTGTGTATTGTGTGTGTGGTGTGTGAGTGTTTGTGTGTGTATTGTGTGTGTATTGTGTGTGTTGTGTGTGTTGTGTGTTGTGTGGGTGTTGTATATGTGTATGTATTGTGTATGTATTGTGTATGTATTGTGTGTGTATAGTGTATGTATTGTGTATGTATTGTGTGTGTTGTGTGTTGTGTGTGTGTTGTGTGCTGTGTGTGTATTGTGTGTTTAGCGTGTGTTGTGTGTGTGTGTGTATTGTGTGTGTATTGTGTGTGTATTGTGTGTGTATTGTGTGTGCTGTGTGTTGTGTGTGTGTTGTGTGCTGTGTGGGTGTTGTGTATGTGTTGTGCATATGTGTTGTGTACACACCCCCCCACCCACGTCACTTACACCTTCCCTCTCCCCCTACCCCCCTGCCTTGTACCCACCACCTTCACATGGTCAGAGTGCACCATGTTGCCACAACCAAGCCAATATCCCCCCCTCACCCCCCCACCCACCTTCACCCACCCTCTACCCCCCCCCCCCCCCCCCCCCCCCCCTGCCTTGTACCCACCACCTTCTTCATCACCGGGTCAGAGTGCACCATGTTCCCAACCAAGCCAATATCCCCCCCTCACCCCCCCCCCCCCCCCCCCCCTCCACCCCCCACCTTCACCCACCCACCCCTGCCTTGTACCCACCACCTTCTTCATCACCGGGTCAGAGTGCACCATGTTGCCAACCAAGCCAACGGCTTCATAGTGTAGCTTCCTGTCAGAAGAGCGTAAAATATCCTGCGCAATTTGAATGGTGGGTGGGTGGGTAGGTGGGTGGGTGGGTGGGTGGGGGGTAGGTGTGTGTAGTGTGTGTGTGCAGTGGGTGTGTTGATGAGAGGGTTGGGGGGGTTGGGTTGGGTTGGTTTGGGTTGGTTTGGTTTGGGTTGGGTTGGTTTGGTTTGGGTTGGTTTGGTTTGGTTTGGGTTGGGTTGGGTTGGGTTGGGTTGGGTTGGGTTGGGTTGGGTTGGGGGGGGGGGGGGGGGGGGTAGTAGTGTAGCTTCCTGTCAGCAGAGCGTAGCATATCCTGCTCACTTGGAATGGTGTGTGTGTGTAGGTGTGTAGTGGTGGTG
This sequence comes from Chlamydomonas sp. ICE-L, assembly GCA_013435795.1. Taxonomy (NCBI): domain Eukaryota; kingdom Viridiplantae; phylum Chlorophyta; class Chlorophyceae; order Chlamydomonadales; family Chlamydomonadaceae; genus Chlamydomonas; species Chlamydomonas sp. ICE-L. The sequence continues at coordinate 1,710,085 of JACBWV010000678.1, read as the reverse complement.
TAGGTAGTGGTGGTGTAGGTAGTAGTGCAGCTTCCAGTCAGCACAGCGTAGCATATCCTGCACACTTGGAATGGTGTGTGTGTGTAGGTGTGTAGTGGTGGTGTAGGTAGTGGTGGTGTAGGTAGTAGTGCAGCTTCCTGTCAGCAGAGCGTACCATATCCTGCACACTTGGAATGGTGTGTGTGTGTAGGTGTGTAGTGGTGGTGTAGGTAGTGGTGGTGTAGGTAGTAGTGCAGCTTCCTGTCAGCAGAGCGTACCATATCTTGCACACTTGGAATGGTGTGTGTGTGTAGGTGTGTAGTGGTGGTGTAGGTAGTGGTGGTGTAGGTAGTAGTGCAGCTTCCTGTCAGCAGAGCGTACCATATCCTGCACACTTGGAATGGTGTGTGTGAGTAGGTGTGTGGTGGTGGTGTAGGTAGTGGTGGTGTAGGTAGTAGTGCAGCTTCCTGTCAGCAGAGCGTACCATATCCTGCACACTTTGAGTGGTGTGTCTGTGTAGGTGTGTAGTGGTTGTGTAGGTAGTGGTTGTGTAGGTAGTAGTGCAGCTTCCTGTCAGCAGAGCGTACCTTATCCTGCACACTTGGAATGGTGTGTGTGTGTAGGTGTGTAGTGGTGGTGTAGGTAGTGGTGGTGTAGGTAGTAGTGCAGCTTCCTGTCAGCAGAGCGTACCATATCCTGCACACTTGGAATGGTGTGTGTGAGTAGGTGTGTAGTGGTGGTGTAGGTAGTGGTGGTGAAGGTAGTAGTGCAGCTTCCAGTCAGCAGAGCGTACCATATCCTGCACACTTGGAATGGTGTGTGTGTGTAGGTGTGTAGTGGTGGTGTAGGTAGTGGTGGTGTAGGTAGTAGTGCAGCTTCCTGTCAGCAGAGCGTAGCATATCCTGCACACTTTGAGTGGTGTGTCTGTGTAGGTGTGTAGTGGTTGTGTAGGTAGTGGTGGTGTAGGTAGTAGTGCAGCTTCCTGTCAGCACAGCGTAGCATATCCTGCACACTTTGAGTGGTGTGTCTGTGTAGGTGTGTGGTGGTGGTGTAGGTAGTGGTGGTGTAGGTAGTAGTGCAGCTTCCTGTCAGCAGAGCGTACCATATCCTGCACACTTTGAGTGGTGGGTGGGTGTAGGTGTGTGGTGGTGGTGTAGGTAGTGGTGGTGTAGGTAGTAGTGCAGCTTCCTGTCAGCAGAGCGTAGTATATCCTGCGCAATTGTAGTGATGGGTAGGTGTTCATGGGTGGGTGTAGGTGTGTGTGTTCATGGGGGTAGGGTGGGGGTGGGGGGGGGGGGGGGGGTAGGTGGGGGTTAGTGGTTGTGTAGGTAGTAGTGCAGCTTCCTGTCGGCATAGCGTAGTATATCCTGCGCAATTTGAGTGGTGGGTGAGTGTTGGTGGGTGGGTGTAGGTGTGTGTGTTCATGGGGGTGTGTGTTGGGGAGGGGGGAGGGGGGGGGGGGGGGGGGGGGGGGGGTAGTAGTGTAGCTTCCTGTCAGCAGAGTGTAGAATATCCTGTGCAATTGGAGTGGTGGGTGGGTGTTCGGGGTGGGTGTTCGGTGTGGGTGTTGGGGGGGAGGGGGAGAGGTATACGCACTCCACACACACTACACACTACACACACACACACATACTACATATCAATGTCTCCTTGCCCCACCCATCCTAACCCACCCACATACATACTACACACACGCACTTCACACAACCCCACCCCACCCACTCACACGAAAGATAACAGGAAGAGCCCCACAGTCCACAATGAGTGTTTTGATCTCAGTGTTCTTCACACACAGGAAGCGGAGTGGTAGCCAACTACACACACACAATACATACACACACGCCTCCACCCCCCACCCCCACCCACTCACCCACAGACACACAACGTCGTCTCCTTTCACCACCCAAACCCAACCCACACACACACTACTAGGCTTCGGAGGATAGGGCTAACGTCGAGAAAAATTAGCCCTAATTGTAACAACTAATTGAGCCAAACTTAGCCAAAACAACCCAGAAAAAGTGCCACGCGTGTATGAGAGTGTTGTTATGCATCCTGCTGACCTTTGTGGCAATTGTGTATGATCTGACCGTCATGAGTTCACGATGAAGTAGGTCATTACTGCGGGAGCGAACGGAGATCGCCGTATTATTATATCAACACGTAACATTGGAGGGAAATAAGTAAGTAAGTACATTACAGAATATGGCAAAAATCATGGATGGGTCTGTCCAAACTCTATGCCACCAAAAACATGCCCTGCCCTCTTCGGGCACAGAAACCTTGCTGCGCTGCTTTGCAATGCGTGGGCTACTCCACAGTTCCACCCCCACCAAATCCTCCTCATCAGAGTCATCGTCATCATCATCATCATCATCATGCAGCAGCTCATTCAGTGCTGAAGCCGCCTTCTTCTTGTCCACAGGCAGTAGCCCCTTGCAGACGGTTGCCATTTGCGAATGAGAATTACTGAGTGCAGAGATATCCTGCACTGCCAGCCTAAGCTCTTGTCGTACTGTTCCTGCCGACCTGCTACTCGTACCCTCACCCCTCTGTAACCGTCGCGTTTCGTTCCCAGCCACGACCACGTGCCACAACGACGTACTACTTCTCTCCTCTTGACCTCTAGTTAGCCCAAACATCCGGGATTTAATTTATAGCTAATTAGCCCTATTAGGGCTATTAGCTCTAAGGAGCTAAGACCCCCCCTCCTAACCTTACACACTACACACATATACACACGCACAGCACACAAACCCACCCCACCCACTCACATGTAAGATGATAGGAAGACCCCCACAGTCAACAATGAGTGTTTTGATCTCGGTGTTCTTCGAGCACAGGAAGCAGAGTAGTAGCCAACTACACACACACACATCTATATATATGTAGACATACATGGATATCGTTATATTTTTTCGTTCCTCGTGTCATAGGGGGGCGGGGGGCGTGGACAATTGTAGTACTCGACGGACATCTGACACGGCCTGCTGTACTGTACTGTACGACTGGAATGCGTGCAAATTTCGAATCTCACCTTCTGCACCCTTGGCTTCGCCTATGCCCTTAGCTTCTCCGCGACCTTCACACACAGCCCTACCTTTCACGTTCACGTACCACAATTGTCTCGCTGCCATGGTCTACTTTCCATGCCATGCCTGAAACAAACATTTAGCCACTCAGCGCGCAAGGCGAGCTCTTCAGAGTTCAGACCGACGAGGAAAGGACATGCAAGATAACAGGAAGACCCCCACAGTCAACAATGAGCGTTTTGATCTCACTGTTCTTAGAGCACAGTAAGCGGAGAGCTGCGATGGCGGCCAACTACTATCACACACTACACACCACACACACATACACACCCCACCCCACCCCACCCCACCCACATGTAAGATAACAGGAAGACCCCCACTGTCAACAATGAGCGTTTTGATCTCGGTGTTCTTGGAGCACAGATAGCGGAGAGCTGCGGTGGCGGAGAGCTGACGTGGCGGCCAACAACTCACACACACACATCCACACACCATGCGCACATACACACCCCACCCCACCCACTCACATGCAAGATGACAGGAAGAGCCCCACAGTCAACAATGAGTGTTTTGATCTCGGTGTTCTTACAGCACATGAAGCAGAGAGCTGACATGGCGGCCAACTACACACACACACTTGCGTACACACCACACACACGTACACACCCCACCCACTCACATGTAAGATAACAGGAAAACCCCACTGTCAACAATGAGCGTTTTGATCTCACTGTTCTTAGAGCACAGTAAGCGGAGAGCTGCGGTGGCGGCCAACTACTAACACACACTACACACCACACACACATACACACCCCACCCCACCACACCCACTCACATGTAAGATAACAGGAAGACCCCCACTGTCAACAATGAGCGTTTTGATCTCAGTGTTCTTAGAGCACAGAAAGCGAAGAGCTGCGGTGGCGGACCTCTTGACCTTGAGGTCTCGGCTTGATAGGAGTGTCACCAATGGAGCAATGCCACCCGCGCTGATGGTGGCTTCCTTCACATCGTTGTTCTGAGGGAGGGGGGGGGGGGGGGGGGGGGGGGGGGGGGGAGGGGGGGAGGGGAGGAGGGGAAGGGAAGGTCGTATCCTTGACATCGTTGTTCTGAGGTGTGTGAGGGTGTGTGTGTGTGGTGAGGGTGTGGGGAGTATGTGGGGAGGAGAGGAAGAAGGGAAGAGAGGGCGGCCCTCTTGATTTTGAGGTCTCTGCTTGATAGGAGTGTCACCAATGGAGCAATGCCACCCGCGCTGATGGTGGCTTACTTCACATCGTTGTTCTGAGGGGGGGGGGGGGGGAGGGGGAGGGTGTGTGTGTGGTGGGGGGAGGGGGGGGGAGGGGGCGGCCCTCTTAACTAAGGGGGGGGGGGGGGGGCTGATGGTGGCTTCTTCACATCGTTGTTCTGAGGGGGGGGGGGGGGGGGGGGGGGGGGGGGGGTATAGTGGGGTAAGGTGGGGGATGGTGTGTGTGTGTGTGTGTGTGTGTGGGGGGGGGGGGGGGGGGGGGGGGGGGGGGGGGGGGGAAGGTCGTGTCCTTGACATAGTTGTTCTGAGGGGGTGGGAGGGGGAGAGGGGGAGGCGGGGGGGTGGGGGAGGAGTGGTTGAGGGGAAGAGGGGGGAAGGTTTGGCGGGGGAGAGGGGAAGTGGGAGGGGGGTGGTGGCCCTCTTGACTTTGAGGTCTCTGCTTGATAGGAGGGTCACCAATGGGGCAATGCCACCCGTGCTGATTGTGGCTTCCTTCACATCGTTGTTCTGAGGGGGGGGGGGGGGGGGGGGGTGGGGGGGGGGGTAGTGGGTGTCTGGGGGAGAGGTGGGTTGTGGGGGGGAGGAGGGGGAGAGGGACGGAGGGGGGGATGAGGGCAGCCCTCTTAACTAGGGGTGGGGAAGGGTTGAGATGGGGATGGGGTTGGGGTGGGGTGGGGTGGAGGTGGGGGTGAGGGTGCCTTCCTTGACATTTTTGTTCTGAGAGGGTGAGTGGGTGGGTGGGGGGCGGGTTGGGTGGGGGTTGGAGGGGTGTGGGTGGGTGTGTTGTGTGTGTGTGTGTGTGTGTGTGTGTGTGTGTGTTTGTGTGTGTGTGTGTGTGTGTGGGTGTGTTTGTGTGTGTGGGTGGGTGGTGGGGGGGCTTAGTACACTCATGCCAACCAAACTTCTCACCTCCACAGCCAGTACACGGATCGCATCGGCTGCACGCCTGGCAGGCCCCCCGTCTTGGCGGCCTGGCATCTTGGCAGGCCCTGGGTTCTCCGAAATCATGCGTATGAGCCAAACGAGGGCCCCCGTGGCCACCAGCAGATCCTGATAATCATAACCCAGGGACAGCTGGACAATCCAGAGGCACACCTCCATCTGGATGTAATCAAACAGCTTGGTAGCCTCACTGCACAGGGGGTGGGGGTGGGGGTGGGGGGTATGTGTGGGTGTGTGGGTGTGTGGGTATGGGTTGTGGTGGGGGGAGGAGGGTTGTGCCGGGGAAGGGAGGGTGTTGTGTGTGTGTGTGGAGGGGCTATTAGGGTTGAAATCAAAGCCCAGGGACAGGTGGACGATCCAGAGGCACACCTCCATCTGGGTGTAATCAAACAGCTTGGTAGCCTCACTGCACAGGGGGGGAGGTGTGTGTGTGTGTGTGTGTGTGTGTTGGGGAAGGGTTTAGGAAGGGGAGGGGGGGGCTTAGGACCCCCCCTCCATCTGGCACACTCAAACAGCTTGGTAGCCTCACTGCACAGGGTGGGGTGGGGTGGGGGGGGTGGGGGGGGGACCGGGAAGGGGAGTGTGTGTGTGTGTGTGTGTGTGGAGGGGCTATCTTAGGGCAAGGTGCTGGTTAGGGTTTGACAGGGTGTAGGGTTTAGGGTTTGACAGGTAAGGGCAAGGTGCTGGTAGTTTGAAGGGATAGGGTTTTAGGGTTTAACAGGTTAGGGCAAGGTACTGGTTAGGGTTGACAGGGTATAGGGTTTAGGGTTTAACAGGTTAGGGCAAGGTACTGGTTAGGGTTTGACAGGGTGTAGGGTTTAGGGTTTGACAGGTTAGGGCAAGGTGCTAGTTAGGGTTTGACAGGGTGTAGGGTTTAGGGTTTGACAGGTTAGGGCAAGGTGCTGGTTAGGGTTTGACAGGGTGTAGGGTTTAAAGGCATCACTGAAGAGGTAGGTAGGGGAGGGGGGGGGGGGCTTAGGACAAAACCCACACCATTACATACACCATAGCCTTCACCCACATAAATGCCTATAGGACCTATGCATTTATAAGAACACCACTACCACTCCTCCACCACCACCACCAACAACGCTACTACACGCCACCACTGCACCTCATAACTACCACAAAACACCCAACCCCTAAACCCACCAGACCACATAAACCCTTAGTAATGGCAGTCTCCTACCTTTCCTCCTTCTTCTCAACATTGAGCTTGATCAGATACGCAATTGTCTCAATGCCACTTGCCTGCACACACTTGTCTACACACACACACACACACACACACCATGCCCTCAACCCTCTCCTACCTTTCCTCCTTCTTCTCAACATTGAGCTTGATCAGATACGCAATTGTCTCAATGCCACTTGCCTGCACACACTTGTCTACACACACACACACACACACACACACCATGCCCTCAACCCTCTCCTACCTTTCCTCCTTCTTCTCAACATTGAGCTTGATCAGATACGCGATTGTCTCAATGCCACTTGCCTGCACTACCGCCTGCACACACACACACACACACACCATGCCCTCAACCCTCTCCTACCTGCACCACCCTTATCCTCACCCACCCACCCCACCTACACCTGCACCACCCTCACCCACCTACACCTGCACCAACCTCAACCTCAAACCCACTCACCCTCACCCACCCCACCCACACCATGCCCTTCACCCCCACCTACACCTGCACCACCATGCACGACCAGTGCACAGCCTTAGTAATGACATTCTCCTACTTCCCTTTCCTCCTTTTTCTCTACATTGAGCTTGATCAGATTCGAAATTGTCTCAATGCCACCTGCTTTAACCACAGCCTGCACATACTTGTCTGCACCCACACCCCCACCATGCCCTTCACCCTCACCAACACCTTCACCACCATGCACGACCAGTGCACAGCCTTAGTAATGACAGCCTCCTACCTTTCCTCCTTCTTCTCAACATTGAGCTTGATCAGATTCGAAATTGTATCAATGCCACCCGCCTCCACCACGGCCAGCACATTCTTGTCTGCACCCACACCCCCACCATGCCCTTCACCCTCACCAACACCTTCACCACCATGCACGACCAGTGCACAGCCTTAGTAATGACAGCCTCCTACCTTTCCTCCTTCTTCTCAACATTGAGCTTGATCAGATTCGAAATTGTATCAATGCCACCTGCCTCCACCACAGCGAGCACATTCTCACCTACAGCATGAGGTGGTGTTGGTGGTGATGGTGGTGGTGGTGGTGGTGGTGGTGGTGGTGGTGTTGGTGTTGGTGTTGGTGTTGGTGGTGATGGTGATGGTGATGGTGATGGTGATGGTGGTGGTGGTGGTGGTGGTGGTGGTGGTGGTGGTGGTGATGGTGATGGTGGTGTTAGTGTTGGTGTTGGTGTTGGTGGTGATGGTGATGGTGGTGGTGATGGTGTTGGTGTTGGTGTTGGTGTTGGTGTTGGTGTGGTGCGCTCAATACATTGTCTCAATGCCACCCGCCTCCACCACGGCGAGCACATTCTCACCTACAGCAAGAGGTGGTCAAGGTGGTGGGGGTGGTGGTTGAAAGGAGCTGCCTAGAAGCTACTACGTGTAACCCAGAAAAACAACAGTGGAAACAAGAGGCTGTGTGTAGTTCACTAAGTCTGGCCCGAGGCTGGGTGAAAGGAGCTGCCTAGAAGCTACTACGTGTAACCCAGAAAAACAACAGTGGAAACAAGAGGCTGTGTGTAGTTCACTAAGTCTGGCCCGAGGCTGGGTGAAAGGAGCTGCCTAGAAGCTACTACGTGTAACCCAGAAAAACAACAGTGGAAACAAGAGGCTGTGTGTAGTTTACAAAGTCTGGCCCGAGGCTGGGTGAAAGGAGCTGCCTAGTAGCTGCTATGAGTAGCCCAAAAAAGAAACAGTGGAAACAAGAGGCTGTGTGTAGTTCACTAGGTTTTGCCCAAGGATGGGAGAAAGGAGCTGCATGGAAGCTGCTACGCGTAGCCCAAAATAAGGGCCATTGAAAACAAGCGGCTGTGCGTAGCTTACCGCCACACCACCTGACCACCACCACCACAGCATCACCATCACACCATCACCACCAGACCACCACCACCACAGCATCACCATCACACCATCACCACCAGACCACAACTACCACCACCACCACATCATGACCACCACAGCAAACACACCACCAGACCACCATCACGACCACCACACCACCAGAGCACCAACCACTAGATCAATGTAGCCAACAACATAAACATTGAAAACAAGTGGCTGCGCTGGGCTGTGCGTACTTTACCGCTATACCACCACCACACCACCACCACCACCACCACACCATCACCGCCACAGCAAACACACCACCAGACCACCGACCACCGACCACTAGACTAGTGCAGGCAAGCGCATATACATTGAAAACCAGTGGCTGTGCTGGGCTGTGCATACGTTACCGCCACTCCACCAGACCACCACCACACCATCACACCATCACCGCGACAGCAAGCGCACCATCAGACCAACGATCACCACACCATCACCACAACAGCACGCACTCAACCAGACCACCACCACCACCACATCATCATCGCCACAGCATGCACCCCACTAGACAACCGACCACTATATCAGTGTAGCCAACAACATATACATTGAAAATAAGTGCCTGGGCTGGGCTGTGTGTACTTAACCGCCACACCACCAGACCACCACCACCAGACCACCATCACCGCCACAGCATGCACACCACTAGACCACCAACCACTAGACCAGTGTAGCCAAACAAATCTACATTGAAAACAAGTGGCTGTGCATGTTTACCGCCACACCACCAGATCACCACCACCACACCATCACCGCCACAGCATGCACACCACTAGACCACCAACCACTAGACCAGTGTAGCCAAACAAGTATACATTGAAAACAAGTGGCTGTGCATGTTTACCGCCACACCACCAGATCACCACCACCACCACACCACCATCACCGCCACAGCAAACACACCACGGACCACCGACCACTAGACCAGCGTAGCCAAACAAATATACATTGAAAACAAGTGGCTGTGCATGTTTACCATCTGCACTGAGTTCACAACCACACCACCACCACACCACCACCATCATCATCACCACACCATCACCGCCACAGCAAACACACCACCAGAACACAGACCACCGACAACTAAACCAGCGTAGCTAAATACATGTACATATAAAACAAGTGGCTGTTCGTACTTTACAACTAGATCAGTGTAGCCAAACAGATACACATTGAAAACCAGTGGCTGTACTGGGCTGTTCGTACTTTACCACACACACACACACACACCACCACACCATCACCGCCACAGCAAACACACCACCAGACCACCGACCACTAGACCAGCGTAGCCAAACAAATATACAATGAAAACAAGAGCCTGTGCATGTTTTACCGCCACACCACCAGATCACCACCACCACCACCACACCATCATCGCCACAGCAAACACACCACTAGACCACCGACCACTAGACCAGTGTAGCCAAACAAATATACATTGAAAACAAGTGGCTGTACTTGGCTGTTCGTACTTTACCGCCATACCACCACCACACCACCATCATCACCACCACACCATCACCGCCACAGCAAACACACCACTAGACCACCGACCACTAGACCAGCGTAGCCAAATACATGTACATATAAAACAAGTGGCTGTTCGTACTTTACAACTAGATCAGTGTAGCCAAACAGATACACATTGAAACCAGTGGCTGTACTGGGCTGTTCGTACTTTACCACACACACACACACACACACCACCACACCATCACCGCCACAGCAAACACACCACGGACCACCGACCACTAGACCAGCGTAGCCAAACAAATATACATTGAAAACAAGTGGCTGTGCATGTTTACCGCCACACCACCAGACCACCACCACCACCATCACACTATCACCGCCACAGCATGCACACCACCAGACCACCGACCACCGACCACCGACCACTAGGCCAGCGTAGCCAAACAAATGAACATTGAAACAAGTGGCTGTGCGTGCTTACCATCTGCGCTGAGTTCACAACCACACCACTACCACCACACCACCACACCACCACCACCACCACACCACCACCACCACCACCATACCACCACCACACCACCAACAAGTGGCTGTGTGTGCTTACCATCTGCGCTGAGTAGTGTGAGGGAGTGCAACTTTGTTTTCAGATCTGTTAGTATCTCCACGAGTTGGGAGGGAGCTGCTGTGCTTGCTTTTATTAGATCCGCTTCCACAGCCTTCACCAGGTTTGGGATCTGTGGAAGTGTGTGGGTGTGTGGTAGTGGGTGAGGGGTAGTGGGTGGGGGGTAGTGTGTTTGTGTGTGTGTGTGTGTGTGTGTGTGTGTGGTGGTGGTGGTGGTTGTGTGTGTGTGGGGGGGGGGGGGGGGGGGGGGGGGAGTCTACAGTTATCCGCTAGTTGGGAGGGAGCTGCTGTGCTTGCTGTCTGTAGATTGGCTTCCACAGCCTCCACCAGGTTTGGGATCTGTGGAATTGCGTGGGTGGTGTGGGTGGGTAATGTGTGTGAGGTGTGGTGGTGGTAGTGTGTATGTGTATGTTGTGTGTGTGTGTGTATGTGTGTGTGTGTGTGGTTGGGTTTGAGGGTTGGGGGGTTGGGGGGGGGGGGGGGGGGGGGAGGGGGGGTTGAGTGTGTGTATGTGGTGGGGGGTGGGGGTTAGGGGGGGGGGGGGGGGGGGGGGGGGATTTTGAGTGTGTGTATGTGTGTGTGTGTTTGTGTGTGTGTGTGTGTGTGTGTGTGTGTGTGTGTGTGTGTGTGTGTGTTTTGTGTGTGTGTATGTGTTGGTGTGTGTGTATATGTGTGTGCGTAGTGTGCGAGGGTTGAGGGGGGGAGGCAATGGTGCGCGGTGGTGGTGGTTTGATGGTGGTGGTGTGTGTGTGTGTGTGGGGGGGGGGGGGGGGGGGGGGGGGGGGGGGGGGGGGCGGGGGGGGGATGCGTGGAGGGGGGGGGGGGGGGGGGGGGGGGGGGGGGTGGGGGGGCGGGGGGGGGGGAGGTGGGGGACGGTGGGGGGGGGGGGGGGGGGGGGGGGGACGGTGGGGGGGGGATGGTGATGGTGGTAGTGGTCGTGGGGGGTGACACAGAAAACCACAAAATATTATAGCTCCAACGCTAAACACAGGGCCAGTTTCCTGTCTCAATACCTCCCCACCCACCCACCCACCAACACACACACAAACAAAACACACACACTCACACACAAAACACACACATGGTATACATTATTGAAGGTGCTACATGTAACACAAGTGATACATTCAGAACCTTAGTGTTTTGGGGTGCAACAATAGAGTTTCGGGGGGTGCATGAGGGGGCATAAAAAGCTCCTTGTAGCACCCCAAAGGATGCTAGGAGCACCATGATGGTAGATGAGGGCACTGGCTCCTTTCCATGAAACACCCTGACCCCACCCCACCCCACCGTTGTTTCATCCTTCCCAGAGAATCTGGAGTAGATATTATTTCTTCTGCCCCAGCCTGCTCACTGTTCGCCACTTGAGACTTCAGGAATGTGAATTGTTGAGTAGTAACAGGTGGGAGCTAGAAACGCAGATCCAGGCTGCGGATATTGCGCAGGTGAGCCGCGACAATTCTGTCCATTCCCGGACTGAGCTGCTAGAATTAGAATGCTGCGCCGTGCGAGAGCGGGGAGGAGGCTCGATTGGGGAAACGTCGAAGTAGGGGGTGTCAAGACTCACTTCCCGAACACCTCGGCTTGGCAAGGTGAAACCATTGCAAACGTTCGCTGCGCACGAGGCCGAGCTGTGAATCTGCCGCTCGAACCAGCCGCGAGATGAAACCAACTTGCGAGTTTCTCTGCCCACCTCGGGATCTCGGGTCCTTAGCGCAGCAGGCTCGGCAGCAGCAGCAGCAGCAGCAGCAGCAGCCGGGGTTTTTTCTCGTTCGGGCAGTTGGAGCTTCGCCTGCAACTCCCTTACTGAGTTATCTCGCCAAGCCTCTTGCCCTGTCTTTTATTCCTTGTTCTCGATTCCCAGGCCAAAATGACAGATGTATCAGGCCAAATTCTCAAGTACGAACTACGAACTACGAGACTCAAATGCAAATCTTCCGCTGAATAGCTATAAACATTTCGGGAAACAAGGCTGGCTTCAGAATCACTATCTCCTCTTCCCACGTGAACATCTCCCCCAGAAGGCCAGAGCTACGGCAGTCGCACCTCTGATGGGCAGGGTGCCTCCGAATCAGTCAGCCTGCGTTTCGAGCTATTCCCAGCTTCTGTGCTGGAACGCCTTTTCTCGGCCATGTCTCCTACGGGCAGCTGTAAGCTAGTGCAGGATCGGGTTGGTATAACAAGCGCACAAGTGAGTGAGATTCGGAGCGTTGGAGACGAGGACTGGCGATTTGGGGACGAGGGCGAGGGCTGGCGAGGACTTCAAGCGAGGACAGCAACTCGGGGCGCATTTGAAACCATTTGAAATTCGGGACCATAGTCCCCATGATGACCTGTGATTTAATTTTAAAATCAATTTAAAATCCAGATCAGATTTGACCAGTCAGCTACTAACTCCAACCCGCTCCAACCGCGCGATGTCGCCATGCCCTAGACGCATTCCCACGAAGCGCAACCAATTGAGCACTTCGGTTTCATTTTGGCGGGGGCTCTGTTCCTCGGTTCCTCGATTCTGTGGTTATTTATGAAATCTGTCAACCATTTCCAGATAATTACTCTGAAATCAGGAGGTAGGATCCTGTGCCAAAAGTTGATTCGAGCCGATCAATTAATTTCGAGTATTGGAAGTAACTGACATGAATTTAAGCGATTTATTGAGCATTGTTTTAGATTTTTCTGAGCACCACATTATTTATTAGGGAGGGGGGGGGGGGGGGGGGGGGGGGGCAGCGCTCAATTGGTTATTGCTAACTTTTACTCAGGTCTCCAAAGGAAATTCTTAGACCACCAATTTGGTAAGGGCAGTCCATTGGCACCACTTCGAATCTCAGCGCGGGTTAGATTCCATGAATACACCAGTATTTCACAAATGATGTTTGCAGACGACCTTACTCTTTTGGATTTTTACATGTTTTGCAGCCAACTCTGGGCTGCTCAGTGTCTCCTTTTGAGTCACATTTGAATCTGGTTTGAATGGAAAAGAAAAAATGTCAAAGGATTCCGCCAAATATGTAACGATTGCCAATTTATGGAGCGCCCCAGATTCGAAAATCCGCCAATTAATTAAGTGGCGAACAACTATTTCGGGTTTTGGGATGGTGACTACAGCTAGCTTCTGCGTACGCTGTGGTGTCCTTAATCTCACGTCCCTAGAGTATTTATATTTCTTGGATGTAACAATTTCAATTTCAATTTCAATTTCAGGTTTTGGGGGGATTCGCCGCCAAACCTATTTCCTGCCAGCATATCAGGCGCATACGGTATGCAGACGACCTTGCTATTTTCGCCAATAGTGCTAGGGATCTCCAGAAGATGCTGGTCAAATTGGCCGTGTATTCGAAGGACAAGGACCTCGAAGTAAATGTGAACAAATCTTAGTTTTTCAAACCTAACCTACATGATGACCATTTTGATTTTCGCCTAAACGATCAAAGTCTGGAGAGGGTGACACATGACTGCCGCTCGGGGATATGCAAAGGGATCGGCAATATGCTATCATATGATATCATGTCATCATATGACATTATATATTTATATGATACTAGCATCTGAGCCCGTCGTACCGACGGGTAGACCCCCGTGGCCACGTCAGCGACAGGAAAATCGAGATCCGAAACCATAGAAACCAATGCCCTGAAACCATGCGCTAAACCCTGCCCCACGCGCTATTAATATACTGATCATAAATTGCCGGCGGTCTGACAGGTAACTTTGGCCTGGGGTACCATATCATATGAAATTAAATCATATGATTTTTGTATGATATCATATGATATCATACTCGTCTTTGGTCAACATCATATGATTTGCCGTTCCCTACTCATGTGACCCCTGGTATGCTTGGACTTGTCCACTCCATCTGAAGGGGGAATCGAGTGGACAAGAGTGACACGCTGGATAAGTTAAAATGGACAGTTGCAGTACTCTACAAGTTACCGTGCTCTCTCCGTCGTGTACTCTCCATGCCGTGCATCCGTGCCAGAGACCCCCTAGTCAGTTGTACTGAGAACAAGATAACAGTGAGCGAGTTTTACACATAACAGGGTCATACCCGAGTCACATATGCTCCGAACACTCGGGGAAAGGCCCGTTTTGCGCGGATATAGCGAATGGATTGATTATATGCGTATTTGTATTTTATCGTACCGATCAGGTGTCGTCAGGCTTGAGCCATGGTTCGAAAAGAGTGTATCTTTGCGACGGACCCATACCATCCCGTTCCGCCCATATATTCGCGGATACAGAAGCTCGACCACTGTTACCTTGATCGCTCATTAACTCGCGAGATGTAATACGCTCTCGTATGTGAAGGAAATTGCTGCGTATTGGCTCTCTTGGTGGCGATTCTCGCGTTCCTGCCGAGTGTAGCCCCTCATTCCAAGATCGGTAGGAAGCATAGACAGAGCTGAATGTGCTCGAACTGCGTAAATTAGAAATAGCATTCCTCGAAAACAAGGTTTGTGTGAAGGCCTGTCGCCTGTTTTGCGACTGCCCCTCCCGTTGCGAAAACGAACTGCTACTTCATTGCTTTGTGCGTGTGTCACCAGGTACATCACGTTATTCGATGACGTGTCAGTTCCGTAGTAAATCTTCAAGGACATTTTCACTAAGCCACGCCACCCGAAATTGCAGCTGTGATGTTTACACCTCCCTCCCTGACGGCTGCCCCTTAGCGCCTCATGCCCGCAATAGTTGCGATTATCTTTTACGACTACTCGAACTCTTGTCAGCATTATTAATCTCTGTCTTAGTCATAACTATCAATTTTATTCTGCAGCCCTCCAAGAAGTCGCAATTACGACGGCGAATTCATTCGCACCTGCACTATGCCCCCCCCCCCCACCCCACCCCCCACCCCACCCCCACCCCCACCCCCCACCCACCCCCACCCACCCCCACCCACCCTCCCCCTCTCTGTAGTTAAGTTGGGGGGGGAGGGGGGGGGGGGGGGGGGGGGGGCGAGAAGACTTCAGTCCTGCGGCGATTTCTCCCGTTTTACAGCATAGGTTACCCGAGGGTACGCAATCTTCTCCTCCTCCTAAGTAGTAAACGTCTTCGCTCCGTTCTCGCTACATTTCCGCCTGTCCGCTCCAAACAGTGATACGTAGCAACTACGCACGCACAGGCCGTACCTGTCGACCGGACCAACGGACACTGTACCATGAAATCCATGATACTCCGAGGATCTACCAATGCGCGCGTGCAATCCCAAAGAACGGGCCGCACTCGTTCAGTTGGAGTGTTTGCATCCAGGAGCAAGTATGTTCTGATCACCGGTACGTCAGTGTGTGGGGGGGGAGGTCGGGGTTCAAGGTGGGGGGTGGTAGTGGCGGTCCATCTGTGTGTGTGTGGGGGGCCTGGGAGTAAGATGGATTAAGGTGGGTGGTGATGGTGGTGGTCGATGTGTGTGATTGTGTGTGTGTGTGCTTGTTTGTCTGTGCTTGTGTGTGTTATGTTTGTTTGTGCTTGCATGTGTATGGTGTTTGTGTGCGTGTGTGTGGTGTGCGGTTGTGTGTTAGTGTTTTTCTATTTATTCCGTTGGTGTCTGTGTTTGTGTATTTATTTTGTGCGTGTTTTGCGGTTCGTGTATTTATGTTTTGTGTGTATGTGGTATGTGTATTTGTGTTAGTGTATTTATGTTTGTGTGTGTATGTGCATGCAGTTTGTGTTTCTGTGTTTTGGGTACCAGAATGCACTTGCAGAAGGAACACTTACAAACACACGCAGACACAAACACACGCAGACACACACACACATCGACTTACACACCAACACACACACACACCTCCCCCCCCCCCCCCCCCCCCCCCCCCCCCCCCCCCCCCTGCTAGCCTCCTGATCAGTGCAATTAATAACGTACGTTCTAAGTATGTAGCTTGAAATCCCCTCTGAGCTTGATGAACCCAAGTGTTGAACTAGCACGTTGAACCCCCCTGCGGAATGAAGGAACAACGGTACGGAAACGAATATTTGGCAGCCAACAGCCCTACTAAGGGCGCCCGGCGCCCAAAACTGAAAGTCAGATTTCTATCAGTGGCGCGAATCATTAGCCCTGCTATTTCGCAAGCCTTCATCCGCAATGATAATCAATAATCCCATAATTTTAATATTTGTGGGGGGAGCAGTATGGCTGTGTAGGATAACAGGAAGCACGGACCCAATACATTGAAATGAAAGATCTAACTCATGAAACCCTGAACGTTGATGCACCCTTGAACAACCCTATTCCGTTTCGATGATTGGCTCAATGGTATGGCTCGTTGAAATCAGAAGGTGCAGGGTTTGAATCCCTACAGGAGCACTTCAGTGTTTGCGGTCGCTGTCAACCGCCATGGTAGCTTTGACCAGGTAAAGTAGCAGCTCGTTCCCTACCATGTAAGACGGGGATCCCTTAATACCACGCCCTACTAAGGGTTATCATTACTTCCAAGAATCCTGTTGTCCACACCCATGTGCTAACATTATGTAACGTACTCAGGCCTTATGAGAGTGGTGCAGTCCTAGTGTGTACATGTATACACACTAGAATTAACGTTAATTAACGTTGATCACATTTAATTGAATGGAATAAAATCAAATTAAAATAACACAACGTTAAATACAATGAAATTAAAATCAATTAAAATCAATTGAATTCAGAATTCTGATCATTTCGCTCGGGACGCGCCTGAATTCTAGTGTCTACTTCTGTACACGGCAGGGTTTTTCAGAACATATCGTTGCACGTCTCATACACAGATTTCATAGGGTCCTCTACATTGCTAAGTATATTTCAGAACATGAAACCAATAAAGCTCAAACGACTAAGGGAATTAATTAACTTGATTACGTGGGCAACATTTGATTCATCTGGTACCTGGCGCTCAACCTTCTAGGCCGGGCAGTTACCTGCTGGCAGCTTGCAAGTTGGTTAATCTGTTTTCACTGGGCCCTATTAGTGTTAGCAAATTCCTGCTTACCACCATAATCTCAAATCTTCTCGTTATGCCTGAAATGCAGTCAGACTCTGTTTGTACCTCAAGACGGCACACAGTTTGGCAACTAAGTAGAGGCCATGTTAGTGACATTGAAAACTATTTAGCTTGCAAGATGGTCAATATGCAATCACATTATTGTTATACTTCATTACTAAATTGCCATGTGTAGGCACCTGAACTAGCTTGCAAGGATACAAATATGTATTCACCTGACCCGCATGCTTCTGAAACACACCTTCATAACTAGATACAAATCTGAATGGACCAGAACGAGCTTGCAAGCTAGTTCATCTGCATTCACCAGACTCTCAGCCTTCTGGGCGAGTTGGCAACATCTAGGCATCTGAACTAGCTATTGGTAACTATCTATATAATTATCAATTAACTAACATAGTACCTGATTATCTGACTGGCTTGCGAATATATGTATGAATCTCCTTCCGTGTATGCATGTCTTGCAGGCCAAGAGGAGGGATGGATGTAATCGGAATGGCAAGATTGCTGGCATGAAGTAACTACAAATGCTGATGATGTACAGATATAGATTCAGCGAGGACGTAGAGAAATGATGATCGGGTTGACTTGCTAGCCCCCTTCCTTCCCTCTCTATGCGGTCGGTTGTACTTGCTAGTTTTCTTCTTTGACTCTCTATGTCGTCATGTGGACTGTCTAGTCCTCTTCCTTGACTCTCCTAGCGGTTGGTTTTCCTTGCTTGTCACATTCCTTGCCTCAGTGGTTAGGTTGCCACACCTCCGGCAGTTGGAGTACCTTCATGCCTCCTTCCTTGCCTCCTATTAGGTTGGGTATACCTTGGTATTGCAGGTTTCATATTGGACCTGATCAGACTTGTCCTACATGCTATTGACGTACATATTTGGTTGGATGCATAGAGATCCTTGTGATAGACACTCCGAAAAATATCGAATCTGACACATGGGGTCGTGGTATATCCCTCTAAATTGTAGATGCTGTGAAATGGGGATGCTAGACGGAGAATATCCTCTTAGTAGTAGAGGATGAACAGCACTTCTTGATGGAATGTCACGTGTACTCTTAGGATTTCTTGGGGTGAGAACTTTGAAAGCACCCCGAGTGGATTTAACAGTTTATAGACTTGGCAGGGCTCACCCCTTGATTGTAAACTGACATACATGATTTGTTGCATGGATATTTTATGCTTGTAAAGTGCCCCAATCTCATTCCAGACTCAAGAGTTGCGCCAGACTACATCCTTTGAGAAACGCAATGAACTCAACCCAGACTAAAGAGTTGCGCCAGTCTACATCCTTTGAGAAACGCAATGAACTCAACCCAGACTAAAGAGTTGCGCCAGACTACATCCTTTGAGAATCGCAATGAACTCAACCCAGACTAAAGAGTTGCGCCAGACTGCATCCTTTGAGAAACGCAATGAACTAAACCCAGACTAAAGAGTTGCGCCAGACTACATCCTTTGAGAAACGCAATGAACTAAACCCAGACTAAAGAGTTGCGCCAGACTGCATCCTTTGAGAAACGCAATGAACTAAACCCAGACTAAAGAGTTGCGCTAGACTACACCCTTTGAGAAACGCAATGAACTAAACCCAGACTAAAGAGTTGCGCCAGACTACATCCTTTGAGAAACGCAATGAACTAAACCCAGACTAAAGAGTTGCGCCAGACTACATCCTTTGAGAAACGCAATGAACTAAACCCAGACTAAAGAGTTGCGCAAAAATGAACATACTATGCCAACTCTGCGACTGGACAGTCAACGCAGAATAAACGGTCCACAATCGTCCACGTCCTGATCCTCTAAATCGACGAGGAAGCGTCTATTATGCGCTACTATCGCAATGCAACGCATTCAAGTTGGACGTCCGGAAAGCTGCAGTGCGTTCGAATTCCGTCAAAGAGTCCACCCACGTGGCCCTAAGTCACGTGATCACTGAGTCATGCTCGGAGGGCATAGGGCGCGGAGCGCCTTCCGTACACCATTAGTCATTAACCTGATATGCGCAACTGCGCAACCGAACGGGAACCTTTACGCAACCCCGCGCAAAACGGGTCGTTCCCCGAGTGGAACAAGGTAATAGTGCAGGGTAGAGCAGGACGCAGCGTCCTGCGTCGCAGGACGCAACATGGGAGGGTCCGTTGCGTCCCAGACGCAGCTTTCGTAGATTGGTGGCGTCGTAGACGCAGTTTCGGGATGTTGGTTGCGTCTCACTTCTTTACCGTGCAGCAGATTCTGTGTGAGGGGAAATAGGGAATTTGTGAGACGCAGCCTAAGGACTTGAATGCGTTCCAGGAAGCAGCTTACGAAATTGGTTGCGTCCCTGGTCGCAACCTACCGAATTAGGGTGCGTCCCAGGACGCAACGCTGGGGTCCGTTTGAAGTACCCTGGGCAGGGTAGCCCAGGCTGGGCTGGGTGGTACCCAAGCAAGTCGAGCCCATACAAAAATATTAGGGCTGTCAACATCGTACGATATTTGTAGACCCTTTTGGGGGAAATCAGTATAATACCAAGGGGATATGACAGGAAATACCGTTTACACGTCCCGGGGGGGCATCAAATCGTATGTGGGGAGGCGCAAGCCGTTAATCGTCTCTGATGTGGTCGTAGACACCGAAACCGTTGAAAAAAGTGAAAAAGTGCCTGGGGGCTGAGGTATGGGGGATTGGGGGGGTCCCAAAGAGGGGGGGGGGGGGGGGGGGGGTCGAGGCCGATCTCAAAATTTCTTCACAACTTCTCCGTCTGTGGTCAGAATCGAACGTGCCGCACACCATCGAAAACGCCTTGACGAAAGCGTAACGAATATGCAGTCGTTGGACGATTACACACAGGGTGTGAGTAAGTGGATGTACTGGAAGGTACATCCTGTCTGAACGCCAACCAGAACTTCACAACCAGAGCCGACAAGTTCCCGACGAAGCAGTTGGAAGCTCAATGCTGCAGGAATCCGCGCTTGTTAACAGCAACGGATGAAAAGACAGCCGGCACGTAGTGGCCGAGGAAGATTAGCTTCCAGGGAGGGGGGGGGGGGGGGGGGGGGGGGGGGGGGGGGGCGCGAGGGGGGCTTCGCCGTTAGGGGTAGGTCACACTGCTCTTGCTTTGTCGAATTTAGCTTTTGTTTTTGGTCTGATTTTGGTCCGATTTGGGCCCGATTTTGGTGGGGACCAAATCGACCAAAATCGGACCAAAATCGGACCAAAAGCAAAATCGAAAGCAAAATCTGGTCTTGAGACAATTTTATGATTTCCGATTTTTTTGCTTTCGATTTCTGCTTTTTGGTCAGGTACTTAAATACAGTAGTATAGCTGATTGTTTTCAAGTCTTAAAAGCTGTAATGTTTTTGAACTGATGACAATTTTTGACAGCCCCCAAAGTGCCGATGCCTTCAAAAAATGTGCGCTTTCAAAAACAGCGGCACTTGCCTTTGAAAAAGTGTGCTCGCACCAGTTTTTTAATTGGTGCGCTTTTGTTGTTTTTTTTTGCAGGACCCGCACTGACCTGCAAGGTGCTGGGACCTGGAGGACCTGCAGGAGCGGGAGCAGGGAGCTGCCCGCAAGCAGGGACGAGCTACAGGGAGCTGCAAGTAGGGAGACTGGATAGTGGAAACAATGCCAGATTTTGGGAACCTCTGTTACAACCTCGGTTTAAACTTATATGACCAAGTCGTCCATTAATAATAGTAAGAAAAGAAATCCAAGTTGCTTGCTAGAGGGATGTAGCCAAGTTTCAATCGGGGAATAATGTAGCAATTCGCTTGCTGGAACAACTAATGAAGTACCAAGTAGGAATAATGTACCACTTTAATTCAACCTCTCAAATCTTGCTACATAGGAAATACGACGAGGTTCCTGAATCCATGTTACCAAGTGACATCTCTCTCGTGGGGTAACGCACGAGTAATGTGCCAACGACATGCAACAAAAATCAGTATAGCCATTAGCTAGGGGGGTTCTGGAACCTTCATGTTTGGCAGATGAAGGACCACCCCATCTATTTTCCAGGTTCTTTACAGCTGTATACACCTAGATGCCCCCCCCTCATCCCCCAATACGCCCTCCGGCTTATCTACCCCAAAGTCTCCTCCCGGGGGTCCTATCCGTCCCCATGTGTTCC
>JACBWV010000678.1:1616881-1685361 GCA_013435795.1 Chlamydomonas sp. ICE-L | reverse complement strand
AAACAAAAGCACGAACGGCAAAAAAAAAAAGATAGCAGACCCAGGGCGGGGGGATACACTGCGACATCACTCCAGACATTACCCGCACCCCGCGCCCCGCACCCGATACACGAGACCAAAAGCAAAGCAAATCCACCCAACACGACCAATAACAACACGAAACGAAAAAACAACCTAAACCAAGCTACAACTTCCGAAACATACAAACTCCAGGCACATACCCCCCCCCCCCCCCCCACCCCCCCCCCCCCCATCCACCACACACCACCATACACACAAACAACTCACCCAGCTTCACTCCCTAACTCATTCTTACCCCACCACCACCCCCCCCCCCCCCCCCCATCCACCCACCACTTTTACCAACACAATACAACTTCACCAAGCTACACTAATCACTCCATCTTAACCCCCCCACCCCCCACCCCCCCCCCCCCCCCCCACCCCCCCCCGCCCCCCCCCCCCCCCAACCCCACCCCCAACCACCCCATCCAACCCACACCACCATACCCCACAAATCACAACTACCCAGTTCACTCAATCACTCCAGCTTACCCCCAAACCAACCCAAAGACCATCCCATCCACCCACCCACCCCCCCCACGCCTCCCCCACCCCTCAGGCGTGTAACAAAACTAAACGAGGGTCCTGAGCAGGTCAGGCCCACATTGATGGGCCCGCGTAAGCCATCACGCCATCTTACCACCCCCACCCATTACCCCATCCACCCCCATCGCATACCCACCCAACCCACAACCACCACCACCACACCACAAATCCCCAACGCAGGCGGTCAACAAACTAAACGAGGTCCTGAGCATTCTAGGCCACATTGATGAGACCAGTAAGCCACCACTCCAGCTTACGACCCCCACACATACATTCAAATACAAACGCACATGCACACACACATGCATTCAAGTACAAACACACGTACACCCGAAGACAAACACACATGCACACACATACATTCAAATACAAACACATTCACCCAAAGACAACAGACATGCACAAACACATACACGCACATGCATACACACATAAACACAGACACATACACATACACACATACACACATACACACACACACATACACATGCACACATACACACACATACACACATACACATAACAGACACACCACACATACCACACCTTACACATACACAGCATACACACACACTACATACACACATACACATACACCAAAGGACACATACACCAACATGCCACACCATTATCACACACAAAAAAAATCAAGCCCACCCCCACACCACAACACACACCAATTCACACACCATTACACACAAATGCACACATAACCTCACATGCAAAGAGCGGGGCACCAACCCACCCACCCCCCCCCCCCCCCTCCCCCTCCCCCCCCCCCCCCCCCCCCCCCCCCCCCCACACACCCAACCCACCCACCAAACATAAACGTATTTGAACTTGCTGCTACAGCTCGTCTCTCTGTGGGACAGTTCGACATGGAGGACAACGCTTCTCTCAAAGTGGGAAAATGTAAAGCATATACGAGCAAAAGCCGAGGATGCCCTGGAGGACATTGGAAAAAGCCCAGGACAGGGACAAGAGTAAGGGACTGAGTGAAGCCCACCCCCACCCCACTCCCCCCCCCCCCATCCACACACAACACACACAAGCACACAAGCACACACACGCACACACACACACAAACACACTCAAACACACACGCACACACACACTAAAACACACACACACACACACACACACAAACACACACAAACAGATAAATAAAAGCAAAAGATGAGGATGCCCTGGAGAGAATTGAAGAAGCATTGCAAGGCAGACAAGTAAGGACTGTGTGATACCCCACACACATTCATAACCACACACACACACATTCAAGCCCCCACCCACCCACCCACCCACTCACACAAACCAACACACACACCACAACCACACAAGTAGGACTAGGGAGAATCTATCAAAGATGGGCCAATAGTGAATGTTTTTCTTATCTCGCATAACCCCCAAGGCAGCAACGACAACACAACAACCACAACAACAACAACAACAACAACAAACATACACACAACCACCACCCCACAAAACCACCCCCAACAAACACCAACAACAACAACAAAATATCACCACCAATACCACCACCACACCACCACCACCACACCAACAACAACAACAATACACCACACCCACCACCACACCAAACAACAACAAACAACATATCACCACCACCACCACCACCACCACCACAACAACCACATTTCATAATCAACAAACATCAAACAACCACATCAAGTAAAATAACAGACAACCACAACAAAACAAACAACCAACAAACAAAAAACAACAAAAACCAGCAACACAACAACAGCAACAACAACAGCAACCACAACACACAACACAGCAACAACAACAGCAACAAACCCACCCACAACAACCACAACCCACCACAACAACAACAACAACAACAACAACATCAAACAAACAACAACAAACAACAACAACAACAACAAACAACACCACCACCACAAACAGCAACATCACAACACAAGCTCTGAGCGTGGATGCATTAATATGCGACATTCACCACCACCATCATACAAGACCACAACCAACAAAAACCACACAACACTATTACATCCATCACACCACCATCACTACCAAGACCACCACCAACACCACAAACAACAACAACACCTACACCATAAACACCACCGCCACAATCACGAGCACCACCAGCCACCACCAGACACTCACACAGAACAAGCACCAACACCAACCAGGTACACCACCAAACACCACGCACCACGCCAGACCAGCACACCCAGCAACCACCACAACAACCACCACACCACCACCACCAGCACACCACCAGCACACCCAGCAACCCCCACCAGCACCACCACCAGCACCACCACCACCACCACCGGAACCACAACCACCACCCCAATCGACACCAACTATCGACCACATCGCACACCACCAGCACCAACCACCACCATCACCACCACCACCATCACCCAACACCCACCAACACCTCCATCACCATCACCATCACCACCAACACCAACACCAACACCACTACCACCAACACCACTACCACCACCACCACCACCACCACCATCACCATCACTACCACCACCACCACCACCACCACTACCACCCACCACTACCATCACCACCACCACCACCACCGCCACTATCACCACCACCACCAACAACAACACCAACACCAACACCAACACCAACACCACCAACACCAACACCAACACCAACACCACTATCACCACCACCAACACCACAAACACCACCACTATCACCACCACCACCACCAACACCACCAACACAACTATCACCACCACCACTATCACCACCACCACTATCACCACCACCACAGGTAGATGCATTAGCGTGTGACATAAACCTGCGCCACAACCTTGTTCCGCCCATAGCCACCACCACCACCACCATGACCACCACCACCATGACCACCACCACCACCACCACCACTATCACCACCGCCACCACAGGTAAATGCAATAGTGTGTGACATAAACCTGTGCCACAACCTGTTGTCACGCACCACCACCACCACCACCACTATCACCACCGCCACTATCACCACCGCCGCCACTATCACCACCGCCACCACTATCACCACCGCCACTATCACCACCGCCACCAATATCACCACCACCACCACCACCACTATCACCACCACCACCACCACCACCACTATCACCACCGCCACCGCCACCGCCGCCACCACAGGTAGATGCATTAGTGTGTGACATGAACATGCGCCACAACCTTGTTTCACCCATCTTCTCTACGATGCTGCCTTGGCTTCGACCAGGTGCGCTTGGGGGTGGGGTGGGGTGGGGAGGGTGTGGGGGAGGTTTATGGGGACAAGGAGGGTGGGTGTGTGGAGGGAAGGGAAGGATGCAGTAGTGTGTGACATGAACATGCGCCACAACCTTGTGTCACCCATCTTCTCTTACTTGTTGCCTTGGCTTCGACCAGGTGTGTCTGAAGGGTGTGTGTGTATGGGGGGTGAGGGTGGGGGGGAGGATTTATGGGGACTAGGAGGGTAGGGTAAAGGGAAGGATGCATTGGGAGGAGGAGGACAGGGGGGGGGGGGGGGGGGGGGGGGGGAGGAGGCAGTAGTGTGTGACATGAATATGCGCCACAACCTTGTGTCACCCATCTTCTCTACGATGCTGCCTTGGCTTCGACCAGGTGCGCTTGGAGGGCTGCATTGCTAAACTTGGTTCTGATCCTGTATTGCTGCACACTGGTCTGTACCTCCTTAGTGTCACCACGTGCGTTGGAGGGCTGCATTGCTAAACTTGGTTCTGATCCTGTATTGCTGCCCACTGGTCTGTACCTCCTTAGTTCCACCACGTGCGTTGGAGGGCTGCATTGCTAAACTTGGTTCTGATCCTGTATTGCTGCACACTGGTCTGTACCTCCTTACTGGGTTATGTTTCTGTACTGCTGCACTCAGGTGGCTTGGCCACATTTCTGTACCTACCTTCTTACTGGGTTATGTTTCTGTACTGCTGCACTCAGGTGGCTTGGCCACATTTCTGTACCTACCTTCTTACTGGGTTATGTTTCTGTACTGCTGCACTCAGGTGGCTTGGCCACATGTCTGTACCTACCTTCTTACTGGGTTATGTTTCTGTACTGCTGCACTCAGGTGGCTTGGCCACATTTCTGTACCTACCTTCTTACTGGGTTATGTTTCTGTACTGCTGCACTCAGGTGGCTTGGCCACATTTCTGTACCTACCTTCTTACTGGGTTATGTTTCTGTACTGCTGCACTCAGGTGGCTTGGCCACATGTCTGTACCTACCTTCTTACTGGGTTATGTTTCTGTACTGCTGCACTCAGGTGGCTTGGCCACATTTCTGTACCTACCTTCTTACTGGGTTATGTTTCTGTAAGGCTGCACTCAGGTGGCTTGGCCACATTTCTGTACCTACCTACTTACTGGGTTATGTTTCTGTAAGGCTGCACTCAGGTGGCTTGGCCACATTTCTGTACCTACCTACTTACTGGGTTATGTTTCTGTACTGCTGCACTCAGGTGGCTTGGCCACATTTCTGTACCTACCTACTTACTGGGTTATGTTTCTGTACTGCTGCACTCAGGTGGCTTGGCCACATTTCTGTACCTACCTACTTACTGGGTTATGTTTCTGTACTGCTGCACTCAGGTGGCTTGGCCATAATGACCATAAAGTACGCTTACTACTGCAAAGACCACCAGCCAGCTTTGGAACAACTGACAGCTGTATTTGATGTGAGTGTCTTGCATAGGACACATATGTATGTATGTATGTATGTATGTATGTATGTATGTATGTATGTATGTATGTTACAGTCCAGGGGTAGGCCAAATAGGCTATAGGGACTTGCCCAACCGTATAGGAAGGGCTTAAAAAGAACAAGCACTGATGAACTGAGCCCCAAACAATCGTTTTACCAACGGGGGCCCTGAGTTCGTGCTACAGGGATAATTATAAGTATCTTGTATAAGACAAGTAGTAAGCAAGTCCCTTTAGCCTATTTGGCCTACCCCTGGACTGTAACATACATACATACATACATACATACATACATACATACAGCCTCTTTAGCGATTACAATGGTCTAGTGGTAGACCAGATTGCTAAGGAACGAAGAGTCGGGGGTTCGACTCCCCCTTCGGTCGCTCTTGGCGTTGCAGGTCGTCGTCAACCGCGATGGTAGCTTGTCCAGTTGAGGTAGGAGACCGCTCCCTACCCGCGTACGACGGGCTCCCTTAACACCACGCCCCACCAGGCGTTATCATTACATACATACATAGTATCTTCATTTTATGTGAGTATCTTGTATAAGACACATAGTATCTTCATTTGATGTGAGTATCTTATATAAGACACAAAGTATCTTCATTTGATGTGAGTATCTTGTATAAGATACATAGTAAGCAAGTCCCTTCAGCCTATTTGGCCTACCCCTGGACTGTAACATACATACATAGTATCGTGTATAAGACGCGGATTTTCTTCATTTGATGTGATTATCTTGTATAAGACGCGGATTTTCTTCATTTGATGTGAGTATCTTGTATAAGACGCGGATTTTCTTCATTTGATGTGAGTATCTTGTATAAGACGCGGATTTTCTTCATTTGATGTGAGTCTCTTGTATAAGACGCGGATTTTCTTCATTTGATGTGAGTCTCTTGTATAAGACACATAGAATCTTTATCTTATATCTCTAAGCTGCACAGAGAATCTATCGCCTCCTGTACCAGCATTCTTGGCAAACGTCGCATGAAGGAGTCCCTCCCGCCTGGAGGGTGACACTTACTATGTCTGCCATGGTGACTTTCCCCAGCTGCGGCGTACGGGAGGGTCCCCTTAACACCACGCCCCTCCAGGCGTTATCTTTTTTTTTACTCTCTTTTATGTGATTCACGATTTTCCATGGACGTTCCCTGTTTCCCCCTTCGTATGTCCAGCAAGCGTCTACCTCCACGGGAGCAACTTATCTTAATGGCAGGGCACGATTTTCCATGGACATTCCCTGTCTCCCCCTTCGTATGTCCAGCAAGCGTCTACCTCCACGGGAGCAACTTATCTTAATGGCAGGGCACGATTTTCCATGGACGTTCCCTGTTTCCCCCTTCGTATGTCCAGCAAGCGTCTACCTCCACGGGAGCAACTTATCTTAATGGCAGGGCACGATTATTTTATGTATTGCTCGGCCCAGAATGTAAGCAAAATTGCGCTGAGCGATTATTAAAGTTTCCATCACCTCAAACTCCAGACCTGGAAATCGCGCAGCACGATTATTGAAGTTAATGACCAAATCCTTAAAAAATCACTGTATGTGAAACGTATAATTGTGTGTATGTGAAACGTATAATTGTGTGTATGTGAAACGTATAATTGTGTGTATGTGAAAAGTAGAATTTTCATTTGTTTGTATGCATGTTACAGTCCAGGGGTAGGCCAAATAGGCTAAAGGGACTTGCCCAACCGTGACAGGAAGGGCTGATGTGTGCATGTTACAGTCCAGGGGTAGGCCAAATGGGCTAAGGGGACTTGCTCAGCCGTGATAGGAAGGGCTTCAAAAGAAAAAACATTGGTGAACTGAACCCCAAACGATTGTTTTACCGACGGGGTCCCAGAGTTCGTGCTACAGTGATAATTTAATTCTACAATAAATCATCATCTCATCATATAAGTGTGATTCTTATTGTATTCATATTGCTTACCATTTTTTGTTTGAGCTATGAGTGTATTGAGGTATGAGTGTACTGAGGTATGAGTGTATTGAGGTACGAGTGTACTGAGGTATGAGTGTATTCATACTATCCAGAGGTATCTAAATAGGCTCAAGGGAGGGTTCGAATTCCTATGGGTGCGCTTTAGTGTTCGTGGTCGCTGTCAACCGCCATGGTAGCACTGCCCAGGTAAAGGAGCAGCCTGTTTCTTTCCGCAGTAAGACAGAGCTCCCTTAATCCCACGCCCTACCAGGCGTTATCATAACTTTTTAGGCTAAAGGGACTTGCCAAACCTTTGACTCAGAAAAGGTAGTTTAAAAAACAAGCACTAGTGAACTGCACCCCAACAAATTAGGGGGGGGGGCAGAGTTTGTGTTATGCAGATAATGTAAAGTTGTACACATATAGGCAAGCATCCTCTCATCAGTCATCACCACCTTATTCCGTCGCAGGAAGTCCTGGAGGACCACCAGGTGGTCTGGCTGTTTGCTAACACAGTAAATGAGGCAACGTATGTCGCAAGAAAAAGAGGCGGCTCTGTTTCGGAAGAGCTCTGAAGGAAGGGCTTTTTGTTTTTGCAAACGCAGAAAATGTTTAATAGACCGATAGTCTCCTCCGCCAGAAGACATATGATATCATATGGTGGCATGATATCATATGATAGCATTTTACCGTCCCCTAGGTATAAGAGACTAGTGTTCAGGTTCTGGGCGGCAGCTGGAACGAGTATAAGAGACTGGTTTCCAGGCTCTGGTCGGCAGCTAGGAAGTGTATAAGATGCTGGTGTTCAGCTGTTACATACCAGTACTACAAAGGTACTACAAAGCGCGCGCGGCAGCGCGATTTTGCGCCCGCTTTTTGAGCCCCACTGCGCGTTTCGCGCAGTTTTTTCAACCCTCTGTGGGCGCAGGGTGCAGTTTTTGCGCTTTTTGCACTACACAGCGCTGATCAATTTGACGTTTGTGCGCTTTAAGCGCTGACCAATTTGACAAAAAGTAGTACCCTGTTCCATACTATACAGGGGTGATAAGTAGGGATCGGCAATATGATATCATATGATATCATGTCATCATATGATATCATATGACATCATATGATGCCGGCGGTCTGACTAAGTAACTTTGGCCTGGGGCATCATATCATATGATGTTAAATCATATAATTTTTGTATGATATCATATGATATCATACTCGTCTTTAGTAAACATCATATGATTTGCCGTTCCGTACTTATAAGTAAGGTAGTTCAATACGTACGCGTACTCTGTGCTCACACTCCAGAGGGGTGAGCGCGTATTTTCGCGCGCACTATCACTAGGTGTGAAAGATAGAAGACGTGGAAAGGCTTATAAGTTTACTTATTTCTTAAAGTGGCCAAACTATGAGCTAAGCAGTTGAGAGCTGATTATTTACGTCCAAAACAAACACTCAGTGAACCGGCAAGAATGCTTTGCTTCTTGATATATTTTGTTTGTTCTTGAGAACGTTTGATTTTTACTGCAATGTCGTCTGCCTAATTTTGATGATAAGTTGGAAAACCCCTCTCGGATGTTGTGAAGCGGGGGGGGGGGGGGGTGGGGGGGGGGTGGGGTGTTTTTTTTTATTCTTTTGTTTTCTCTTTTTTTGTTTTTTTTTTTTTTTTTTTTTTTTGTTTTTTGTTTTTCTTTTCTTTTTTTTTTATTTTTTTTCTTTTTTTTTTTATTTTTTATCTTTTTTTTTTTTTTTTGTTCTTTGTTTTTATTTTGTTTATTTTTTTGGCTTTTTTTTTTTGGTGTTGTTTACTTTCTCTCTATTTTTGTTGGTGTTGCGTGTTTTTTTTTTTTTTTTTTTTTTTTTTGTTTTTTGTTTTTGTTTTGATCTTTGTTTTTTGTTTTGTCTATCCTTATTTTCTTTTTTGGTGTTTTTTTGTTTTTAGTGATTTTTTTATTTTGGTTGTTGTTTTTTTATGTTTTTGTTTTATTGTAGTTATATTTTTTTTATTTTTTGTTTTGTTTTGTTTATGTATTTTTCTTTTCTTTTTGTTTTTTTTTTTATTTGTGGTTTTTTTGTTTGTGGTTTTTTTTTCCAATTGGGGGGGGGGGGGGGGGGGGGTAGGGTTTGCTAAAACCCTAACCCCCCAAACCCTAAATCGTAAACCCAGTAGCACCAGCCTGCCTGCCTACCACTCCGCGCGAGAGGGGGAAATAAATAGGGGTGGTTGTATAGGTGCCGTTACAACCAGGGCAATTCAAAGAGCGCTTTTGAGCGCTGACTTTTAGACCCCCTGTGCGCTTTAAGCGCAGTTTTTGCATCCCCTTGTGGGTGCTGCAAGCAATTTTTGCGCTTTTTGCACTACAAAGCGCAGTTTTTTTGTTTTCAAGTGCGCTAAAGCGCTGGCCAATTTGGCCATTTGAAGTACCCTGGTAACAACTGTGTACGGTAGTAGGCATGGTTGCATCGTATGCAGACGAATTGGCGCAGCAGTCCAGCAAGCTTTCTAGAGCCGGCATCCCTAGAAGAGATCCCCAGCTAGCGTAGTGTTATGCTCGGAAGAAGAACCCTGTAACCTGAATCTGCATCTGGGACACAACTGTTCCTCCAGAATCGTAGTCCCCTCTCCAACAAAGCAACTGACCCACTGGATTTGCGCGACGACGCTCTCAGACGCGCAAATCAAGTGACCATGACCCCAACAGTTGACTGCTCGCGTTTTTAGTCAGCGGCGGGCGGCGGTCAACTCCGGTAGTTGTTGGTCAATCAGCAGTTTGTCTGGTCATCATCACTCAACAGTATATGTCAGTAGTCAAGTGACCAACCACCACCGTACGTTATGGTAGTGGCCGTTGGAGTTGGCTGTGACAACTGGCAACCCCGGGTGACACCCTGTCAAATATGACTAAATTATGGGAAATTGCTGAGTCAAGGCCATTTTTGCTGACGTGGCGCCTATCTGGCACTTATTAGTGACCTTCTGCTGGCTTTACTGCTGACAAAGAGCTGCTGATCAGGGTACTTCAAATGGCCAAATTGGCCAGCGCTTTGGCGCACTTAAAAACAAAAAAAACTGCGCTTTGTAGTGCAAAAACCGCAAAAATTGCTTGCTGCGCCCACGGGGGGGTGCAAAAAACTGCGCTTAAAGCGCCGAGGGGGTCAAAAAGTCAGCGCTCAAAAGCGCGCTTTTTGAATTGCCCTGCTGCTGATGCATTGGGCTGCTGGTGACGCTTGTGGGCCTCGTCTAGTCTGGATGTTGGAAGCATCAGCAGCTGGGCTCGAAGCAGCTAGAGGTGGCCTGGTCTGGATATTGGTGCAGCTTTAGCCTAGTATGCTGATGCACGTTACCAAAGATAGCTGGTCACAACTCAAATGCTACGCCTGGGCATCGGGTGCCCGATTTTTAATGTTTATGCTCAAATCCTTAGGATTATCACTGCACTACTGGAATTCTGGCAAATCTAGAAAGGTGGGTGCATGGTGTCCACTGTCTTTGATAGCTGAAGGTCATGAACGTTGTAGTGCTGATTAGTTAAGTACCCTGTCGCCATGCATTAAGCCCCCTGCCTTGCAGTGATATGGGTGCCAAGGAGGCTGCAGATAAGTAGTGGTGGGATTCCGTCAGGACTGGAGGGGGGATGCAGGCTGTACTTGTGGGGTACCCCAACCATACACTAATAAAAACCAACAACATGGGTACCCTACCATGTTAAATAGTTGCTTGACAACAATGGCCTGTAATGTAATGAACCAGGCAGCAGACAGGTCACAAGTTGAACATTACAATATCGAATTAGTGACCAAACTATGGACGACCTTACTTGAAGGGCCATCAGGAAAAATACGCCGTCACATACTTAGTTGTGGTGATGAGCCCCATCGCAAGCGAACGAGCTGGCCCCTCAACCCCGCGCCTTGTCATAAGGCGTGGCATTCATCTTTGCTTACTTAGTTGTCATAGCGGTGTTATCTGTTGTGCTACTGTGCTACTTGTCGACCAACGAGGGCGACTGCCATTTTATTTTTGTGTTCATAATGTTCACAAGTCCCCCTTAACTCCGTCGAGCTGCTTGCACATTTGGAGCAAAGTTGTTCAGGAACCTGCTTACTGCGTCGCAGACGCAGCTTTTGGAGGGTCCGCTGAGTCTCGGTGCATTGCAGTCGCAGATTTGGGGACATCCGGTTTGAAACAGGCTGCGTCTCAAGGAGCAGCCTTGGGGGTCCCTCTAAACA
Organism: Chlamydomonas sp. ICE-L; assembly: GCA_013435795.1. Classification (NCBI taxonomy): domain Eukaryota; kingdom Viridiplantae; phylum Chlorophyta; class Chlorophyceae; order Chlamydomonadales; family Chlamydomonadaceae; genus Chlamydomonas; species Chlamydomonas sp. ICE-L. Next base: position 1,673,873 of record JACBWV010000678.1, on the reverse strand, counting down.
ACCCTGGTTTGTTTTGAGTCTAGTAGGGCAGCAGGAAAAATGTAAGCAGAAGCTTATCAGAACCTGCCTTTCCACTCTCATGCTGCATTAATCCCATTCCACACTTTTGTTGAAATGTCCTTCCTGACACACCACAAGCACTGGCAAGCCTATTTTGGGGGGCTTCTCATGGCAGCTTCAAGCCAGCTCCATTGGCCAGCCACTACGTTATAGCTACGTCATAGCCCATAGCTGCATTGAATGCCTGCCATGTCGGCTTCCGGACGCACTACCCACCTTTGGGTTCGGCACAAGGACGCACAAAGGGAGTTGCCTAGAAGCTACTGTGCGTAGCCCCAAAAGGAAATAATGATCACTTGAATCCTTATTCTGCACAGTTATTGTTGAGGTGGCTAGAGCCCAGGGTTCTTCTTTTCGGCATTTCATCGCAGCTTCTATGCAGCTCCCTGAGCCGGCCACTGGGCTGCACTGAAGTATTTTAGCACTTCTGGGCAGCTGATAATGACAGCATCAAGGTGCTCGAGGTTGTGCCAGGTTTGACCTTATAGGCAGTCAGGGGAGCGGCCTAGAAGATTGCAGCTCGTAGCCGAAAAGGAATACACTGTCTTTATTGTGCACATTTATTGTTGAAGTGAGCTAGAGCCTATCAATGAAAAAGTTAATCGGGCTGCAACCTCATCTAAGATTCAAGTCTATGCATGCATGTATTACTTTAGCAGTAAGTCTTTGCAAGGATTAGGGACAATATTAGCTTATAGTTATTCAGCAGATGATTTGAATTTGAGTCTCGTGCTTCGTGCCTAAATGTCAGAAATCTCGGGCCAATTTCTCAAGTTCGGGGTACAAACTACTAGAAGTTTCGAAAACCCAAATCCAAATCATCCGCTGCATGGCTACAAGGTTGGGGCACATGGGTTTGAGGCCGGGGGGGAGGGGCAACACATTTTCCAAACCCAACTGCGCGGCTTGTCTTCCAACCACATTCGGAGATAGTGGCTTGTCTTCCAACCACATTTGGAGATAGTGGCTTGTCTTCCAACCACATTTGGAGATAGTGGCTTGTCTTCCAACCACATTTGGAGATAGTGGCTTGTCTTCCAACCACATTTGGAGATAGCGGCTTGTCTTCCAACCACATTTAAAGATAGTGGAGGTTCTCTATCATGACGTTAAGGACTAGGGACTAGATTATCACGTTTAACAGTTATGATGGCATCTTGGGAAACGCTAAGCACTCGGAACCAGGGCTTGGGGAAACCTCCGACATGCACAAACATGGAGGTAGTTCCGGCATGTTCGTGCATGTTCGTGCATGTCGGAGGTTTCCCCAAGCCCTAGTTCCGAGTGCTTAACGTTTCGCAGGATGCAATCATAACTATTAAACGTGATAACATTAGGTTGAGGGCACACATGGGTTGAAGGCCGACAAGGAGGGGTCCCTATGGCAACATGCACCTGTTCAGGTAGTGAAACAGGTGTTCATGGTGTTTAACACCTGTTCAACAATAAGCCTAAGTACCTCATTAACAACATGAGCAAGGTGCAGGCTGCGGTAGAGATCGCCTTACAACCATATTTGGAGATGGTTGAGGGACTCCATCACAACTGAAACAATCAATCAAGGAGATTTGCCCTTGCAAATCTGGGCGGCACGCGTGTAGCCACCAAATCTACCTCCCCCAATCGCATGGGCCATGATATCTTGAACCTCTGATGGTTGGTTATTGGTGGTTGGCCCCAGTGAAAGCAAACGGGCTGGCCCGCTCAACCTCACGCCTCGTAATAAGACGTACTCTTTATTTATTCATTTATTTATGAACCTCTAGTGGTGGTTTGCTTGAGTATGTTCCTTGTTCCAACCAAGTGAAGGGGAGCCATTGGTCCTCAATGCTGCTACCCTGAGGTTGTTCAACAGCTGTTCAGGGTATCAACAGTTGTTGAGGGAGTTCAACAGTTGTTCAGGGTATCAACAGCTGTTAAGGGTGTTCAACAGTTGTTCAGGGTATCAACAGCTGTTAAGGGTGTTCAACAGCTGTTAAGGGTGTTCAACAGCTGTTCAGGGTGTTCAACAAAATTAAGGGTATCAACAGCTGTCCAGGGTGTTCAACAGCTGTTTAGGGTATCAACAGCTGTTCAGGGTATTCAACACACATTTATGTACATCATTGGCTAAGCATGTAGTTGTTGAACACCCTGCACACCTGCTGAACAACCTTAACAGGATTGAACAACCTGCACACCTTTTGAACAACCTTAACAGGTATTGAACACCATGCACACCTGTTGAACAACCTCAACAGGTATTGAACACCATGCACACCTGTTGAACAACCTCAACAGGTATTGAACAACCTTAACAGGATTGAACAACCTGCACACCTTTTGAACAACCTTAACAGGTATTGAACACCCTGCACACCTGTTGAACAATCTTAACAGGTATTGAACACCATGCACACCTGTTGAACAACCTCAACAGATATTGAACAACCTCAACAGGTATTGAACACTAACACACCTTTTGAACAACCTTAACAGGTATTGAACACCATGCACACCTGTTGAACAACCTTAACCGGTATTGAACACCATGCACACCTGTTGAACAACCTTAACCGGTATTGAACACCATGCACACCTGTTGAACAACCTTAACAGGTATTGAACACCATGCACACCTGTTGAACAACCTCAACAGGTATTGAACACCATGCACACCTGTTGAACAACCTTAACAGGTATTGAACACCATGCACACCTGTTGAACAATCTTAACAGGTATCGAACACCTGTTGAACAACCTTGACAGGTATTGAACACCATGCACACTTGTTGAACAACCTGCACACATGTTGAACCACCTGAACAGGTATTGAACACCCTAAACCCCTGCAGAACGACCTTTGCACATGCTGAACGACCTGAACACATGCTGAACGACCTGAACTGGTGCAGGCTGCCGTAGGGAGAAGGATGCGAGACAACACTCACTTGGACACACGAGTTTTTTGTTTTTTCCTGCCCAACTTCGTGAAAAAGTGAGTTTGGCCTAAGCAAGTTAGTTTTATTTTATTGAAAATTCAGAACAATTAGCCCCACTGGTTTTATATTTTGCTGCGAATAGCATTTTGAGTCATCTTCCCTTTCTCGTGGTTCCAAACCTAGGGCTGACAACCCGACCTAATCAATCCGAGGGCGGCAACAAAGCGCATAAGGAGCGCACATCTTTGGCTTGGCTTCCAAAGCTCCTTGTGATAATTAGGATTATACCATAAGGGCTGCCTACAACATGTTTGGCTTGGCTTCCAAACTTTGAAAGCTCCTTGTGATCAATGGGATTATACCATAAGGGGCTGTCTACAACATGTTTGGCTTGGCTTCCAAACTTTGAAAGCTCCTTGTGATCAATGGGATTATACCATAAGGGGCTGTCTACAAGATGTTTGGCTTGGCTTCCAAACTTTGAAAGCTCCTTGTGATCAATGGGAGTATACCAGAAGGGGCTGCCTAAAACATGTTTTGCTTGGCTTCCAAACTTTGAAAGCTCCTTGTGATCAATGGGATTCTACCATAAGGGGCTGCCTACAACATGTTTTGCTTGGCTTCCAAACTTTGAAAGCTACTTGTGATCAATGGGATTATACCACAAGAAGCTGCCTTTAACATCTTAGGCTTGGCTTCCAATTTCCAGGCAGCTCCATGGGGAAATTGAGATTATACCACCAGGAGCTGCCTAGAAATTGTTGGTGGTGGCTAAACAAAAAATGGTGGACAACCTCGAATGGTCTTCAAGGGCAATTGAACGCCAAATTAGGCCGGAGTAGGCCCCATCCTAGGAACTACATGCTTTGTTCTGGCAAACTTGGTCAGCAATTAGTAGCACTGCTTCATTTTTTGGCTACTCATAACGCCTACCCGCCAGCTCCAATAGCCGGCCACTGGGTCAAACCTAATTATTGAAGCTGCATTATCATGCTTGTCAAACCAGCTTTAATACTAGCTAGCTTGCTCCACGTTAGGCTCAAGGACAGGAAAAGGAAGCTGCCTAGAAGCTGTTCCGCGTAGCCCCAAAACTCAACCATGACTAGTAGCCCCAAATGGACTACAAGAGCTTTAGGTACGATGTTCGTCCACATTTTCTATTTATCTAGAGAACTAAACATTTGTTTGCCACCTTTGTTTGCCACCTCAGTGACTTTTAGCCCTAACTAGGGCTAACTAGCAACTAGAGGTCTAACTAGGGCTTTCATTCGTATACATTGGATTTGATTAACCCACAATTGATTGCAAATCTTTTATTTCATATTTTATTTAAATGTGTTCATTTATTGCAAGGAGAGATTGGAGCAAGAGATAGCTTCAACTCCTATTGAAGGGTGTTGGTGTTGTTGGTGTTCATATTGAAGGGTCTTGGTGTTGGTGTACATATTGAAGGGGGTTGTTGTTGTTGTTGGAAATGAAGGGTGTTGTTGCTTGCCATAAGCGAGGCAAGGCAAGCCATGCGCGGAGCAAGGCGAGCCATACCCGAGCAAGGCACACCATGCAATGCAGACGGATGTGCAGGTGGGCCAGGATCGTACATCCTCAGTCTAGTATGGACTTCTTCATCTCCATCCACCCGTCTTGAATGGACTTCTTCATCTCCCCCAACCAGTCTGGTATGGACTTCTTCATGTCCATACACCAATCTAGTTAGGACTGTTTCATCTCCATACACTAGTCTCGTATGGACTTATTCATGGCCTTACACTAGTCTTGTATGGACCTATTCATGTCTATACACCAGTCTCGTATGGACTTCTTCGTCTCCATACACCAGTCTAGTATGGACTTATTCATCCCCACACCAGTGTAGTATGGATCATTTCATCTCCATACACTAGTCTTGTATGGACTTCTTCGTCTCCATACACCAGTATAGTATGGACTGTTTTGTCTCCATACACCAGTCTAGTATGGACTTCTTCGTCTCCGTACACCAGTCTAGTATGGACTGTTTCATCTCCTTACACCAGTTTTGTATGGACTTATTCATCTCCACACCAGTTTTGTATGGACTTATTGATCTCCATACACCAGTCTACTATGAACTTACGCATCTCCATACACCAGTCTAGTATGGATGTATTCATCTCCATTCACCAGTCTAGTATGGACTTCTTCATGTCCATACACCAGTCTAGTATGGCATGTTCATCTCCATCCGCCAGTCTAGTATGGACTTCTACATGCCCATACACCTGTCTAGTATGGACTTATTCATCTCCACACCAGTGTCGTATGGATTGTTTCATCTCCATACACCAGTCTAGTATGGACTTATTCATGTCCAAACAACAGTCTAGTATGGACTTATTCATCTCCATACACCTGTCTAGTATGGACTTATTCATGACCATACACCTGTCTAGTATGGACTTATTCATGACCATACACCTGTCTAGTATGGACTTATTCATGACCATACACCTGTCTAGTATGGACTTATTCATGACCATACACCTGTCTAGTATGGACTTATTCATGACCATACACCTGTCAAGTATGGACTTATTCATGACCATACACCTGTCTAGTATGGAATTATTCATGACCATACACCTGTCTAGTATGGACTTATTCATGACCATACACCTGTCTAGTATGGACTTATTCATGACCATACACCAGTCTATTATGCACTTGTCCACGTCCACACACCAGAACCAGTCTTTGGCAAGGCTTCACGTGGTGTGGTGTTGTGTGTGTGGTGTTGTGTGTGTGGTGTGGTGTGTGTGGTGCTGTGTGTGTGGAGTTGTGTGTGTGGTGTGGTGTGTGTGGTGTTGTGTGTGTGGTGCTGTGTGTGTGGTGTTGTGTGTGTGGTGTTGTGTGTGTGGTGTTGTGTGTGTGGTGTTGTGCGTGTGTTGTGTGTGTGTTGTGTGTGTGTGGTGTTGTGTTTTTGTGTTGTTTTTTGTTTTTTTTTTTGTGGCAGTGGTGTAAGGTTTTTTTGTTGTGTGTTTGTGTGTGTTTGTGTTTTGGTGTTTGTGTGGTGTTTTTTTTTGTGGTTGTTTTTTGGTGTGTTGTTGTTTTGTTTTTGTTTTTTTTTTTTTCGTGTGTGTGGTGTGTGTGTTTTTGTTGGTGTTGTTTGTTTGTGTGTGTTTTTTTTTTTGTTTATTTTTTTTTTGGTTTTTTTCGTTTTTTTTTTTGTGTTTATTTTTTTTTGTTTTTTTTGTTGTTTTTTTTTTTATTTTTTTTTACGTTTTTTTTTTTTTGTGTTTTTTTTCTTTTTTTTATTTTTTATGTTTTTTGTCTTTTTTGGTTTGATGTTTTTTTTTTTTATTTTTTTTTGGCTCTTTGTGGTGTGTAGTGTTTGTGTGTGTTGTGTGTGGTGGTGTTGGGGGGTGCTGTGGTCTTGTGTGATGTGGTGTTGTGGTGTCTGGTGTTGTGTGTTAGACGGCTGTTGCTGTATTGGTGTTGTGTGTGTGGTGTTTTCTTTGTGTGGTGTCCTGTGTGTGTGGTGTTTGCGTGTGTGTGGTTTTGTGCGTTGTGGTGTGTGGTGATTGGTGTTGGCCTATCTTGTGTGTGCTGGTGTTGTGTGTGTGGTGTCTACTTTTGTGTGTGTTTTGTGTGTGTGTGGTGTTGTATGTGTGTGTGTGTGTGTGTGTGTGTATGTGAGTGTGTGGTGTTGTGTGTGTGGTGTGTGTGTGTGGTGTTGTGTCTGTGTGTGTGTGGTGTTGTGTGTGTGGTGTTGTGTGTGTGGTGTTGTGTGTGTGTGGTGGTGTGTGTGTGTGGTGGTGTGTGGGGCAAGTATCATTAGGCACTGATGATAGTATGATGCTCTTTGTCAGCTAGACCTTGATAAGCTGTTAAACTGCCAGTGTAGACCCAGACATGTCTATAATCGATATAGTAATGCCCATGCATGGCGTGGCGATATTTTCTGTAAACAAGGGTCAAATAGACATTAAGAATAAGCATTCGAAAACGGTGGTTGTTCCCAGTGCAAGCAAATGGGCTGGCCGCCTCAACCTCACGCCTCATAATAAGACATACTTTATGTATATTTTATTGAAGCATTAGCTGAAGATAAGCATAAGACTTTGGCCATGACCCGATACCCTTACGGGGGGAGCGTAAGGGTTGAACTACACTTGTGCCCACTGCGCACAAAACAAACCACTGCACTAGCCTATGGTTGTTGAGTACAGCAAAAAGAAAAGGCACTAGGTCGTGCAATGGGATGAGGAATCAAGTAATTTGCCAAGATTGTTGGTGGTTGGCCCCATTGCAAGCAAACGGGCTGGCCCCATCAACCTCCGCCTTGTACTACGGCGTACTATTTATTTAATTATTTATTCAAATCAAGTTACTGGGGGTTGGCCCCAGTGCAAGCAAACGAGCTGGCCCCCACAACCTCATGCCTCGCAATAAGACACGCTATTTATCTATTTCATGTTGACCTTGACAGGTCTTTCAACTGTCTGCAGCACTATCCTTACATTCTGTACTGTAAAGTGCGGTGTAGTAGTGTTTATGCTACCCATGTTTTACTGAGACAGCAGACGGTGAGCAGCCTGAAGGCTGATAGACCATGTAATAGATGCAAGTTTATTTATTGTATTGGCCAGCAGGTGAATGTTGCCTTATTGTTTGCTTTATTAGATATCTTATTTTTTTGCCAGTCGTGGCACAGCTTCCCAGTAGCTCCCGATGTTGGAGGTTTGAGCAGCCCTTCTTCAGGATACCTTCTGCATCTTCAGGTTCTATGTGGCTGTGGGCAAGAACTTCAAGTCAAAGCTGCATTTTGTGCCTGCCTCCCTTGCCGCTGAAAAAACCCGGCAGAAGAAGAGCTCTGAGACATTCAAGTCAGAGCACTTCATTGAGATGATGACAGAGCTACATTCAATTGTAACCGGATGGATGGCTGTCCCGTTTAGGGTAGCCGAACAAGTCAGAACAGCCTTCAGGATACCTTGTGCTTCTCAACCGCAACCGAGGGGAGGGCTATCACGTTGAGGGAAACCGGTCAAATCGACGGTAGCTAGTCATGCTGACGCTGACCTGTTGAGGTAAGCCGGCCATGTCGACGGTAGCTAGTCATGCTGACGCTGTCACGTTGAGGGAAGCCGGTCATATCGACGGTAGCTAGCCATGCTGACGCTGTCACGTTGAGGGAAGCCGGTCATATCGACGGTAGCTAGTCAATCTGACGCTGTCACGTTGAGGGAAGCCGGTCATATCAACGGTAGCTAGTCATGCTGACGCTGTCAAGTTGAGTTTGTGGAAGTAAGTCATGTTGGCTGTAATAAGCACAAGGTATCACTTCTACACACGTTCTGTTGCAAGCGATGGTTCGAACCACCAAACACTTAGCTTGTAGCAGGAGAGCCTGCTACTCGTCCAAAAAGACATGCTCGAGATGACAAGTTAGACAAGCAGCATACTATCCTGCTACATAGCTCAGGCATGTACAGGGATCGGCCTAGGGGGCTCTAAGAAGCTCCTGCATTCCACAGCCGACAATTTACCCAGATCTTGCAGGGTCTTGGGCAAGGTGCCTCAAGCCAAGCCGATCTAGGCATAACTAAGTTGGGAAAATGGACAGCTGAAAATTAACCCAGATCTTGCAAGGTCTTGGGCAAGGTGTCTCAAGCCAAGCCGATCTAGGCATAACTAAGTTGGGTAACTGGACAGCTGACAATTTACCCAGATCTTGCAAGGTATTGGGCAAGGTGTCTCAAGCCAAGCCGGTCTAGGCAAAACTAAGTTGGGTAACTGGACAGCTGACAATTTACCCAGATCTTGCAAGGTCTTGGGCAAGGTGTCTCAAGCCAAGCCGGTCTAGGCAAAACTAAGTTGGGTAACTGGACAGCTGAAAATTTACCCAGATCTTGCAAGGTCTTGGGCAAGGTGTCTCAAGCCAAGCTGGTCTAGGCAAAACTAAGTTGGGTAACTGGACAGCTGAAAATTAACCCAGATCTTGCAAGGTCTTGGGCAAGGTGTCTCAAGCCAAGCCGGTCTAGGCAAAACTAAGTTGGGTAACTGGGCACCCTTTCAGCCATCCAAACATCAAGGTAAGGAGCTCTCCACCAAAACAACAAATGTTGAGCAAAAGCAGGGCTTTTCTTCTCGGCTTCCAGAACAGCTTCTAGGCAGCTCCCTGAGACTGCCACTGGGCCAAACCCAAATATTCTAGGAGCACTGGAAAGCTGACAAAGCTGGCTTCTAGATTGGCACTAGGTTGCTTCAGAGTTGGGTAGAGACAGGAAAGGAGATGCTTAAAAGCTCCTGCCGTAGCTTAAACGAAAAGCTATGAGCGGAACATGCCCGGACAACATATGCCTTGAAGGACAGGAGCAGACTAAGGATGATGAGAGCAATAGGCCACCGAGCATGAATGCCAAGTTCATCTGGGGAAAGGCAGGGGGGGGAGGTCAGCACTGCACATTTGAAGGGCCTTGGACACCCTTTCTGCACCCCTACGGCACCCTTATACACCCAGAATACACACTTGTAAGCCAAAAGGACGATGAGAGGATAAGGCCACCATAGCTAATGTTCAGAGGATACGTCATTTTCCCCTCGTAATTTTATTTTTACAGCCGAAGACGGCGAGCAGCCAAGTTGCTGGCTGCTGCTAGGTTACCTAGTTCAACGTCAAGATGGCAGTCTTCTAGAACAGATGGTGTGAAGAGCGGATGACGAGAGGAACACATTGGCTAATTAAGGTACTGTTCGGAACAGGAAGAAAAGCCTGCCAGTCTTCCATCTGGGAGATTAGGCGGCCTTTCAAGCCCTGCTAAAATATATAGGCTTTGCCTAAGGCTGTGGCTGAGGGAGATGCTTAGACGCCACCACTGTGAGTCGTATGCCCATCACCCACGGGCGGGATGGTGAATGGGGGCTCAAAGTACTTCATGGTAATTCCTAAGTACGGAAAGCAATACAGTACTGGCCAGGATAATAAGAGGGAATATAAACAATCCTATAACCCACTCTACTCACCGACTGACTCAACTACTCAGAATACCTCCTGATACCACCAGTAGCTATGTTTTCATCGCCCACAGGCCTTTAAAGGGGGCCCAAGATACAACAAACTGTAGGGAAATACTAACACCTTTGAATACTGTACTGACACGAAAATTTGGCGCTTTTTAAATTTGACGTTTTTCTTCGGCGACGACGCAAACTGGGCACCCCTCGAACCCAGGACAGAAGATCTGCGGGACAGTTTCGCCCAATCTAGCGCACTATGCGACCCGGGTTCTATCCTGCGGAACCCCACTTCAGCTCCTTTGCGTCGCCACCAAAGAAAAACGTCAAATTGTTGAAACGTTAAATTTTCGTGTCAGTACGGTACTCTTAGCACCTCATGAGTACTCGTAGAACCTCGTACTGCCTCATGACTACTCGTAGTACCTCATGAGTTGTTGGGTGCAACCGCGCAATAGATTACCTCTGAGCATGAGCTAGTCGTCCATGGCAAAATTATTGGGCGATACTGCGCAATAGATCCTCGGAGCATGAGATGGTCATTCATGGCGGAGTTATTGGATTCAAACAAATTGAGGTGCATTCGCCATCTTATTCAGGGCAGTCACATCTACACTCCTATTCTCTGAATTATTGGGTGCATGCTATTGCAAAAACAATTCTTTGGGGCTTTCTCAGCAGCTTCTAGACAGCTCCCCAAACCAGCTACTTCGCTACACCCAAATATGTCAGCACTTCTGGACAGCTGATTGTTTAGGTGCACCAGGTAGCGTTAGGTTTAGCTGAATAGCAAGTCCGGGGGGCTGCCTAGAAGCTGCAGCTCATAGCGGAAAAGAAAAACTAAGCTTGGGCAGCTCAACTTTTGGTGCAAGCACACGAGTGCATGTTATATTGATGCGGATGCGGTGGCGGAAAAAGCTCCCACTGGGAGAGTAACGTAGCGTCAGTTTTTTGTGTGCGACGCGTCGCAAATTGAGCAAATCAGTGCGACCTCAGTGCGACGTGCTGCCCCCCGAACCCTGCTGAGGGGGGAGGCATTTCTGACGAGTTTAGCCGGACTCACGGGCCATCATGCAGCAACAAAATGGCGACGCGTCGCACAAAAAAATACAATGCTCAGCGAGAGACATCACCAGCACTTGCAGAGACTGGCATGGGGGGAGCAGCAGCAACGACAGGCTTGGCCTTGGGTAGGAAGACACCAGTGCCTGTGATAAGTACATTCAGGCAGTAAGAATAGTGCATTCAGGTGGTAAGAAAAGTACATTCAGGCGGTAAGATAAGCACATTCAGGCGGTAAGATAAGCACATTCAGGCGGTAAGAAAAGTACATTCAGGCAGTAAGAAAAGTACATTCAGGCGGTAAGATAAGTACATTCAGGCGGTAAGAAAAGTACATTCAGGCAGTAAGATAAGTACAATCAGGCGGTAAGAAAAGTACATTCAGGCAGTAAGATAAGTACATTCAGGCGGTAAGAAAAGTACATTCAGGCAGTATGATAAGTACATTCAGGCGGTAAGAAAAGTACATTCAGGCAGTAAGATAAGTACATTCAGGCGGTAAGAAAAGTACATTCAGGCAGTAAGATAAGTACATTCAGGCGGTAAGAAAAGTACATTCAGGCAGTAAGATAAGTACATTCAGGCGGTAAGAAAAGTACATTCAGGCAGTAAGATAAGTACATTCAGGCGGTAAGAAAAGTACATTCAGGCAGTAAGATAAGTACATTCAGGCAGTAAGATAAGTACATTCAGGCGGTAAGAATGATAGGAAAGGGCAGGGTGGGGTAGCGCACGGCCAGGTGGGGTAGGGTACAGAGGGCTGCTGTTGGGTCACAAGAGGCTGGGAAGGGAAGGGCATGGTAGGGCTGGACAAGGCAGGACAGGCAAGGCAGGGCTGGGCAAGGCAGGGCAAGGCTGGGCTTGGCAGATCATACCAGGAGACCACCACATCTACTGTAACGGTATGGCATGGTATATGTACTGGAGAATGAGTACTCGGACATCAAATGAACTCCTTTGCCGGATGTCCGACGGTGTAACTATTCTGTTCCCTTACATCTACAAGCTACATGGTTACATGGACCACCACAGCCACGACTATTGTTATAACTTATGCACTGCTGTGCTGTATTGATGTACTGCTGTGCTGTACAGGTGTCCGCTAGCTGTGGGTAGTGATATCCGTCGATACAATCATCAGAATGTTAAGCTAAACAGAGCTAAATAAAAGAAAACAATGAATGACTTGACAAGTCCAGCAGTACATAACTAAGTAGATAAAACACTGAAGTCATAAAAACTACTCCCCGAAAAACCAGTAGGCTGGTCCTTGTGGCTAAGGAGCTTTATCAGGACTGGGGGAGGGGAGGGGCGCTGGGGGGAGGAGGACTGGGCTTGGGGGGGGGGGGCTGGGGGGAGGGCTGAAGACTGGGCTGAGGAGAGGGGGGGCAAAAAGAACACAGCCGCTCACCAATGGAAGGGGATTTCTTGGGTTGCGGTGGCTGGGCATGGGGGGCAATCCACTCCACTGGCACAGGCGCCAATGGGTTCACGCTCTTGGGCTGATGGCTCATGGTCGGCACTGGCCTCTGGGGCTTGGGTCGGCGAGACCTGCATGTTGAATGATTGATGGTGGTGGTTCATGCTCTTGGGCTGATGGCTCATGGTCGGCACTGGCCTCTGGGGCTTGGGTCGGCGAGTCCTGCATGTTGAATGATTGATGGTGGTGGTTCACGCTCTTGGGCTGATGGCTCATGTGCGGCACTGGCCTCTGGGGCTTGGGTCGGCGAGACCTGCATGTTGAATGGTTGATGGTGGTGGTTCACACTCTTGGGGCAGATGGCTCATGTGCGGCACTGGCCTCTAAGGCTTGGGTCAGCGAGGCCTGCATGCTGATGGTGTTGGTGTTGGTGACGGCGAATGGTGGTGTTATAGATGTTGGTGATGTTGGTGATGGTGATGACAAATGGTGGTGGTGGCGGAAATGATGATGATAGTGGTGGTAGCAGGCTGAAACGTGTTGGGTTAAAGGTCAAAGCACAAAACTGACCAATGCATCCGGATCTTCCTCTGTTTGTGGATTAGTATTTAAGCAATCCATCCCGGAACCACACTTCTACACAGTCACAACTTCAATGTAGAAGAGAAGGTAACCGCCATACGACATGCTCTGAGAGCATGTCGTATGGCGGTTACCTTCTCTTCCGCAGTGTGGCACACTAAGGAGGCCACACAAAAAATGCGACACAAAAAATATCACAACTTCATACAAACTCACCTCATGTACTTGGCCTGCTTGTCAAGGTGTTGAGGCAGCTGCGATGCCTGTGGGTGCACTCCGGCAGAGTTTGGGTTCAGAGAGTTGAATTGTGGGGACAGCCGGGGTTGCTGTGGTGCGCAGTACAGCGAGCTGCTGTGGAGCTGCTGATAGGAGGGGAGAAACTGGGTAGCCTCATCGACAGAATCCAGGCTCAACATCAGCCCTGAGGACGTCACATCTCCCATTAATAGCCCCGAGGATTGCAAATCCCCCATGGACCCATAGGAGCCCAGAGAGCCCAATGAGTTGAAGCAGCCACCCATAGATCCAAGGGACATGGCTTGAGGGCCGATAGCCAGCTGAGGCTGAGAGAAGTGGTGGGACATGTGTTTCGTCTCTGGGACCAAGGATCCAGGCAGCTGGACCCGACGGGGCATGAATGCCAAGTTCATCTGGGGAGGGGCAGGGGGGGAAGGTTAGCGCTGCACATTTGGAGGGCTTTTGAAACCCTTTCTGCACCCCTACGTCACCCTTTTCACATGAATACACACCTGAAAACACACTTTGAAGCCAAATATGAAAGTGCCAAAGACCCCCTAAATTTGCAGCATAGCTTGCTGGGGAGGATGGATAAGGATTTGCAGGAGAGGATGGATAAGGACCTGCTGGGGCGCTTGCTGGGGGTGGGATGGATAAGGACCTCGAGCTCCATTTATCTGACTCCCTCAACATGAGGTTGCCTCTTAGTCAGATCCCCTATACATCTGATTCTGTATATATTTGATTCCCTCTACATCTGATCCTCTGTATATTTGATTCCCTCTATATCTGATTATATATTTGATTCCCTCTACATCTGATTCCCAAAACAACGGTTGAGTTACATCACATGTGATACCCATGACACCTGATACTTATTGCCAACCAAGGGCAAAACTTACACATCTGACAAAAACTGATACCCACTTAATTTGGTTCCATCTCCTATGACACATGATTCCAACTGCTACTCATGATTCCAACTTAAAAGCTTCAAAACGACAGATGCAATTGCTATATCGACCACACATGTATATGGGCTCACCTGGTTTCCGCCGAAGTTCTGAGCGCAGCTCAATGGATCGGGAAGTGACTGCAGGGGGAATGGGGGGCGGTTGGCACATATTAGAGGAACGGTGCGACAGGCAGATGTAAAGGCGGAAACGAAAGGGAAGAAGGAAAAACGAAGGACGCCACACAGGAGTAAAAGTAAAAAGAAAAGAAGAAGGCGGAGCAAACAATATAACCTTCGCCTCGTTCTCGAGAACTCGGCAGAAGCTAGTGGCAGGGATGGCAAGAAGGAAAGCGTGTGCGCTTAAAAGTCGACGGGGCAAGAGGTGGCGGGAGCGCAAGCTAGGTTACCGACGATAGGAGACCCTCCTTCGAAATGGCTAGGGTTGTCGAACTAATAATGGTGATAGCGATGATGATGGATGCATTGTCATGGAGCCCAACTGGACACCGAATGCGTGGAGTCATGGGGGCTTACGAACATCGGACGTAAACGAAAAGAAGAAGGTAGGAGAGAAAGAAACGAGCTGAAAAGGAAAAGGAAGGGTCCCTTCACGCGTGGCTCGCGGAGCGGTAGAGGAACGGGACGGAAGAAGAAGAATAGGATGTTTACAAATAATAATTGTTCCGTGGTCTTATACGCCTTCAAGCGACAAACGTCTACAGAGGAGAAAGAAGAAGAAGAACATTCGATATGTGATTCTTCAAGCCTGTATACGCATAGAATACTCGCTGGAAGAATAATCGCTGGAAGAACAATATATTGAGTGGAAGAAAAAACAAGATATTGAAGTGACGGGGCGAGCTGGCTGTCCGCCCGCTCGAGAAGGCTAGTGGATAGCAAGGTAAAGCAGCAAGCAAGAAATGAGCTGAGCTGAAAGGGAAAGCGCAAAACGGCCTCGCAGTACAATTAATGGTGGATAGGGTTGCGGGTCCAACCAAGCAGCAAGCGGTGAATAGGAGTCAGCCAACGTGCGAGCATTTGACTCAGTTGGCCAGCAAATGAACTATAAGGGAAATGGCCAGAGGCATTTAGAAGGACTAGGTGGATCCCGAGGGGAGAGAATGATGGATTCGACATCGCTGTTGAGGTGTTAGATCCCGAGGGGAAAGAACGATGGATTCGTCATTGCTATTGAGGTGTCAGATGATCATTCTGGGGACAAACTGCTCCGTGATTGAGTGCAGGAGAAAAATTCAGATAGAGAGAGCCGCGTTTAGTTAGTCGCAGATCAAGACGGGGGCGTCAAAAATATATTTGAGAGGAAGTTCAAAGGAAGGTCGACCTTCGACGTGCATGGCCAGAAGGCACCAAAACCGAAGGAAAGAAACAAAAATCAGCATCCGATAGAGTTGCAAGAGACTAAACGAGATTCCCATCCAAGAACTTCAAGCGCATCCTCGACTTACATCGTAGAACTGGGACTGGGCATGGCCGGCCTTCAGGCCATGCTCTAGGCCACTGCGAGGTCCCCAAGAGTCTAGCTCTTCGTCTTGGGGAGAAGTGAAGATGCTGGAGAGGTTGGAGTCCTTGCTGGTCTGGCCCGGCATAACCTTGGTGGACTGCGAGGAGTGGCGATCAAGCGTGCTGGAGACGCGACCGTTTGCACTGCCGTTTGGAATCTCGAGGAAATCCATCAAGTTTAAGCTTGAGAAGCCGTCCCATGATGGAGTCTCCTGAGTGATGTCAGCGCTCACAAGAGAGGAGACTCCACCTAGCACCGCTGAAGTTAGGAAGCTAGGAGCATTGTACTTAAAAGAAGCAGCCATTGATGATACATAAAATGACCCTGAGCTGGGCGTCAAAATACGGGTGAGAGAGAGAAGACTGTGGCGCTAAATGGAGAGTGCACCCAAACTAACTAGCGAGGGGCGAGGGGAGCAAGCTACAACGTCGTTAGCTCCGTACAAGAAAGCTGAAGAGTAACTTCGACGTGCTATGGTTCACCTGGATACGAAAAAATGTACAAATCGGGTCACAATGGGGGGGCGGGGGGGGCGCCTTGTCAGCAGCGTAGTTTTCCAGGCTGGCTAAACATTTGACCGGGAAGTTGAGGTACCGCATGATGGATGATTGGTCGACCAGGGCCAGGGTCCGGGTCCCTGGTGTTGACGTCATGGCTGTCCCCAGCGTCAAATGGTGGCGTCTCCGTCAGCAAACCCCGATTTCCGACCTTCAATTTTCCAGGGCGATGCAAATCTTAAGCTGCATGTGAAACTGTACAGAACGCTAGATAGCAGGATCATTGCTCCAGGAGTAGAACTTATACCTCCCATCGTCAATTTATATTTAACCGGAACCGCAGGAGCTCGCTGGCGGAGACAACGATTCCCTCGTGTGAGGCCATCAAGTGAGTTGGAAATCGGTATCTCCGTCCGCGAGTGGTGCTGATGCTCGAGATGAATGATCTGAATGGACTATTGCGCCAGGACGTTGGGTAGGACATGAGCTTATGTTAAAGATAGCCAAAATGTTGCTCAGCGAGTTCGGTCTGGGGGCCGTTTCCACCCCATTTCGTGATATCTCCCAGGGGCCCCTGATATCTCCGGTATCTTTTCGCCGATACCGGAGATATACGTATTGCTGAGATATGGTCATTCGACCGTGGGGACAGCATGATTCGATGAGATACTGTTTCTCTGTCATTAACTGCCGACTGGCGACTGCGACTGGCGACTGTGACTGGCCGGTATCGTACTGCCTATCTGACAAGGCTAACTTCCCTGATATGATTCCCACCGAATCCAGCGACGCATCAGATGATGACCTAATATAAGCCAACACGTGGCAACACGTCTTGGTACAGACACAAGTAGATGCTCGTACCGGACCTCCACTGACCTTCATTTTCGGTATTTTCGACCTACCAAACCGGTCAAGTTCGCCAGGAGATACTAGCTACGTGATGCCTCGTACATTAGGCATCGTAGGCATTGGTCTGTGTGCCGCTCTTCTCAAGTCGTTGACACCGTCGATCAGTCAATCTACCCCAGGGTTGGTGGGGTCAAAGGCGGCTCTAGAAGACTCTACAAGCTGTGGGCAGAGGATATATATTTTGATACTCAAATCATCAGCACCTCCTTTCTTTCTCCACTGAATCTTTACGTTGAGTGCCATTGACATAAGTTGCCAGGCCCTCTCCTGATGGACTACAGGGCTGTCACATCCCTGGTTTGCTAGCTTGATTCACTCTTACATTGTGGACAGCTTTTCTTTTCGGCTACCAGCAGCAGCTTCTGGCAGCTCCTTGGCCAAACCTACAGCAGACCAGTGCATAAGGAGGCTGACAGAATCCTCTTTCTAGATCTGTTGAAATCTTGGGGCTTCGCCTAGTCAGGGCTTTTTTCGCTATTTAAGCGATCTCTAGTTATGATCAGAAAACATTTGACCCTGTTGTGGCGAAAATATCGCTTCCAATATAAAAATGTAAAAAATGATTTTGTTTTGCCCTGCACAACCCATAGAACCTATACAAGACTATACAAGCTGTATGAAGCACTAAAACGCTGTCCCTGGAGGAGGCCTAAAACCATTAAGCTATAAAAACCCCACTTTGAGATTTGAACAAAATGCCCTGTGCCCAGTGGCTGCCTCAGGGATCTGCCTAGAAGCTACTTCTAGTAGTAGCCGAAAAGAACAGCTATGCTTGTGGACTTCCGTTCAATTCAAGATTATGACCAATCTACTGGTAGTTGCCTGGGGCTAATTTTTCACACCAGCCCATATTTCTAGTGCTGGGAAACTGTCAATCAGCCAGACAAGCAGGAGCTTCTTAAGTGTAAGGGTGCCTTTATCATGTTTGAGGAATTGAGGCATGTGTGATAAATTGACATGTAAACAATTGGAGTGGAGTCCTTTGGGTAGTACATGAAAAGTACTACTTCCTGCCCCTTGTAGCTGAGTGCGGTTTCTTGTATGTGATTTTTGATAGTGGCCACCAGATACTCGAGTCGCTTCGCCAAGTCCTTGTCCGAGGTGGTTGGTATGCCGCCTTGTGCTTGGTATACGCTCCAGGATTGATCGAAATCCACACAATTGTATCAACTTCTTTACCTCCAAGCCTCCACACCTCGTTGACCTTTTGTATCCTCCATCCATTTATGTGCCGCCTGCTGGTTCTTATGGGCTCCCTAATTGAACTCCGTGAAGATGGCCAAGCGGTGAGCAGCTATGTAATCAAAGTAATGTTAAAGACTTCAAATACTAGGAATCGTGAGTCATAGCGAGTTATACATCATGACAGTTATAGTCCAGGAGTAGTCAAAAAGGCTGAAGGGCCTAAAACGATAAAAAACAATGTTGAACTGACCCCCCAAACAATCTATTTACCGACGGGGACAAGTTCCAGGCGTATAAGTGTTTTACAGTCTTAGTCGGTAAAGGTTTAGCCAAATTAGCTAAGTAGACTCAATATTGGGATCCAGTTTCAGAGTGGTGAACCACTGAGACACGAGTCCTTTATCGGTATCTTGAGCAAGATACCAATATAGCACTCGTGTCTTTTCTTTCTTTTCGCTCCCTGGTTTCAGCAGGTACCGCACGGGAGCACTTGGAACTGAAAAACGGTGAGCAGCTCAGAGCCGTGTAACAATCCAATCTATCAGCAGTTATGCTCTACCAGATGACCTCAGTTGACATCTGATATCAGATGTCAACTGAGGTCATCTGGTAGAGCATACCCGCTGATAATAACGTACTTTCCTAACTAGGAACCCAGGTACAGCTAGGGTTGGCGAGGAGCCATGGATTCTAGTGCTGTGCTGGGCAACACCTCTGAAATCTAGGTGCAAGAAGTTGCCAGTGGCTTGGTTGATTTTTTGTTGTTGAAAAGTTAGCCAGAGATAGTTGTTACAGTCCAGGGGTAGACCACATGGTCGAAAAGGACTTGCCCAACCATGGGCTATAACGAAAAGGCACTGATGAACTGCACCCCAAACAGTCGTTTAACTGACGGGGGCCCTGAGTTCGTGCTACAGAGCCAGGGAAGCTTCACACTGCTGCACGCAGCTGATAATGTGAGGATGGTTGGGAGACCCCCCCCCCCCCCCCCCCCCCCCCCCCCCCCCTCCCCCCTGAAAGTTGGGGAGTGGGCCTGTGCAGGCTCTACACTGGCCTGCATATACACATGTAATATAATGTAGCCAAAAAGACTATAGCTAGCTCCGGCTTACGCTATGGTGTCCTTAACTTCACGTCCTGTGAGTAACGGTTCTACACGGATGTAACAATTTCAATTTCAATTTAATGTAGCAAAAAAGAGAGGCAGTTCATCAATCCTTCGAGGCATTGCTCACAGAGGACTGCTTTGTCGAGTACAATACTAGACTGGGTCTCGAATTCACATATCAATAGATTCAACACAGATCATCAATCATTCAATCCTTTGAATGTCGAGCACAATACCTTCTCTTTTACATTGAAGTTGTGACTGTGTAGAAGTGTGGTTCCGGGATGGATTGCTTAAATACTAATCCACAAACAGAGGAAGATCCGGATGCATTGGTCAGTTTTGTGCTTTGACCTTTAACCCAACACGTTTCAGCCTGCTACCACCACTATCATCATCATTTCCGCCACCACCACCATTTGTCATCACCATCACCAACATCACCAACATCTATAACACCACCATTCGCCGTCACCAACACCAACACCATCAGCATGCAGGCCTCGCTGACCCAAGCCTTAGAGGCCAGTGCCGCACATGAGCCATCTGCCCCAAGAGTGTGAACCACCACCATCAACCATTCAACATGCAGGTCTCGCCGACCCAAGCCCCAGAGGCCAGTGCCGCACATGAGCCATCAGCCCAAGAGCGTGAACCACCACCATCAATCATTCAACATGCAGGACTCGCCGACCCAAGCCCCTTCTCTTCCGCAGTGTGGCACACTAAGGAGGCCACACAAAAAATGCGACACAAAAAATATCACAACTTCATACAAACTCACCTCATGTACTTGGCCTGCTTGTCAAGGTGTTGAGGCAGCTGCGATGCCTGTGGGTGCACTCCGGCAGAGTTTGGGTTCAGAGAGTTGAATTGTGGGGACAGCCGGGGTTGCTGTGGTGCGCAGTACAGCGAGCTGCTGTGGAGCTGCTGATAGGAGGGGAGAAACTGGGTAGCCTCATCGACAGAATCCAGGCTCAACATCAGCCCTGAGGACGTCACATCTCCCATTAATAGCCCCGAGGATGGCAAATCCCCCATGGACCCATAGGAGCCCAGAGAGCCCAATGAGTTGAAGCAGCCACCCATAGATCCAAGGGACATGGCTTGAGGGCCGATAGCCAGCTGAGGCTGAGAGAAGTGGTGGGACATGTGTTTCGTCTCTGGGACCAAGGACCCAGGCAGCTGGACCCGACGGGGCATGAATGCCAAGTTCATCTGGGGAGGGGCAGGGGGGGAAGGTTAGCGCTGCACATTTGGAGGGCTTTTGAAACCCTTTCTGCACCCCTACGTCACCCTTTTCACATGAATACACACCTGAAAACACACTTTGAAGCCAAATATGAAAGTGCCAAAGACCCCCTAAATTTGCAGCATAGCTTGCTGGGGAGGATGGATAAGGATTTGCAGGAGAGGATGGATAAGGACCTGCTGGGGGCGCTTGCTGGGGGTGGGATGGATAAGGACCTCGAGCTCCATTTATCTGACTCCCTCAACATGAGGTTGCCTCTTAGTCAGATCCCCTATACATCTGATTCTGTATATATTTGATTCCCTCTACATCTGATCCTCTGTATATTTGATTCCCTCTATATCTGATTATATATTTGATTCCCTCTACATCTGATTCCCAAAACAACGGTTGAGTTACATCACATGTGATACCCATGACACCTGATACTTATTGCCAACCAAGGGCAAAACTTACACATCTGACAAAAACTGATACCCACTTAATTTGGTTCCATCTCCTATGACACATGATTCCAACTGCTACTCATGATTCCAACTTAAAAGCTTCAAAACGACAGATGCAATTGCTATATCGACCACACATGTATATGGGCTCACCTGGTTTCCGCCGAAGTTCTGAGCGCAGCTCAATGGATCGGGAAGTGACTGCAGGGGGAATGGGGGGCGGTTGGCACATATTAGAGGAACGGTGCGACAGGCAGATGTAAAGGCGGAAACGAAAGGGAAGAAGGAAAAACGAAGGACGCCACACAGGAGTAAAAGTAAAAAGAAAAGAAGAAGGCGGAGCAAACAATATAACCTTCGCCTCGTTCTCGAGAACTCGGCAGAAGCTAGTGGCAGGGATGGCAAGAAGGAAAGCGTGTGCGCTTAAAAGTCGACGGGGCAAGAGGTGGCGGGAGCGCAAGCTAGGTTACCGACGATAGGAGACCCTCCTTCGAAATGGCTAGGGTTGTCGAACTAATAATGGTGATAGCGATGATGATGGATGCATTGTCATGGAGCCCAACTGGACACCGAATGCGTGGAGTCATGGGGGCTTACGAACATCGGACGTAAACGAAAAGAAGAAGGTAGGAGAGAAAGAAACGAGCTGAAAAGGAAAAGGAAGGGTCCCTTCACGCGTGGCTCGCGGAGCGGTAGAGGAACGGGACGGAAGAAGAAGAATAGGATGTTTACAAATAATAATTGTTCCGTGGTCTTATACGCCTTCAAGCGACAAACGTCTACAGAGGAGAAAGAAGAAGAAGAACATTCGATATGTGATTCTTCAAGCCTGTATACGCATAGAATACTCGCTGGAAGAATAATCGCTGGAAGAACAATATATTGAGTGGAAGAAAAAACAAGATATTGAAGTGACGGGGCGAGCTGGCTGTCCGACCGCTCGAGAAGGCTAGTGGATGGCAAGGTAAAGCAGCAAGCAAGAAATGAGCTGAGCTGAAAGGGAAAGCGCAAAACGGCCTCGCAGTACAATTAATGGTGGATAGGGTTGCGGGTCCAACCAAGCAGCAAGCGGTGAATAGGAGTCAGCCAACGTGCGAGCATTTGACTCAGTTGGCCAGCAAATGAACTATAAGGGAAATGGCCAGAGGCATTTAGAAGGACTAGGTGGATCCCGAGGGGAGAGAATGATGGATTCGACATCGCTGTTGAGGTGTTAGATCCCGAGGGGAAAGAACGATGGATTCGTCATTGCTATTGAGGTGTCAGATGATCATTCTGGGGACAAACTGCTCCGTGATTGAGTGCAGGAGAAAAATTCAGATAGAGAGAGCCGCGTTTAGTTAGTCGCAGATCAAGACGGGGGCGTCAAAAATATATTTGAGAGGAAGTTCAAAGGAAGGTCGACCTTCGACGTGCATGGCCAGAAGGCACCAAAACCGAAGGAAAGAAACAAAAATCAGCATCCGATAGAGTTGCAAGAGACTAAACGAGATTCCCATCCAAGAACTTCAAGCGCATCCTCGACTTACATCGTAGAACTGGGACTGGGCATGGCCGGCCTTCAGGCCATGCTCTAGGCCACTGCGAGGTCCCCAAGAGTCTAGCTCTTCGTTTTGGGGAGAAGTGAAGATGCTGGAGAGGTTGGAGTCCTTGCTGGTCTGGCCCGGCATAACCTTGGTGGACTGCGAGGAGTGGCGATCAAGCGTGCTGGAGACGCGACCGTTTGCACTGCCGTTTGGAATCTCGAGGAAATCCATCAAGTTTAAGCTTGAGAAGCCGTCCCATGATGGAGTCTCCTGAGTGATGTCAGCGCTCACAAGAGAGGAGACTCCACCTAGCACCGCTGAAGTTAGGAAGCTAGGAGCATTGTAATTAAAAGAAGCAGCCATTGATGATACATAAAATGACCCTGAGCTGGGCGTCAAAATACGGGTGAGAGAGAGAAGACTGTGGCGCTAAATGGAGAGTGCACCCAAACTAACTAGCGAGGGGCGAGGGGAGCAAGCTACAACGTCGTTAGCTCCGTACAAGAAAGCTGAAGAGTAACTTCGACGTGCTATGGTTCACCTGGATACGAAAAAATGTACAAATCGGGTCACAATGGGGGGGCGGGGGGGCGCCTTGTCAGCAGCGTAGTTTTCCAGGCTGGCTAAACATTTGACCGGGAAGTTGAGGTACCGCATGATGGATGATTGGTCGACCAGGGCCAGGGTCCGGGTCCCTGGTGTTGACGTCATGGCTGTCCCCAGCGTCAAATGGTGGCGTCTCCGTCAGCAAACCCCGATTTCCGACCTTCAATTTTCCAGGGCGATGCAAATCTTAAGCTGCATGTGAAACTGTACAGAACGCTAGATAGCAGGATCATTGCTCCAGGAGTAGAACTTATACCTCCCATCGTCAATTTATATTTAACCGGAACCGCAGGAGCTCGCTGGCGGAGACAACGATTCCCTCGTGTGAGGCCATCAAGTGAGTTGGAAATCGGTATCTCCGTCCGCGAGCGGTGCTGATGCTCGAGATGAATGATCTGAATGGACTATTGCGCCAGGACGTTGGGTAGGACATGAGCTTATGTTAAAGATAGCCAAAATGTTGCTCAGCGAGTTCGGTCTGGGGGCCGTTTCCACCCCATTTCGTGATATCTCCCAGGGGCCCCTGATATCTCCGGTATCTTTTCGCCGATACCGGAGATATACGTATTGCTGAGATATGGTCATTCGACCGTGGGGACAGCATGATTCGATGAGATACTGTTTCTCTGTCATTAACTGCCGACTGGCGACTGCGACTGGCGACTGTGACTGGCCGGTATCGTACTGCCTATCTGACAAGGCTAACTTCCCTGATATGATTCCCACCGAATCCAGCGACGCATCAGATGATGACCTAATATAAGCCAACACGTGGCAACACGTCTTGGTACAGACACAAGTAGATGCTCGTACCGGACCTCCACTGACCTTCATTTTCGGTATTTTCGACCTACCAAACCGGTCAAGTTCGCCAGGAGATACTAGCTACGTGATGCCTCGTACATTAGGCATCGTAGGCATTGGTCTGTGTGCCGCTCTTCTCAAGTCGTTGACACCGTCGATCAGTCAATCTACCCCAGGGTTGGTGGGGTCAAAGGCGGCTCTAGAAGACTCTACAAGCTGTGGGCAGAGGATATATATATTGGTACTCAAATCATCAGCACCTCCTTTCTTTCTCCACTGAATCTTTACGTTGAGTGCCATTGACATAAGTTGCCCTCTCCTGATGGACTACAGGGCTGTCACATCCCTGGTTTGCTAGCTTGATTCACTCTTACATTGTGGACAGCTTTTCTTTTCGGCTACCAGCAGCAGCTTCTGGCAGCTCCTTGGCCAAACCTACAGCAGACCAGTGCATAAGGAGGCTGACAGAATCCTCTTTCTAGATCTGTTGAAATCTTGGGGCTTCGCCTAGTCAGGGCTTTTTTCGCTATTTAAGCGATCTCTAGTTATGATCAGAAAACATTTGACCCTGTTGTGGCGAAAATATCGCTTCCAATATAAAAATGTAAAAAATGATTTTGTTTTGCCCTGCACAACCCATAGAACCTATACAAGACTATACAAGCTGTATGAAGCACTAAAACGCTGTCCCTGGAGGAGGCCTAAAACCATTAAGCTATAAAAACCCCACTTTGAGATTTGAACAAATGCCCTGTGCCCAGTGGCTGCCTCAGGGATCTGCCTAGAAGCTACTTCTAGTAGTAGCCGAAAAGAACAGCTATGCTTGTGGACTTCCGTTCAATTCAAGATTATGACCAATCTACTGGTAGTTGCCTGGGGCTAATTTTTCACACCAGCCCATATTTCTAGTGCTGGGAAACTGTCAATCAGCCAGACAAGCAGGAGCTTCTTAAGTGTAAGGGTGCCTTTATCATGTTTGAGGAATTGAGGCATGTGTGATAAATTGACATGTAAACAATTGGAGTGGAGTCCTTTGGGTAGTACATGAAAAGTACTACTTCCTGCCCCTTGTAGCTGAGTGCGGTTTCTTGTATGTGATTTTTGATAGTGGCCACCAGATACTCGAGTCGCTTCGCCAAGTCCTTGTCCGAGGTGGTTGGTATGCCGCCCCGTGCTTGGTATACGCTCCAGGATTGATCGAAATCCACACAATTGTATCAACTTCTTTACCTCCAAGCCTCCACACCTCGTTGACCTTTTGTCTCCTCCATCCATTTATGTGCCGCCTGCTGGTTCTTATGGGCTCCCTAATTGAACTCCGTGAAGATGGCCAAGCGGTGAGCAGCTATGTAATCAAAGTAATGTTAAAGACTTCAAATACTAGGAATCGTGAGTCATAGCGAGTTATATATCATGACAGTTATAGTCCAGGAGTAGTCAAAAAGGCTGAAGGGCCTAAAACGATAAAAAAAACACTGTTGAACTGACCCCCCAAACAATCTATTTACCGACGGGGACAAGTTCCAGGCGTATAAGTGTTTTACAGTCTAGCCGGTAAAGGTTTAGCCAAATTAGCTAAGTAGACTCAATATTGGGATCCAGTTTCAGAGTGGTGAACCACTGAGACACGAGTCCTTTATCGGTATCTTGAGCAAGATACCAATATAGCACTCGTGTCTTTTCTTTCTTTTCGCTCCCTGGTTTCAGCAGGTACCGCACGGGAGCAGCTTGGAACTGAAAAACGGTGAGCAGCTCAGAGCCGTGTAACAATCCAATCTATCAGCAGTTATGCTCTACCAGATGACCTCAGTTGACATCTGATATCAGATGTCAACTGAGGTCATCTGGTAGAGCATACCCGCTGATAATAACGTACTTTCCTAACTAGGAACCCAGGTACAGCTAGGGTTGGCGAGGAGCCATGGATTCTAGTGCTGTGCTGGGCAACACCTCTGAAATCTAGGTGCAAGAAGTTGCCAGTGGCTTGGTTGATTTTTTGTTGTTGAAAAGTTAGCCAGAGATAGTTGTTACAGTCCAGGGGTAGACCACATGGTCGAAAAGGACTTGCCCAACCATGGGCTATAACGAAAAGGCACTGATGAACTGCACCCCAAACAGTCGTTTAACTGACGGGGGCCCTGAGTTCGTGCTACAGAGCCAGGGAAGCTTCACACTGCTGCACGCAGCTGATAATGTGAGGATGGTTGGGAGACCCCCCCCCCCCCCCCCCCCCCCCCCCCCCCCCTCCCCCCTGAAAGTTGGGGAGTGGGCCTGTGCAGGCTCTACACTGGCCTGCATATACACATGTAATATAATGTAGCCAAAAAGACTATAGCTAGCTCCGGCTTACGCTATGGTGTCCTTAACTTCACGTCCTGTGAGTAACGGTTCTACACGGATGTAACAATTTCAATTTCAATTTAATGTAGCAAAAAAGAGAGGCAGTTCATCAATCCTTCGAGGCATTGCTCACAGAGGACTGCTTTGTCGAGTACAATACAAGACTGGGTCTCGAATTCACATATCAATAGATTCAACACAGATCATCAATCATTCAATCCTTTGAATGTCGAGCACAATACCTTCTCTTTTACATTGAAGTTGTGACTGTGTAGAAGTGTGGTTCCGGGATGGATTGCTTAAATACTAATCCACAAACAGAGGAAGATCCGGATGCATTGGTCAGTTTTGTGCTTTGACCTTTAACCCAACACGTTTCAGCCTGCTACCACCACTATCATCATCATTTCCGCCACCACCACCATTTGTCATCACCATCACCAACATCACCAACATCTATAACACCACCATTCGCCGTCACCAACACCAACACCATCAGCATGCAGGCCTCGCTGACCCAAGCCTTAGAGGCCAGTGCCGCACATGAGCCATCTGCCCCAAGAGTGTGAACCACCACCATCAACCATTCAACATGCAGGTCTCGCCGACCCAAGCCCCAGAGGCCAGTGCCGCACATGAGCCATCAGCCCAAGAGCGTGAACCACCACCATCAATCATTCAACATGCAGGACTCGCCGACCCAAGCCCCTTCTCTTCCGCAGTGTGGCACACTAAGGAGGCCACACAAAAAATGCGACACAAAAAATATCACAACTTCATACAAACTCACCTCATGTACTTGGCCTGCTTGTCAAGGTGTTGAGGCAGCTGCGATGCCTGTGGGTGCACTCCGGCAGAGTTTGGGTTCAGAGAGTTGAATTGTGGGGACAGCCGGGGTTGCTGTGGTGCGCAGTACAGCGAGCTGCTGTGGAGCTGCTGATAGGAGGGGAGAAACTGGGTAGCCTCATCGACAGAATCCAGGCTCAACATCAGCCCTGAGGACGTCACATCTCCCATTAATAGCCCCGAGGATGGCAAATCCCCCATGGACCCATAGGAGCCCAGAGAGCCCAATGAGTTGAAGCAGCCACCCATAGATCCAAGGGACATGGCTTGAGGGCCGATAGCCAGCTGAGGCTGAGAGAAGTGGTGGGACATGTGTTTCGTCTCTGGGACCAAGGATCCAGGCAGCTGGACCCGACGGGGCATGAATGCCAAGTTCATCTGGGGAGGGGCAGGGGGGGAAGGTTAGCGCTGCACATTTGGAGGGCCTTTGAAACCCTTTCTGCACCCCTACGTCACCCTTTTCACATGAATACACACCTGAAAACACACTTTGAAGCCAAATATGAAAGTGCCAAAGACCCCCTAAATTTGCAGCATAGCTTGCTGGGGAGGATGGATAAGGATTTGCAGGAGAGGATGGATAAGGACCTGCTGGGGCGCTTGCTGGGGGTGGGATGGATAAGGACCTCGAGCTCCATTTATCTGACTCCCTCAACATGAGGTTGCCTCTTAGTCAGATCCCCTATACATCTGATTCTGTATATATTTGATTCCCTCTACATCTGATCCTCTGTATATTTGATTCCCTCTATATCTGATTATATATTTGATTCCCTCTACATCTGATTCCCAAAACAACGGTTGAGTTACATCACATGTGATACCCATGACACCTGATACTTATTGCCAACCAAGGGCAAAACTTACACATCTGACAAAAACTGATACCCACTTAATTTGGTTCCATCTCCTATGACACATGATTCCAACTGCTACTCATGATTCCAACTTAAAAGCTTCAAAACGACAGATGCAATTGCTATATCGACCACACATGTATATGGGCTCACCTGGTTTCCGCCGAAGTTCTGAGCGCAGCTCAATGGATCGGGAAGTGACTGCAGGGGGAATGGGGGGCGGTTGGCACATATTAGAGGAACGGTGCGACAGGCAGATGTAAAGGCGGAAACGAAAGGGAAGAAGGAAAAAACGAAGGACGCCACACAGGAGTAAAAGTAAAAAGAAAAGAAGAAGGCGGAGCAAACAATATAACCTTCGCCTCGTTCTCGAGAACTCGGCAGAAGCTAGTGGCAGGGATGGCAAGAAGGAAAGCGTGTGCGCTTAAAAGTCGACGGGGCAAGAGGTGGCGGGAGCGCAAGCTAGGTTACCGACGATAGGAGACCCTCCTTCGAAATGGCTAGGGTTGTCGAACTAATAATGGTGATAGCGATGATGATGGATGCATTGTCATGGAGCCCAACTGGACACCGAATGCGTGGAGTCATGGGGGCTTACGAACATCGGACGTAAACGAAAAGAAGAAGGTAGGAGAGAAAGAAACGAGCTGAAAAGGAAAAGGAAGGGTCCCTTCACGCGTGGCTCGCGGAGCGGTAGAGGAACGGGACGGAAGAAGAAGAATAGGATGTTTACAAATAATAATTGTTCCGTGGTCTTATACGCCTTCAAGCGACAAACGTCTACAGAGGAGAAAGAAGCAGAAGAACATTCGATATGTGATTCTTCAAGCCTGTATACGCATAGAATACTCGCTGGAAGAATAATCGCTGGAAGAACAATATATTGAGTGGAAGAAAAAACAAGATATTGAAGTGACGGGGCGAGCTGGCTGTCCGCCCGCTCGAGAAGGCTAGTGGATGGCAAGGTAAAGCAGCAAGCAAGAAATGAGCTGAGCTGAAAGGGAAAGCGCAAAACGGCCTCGCAGTACAATTAATGGTGGATAGGGTTGCGGGTCCAACCAAGCAGCAAGCGGTGAATAGGAGTCAGCCAACGTGCGAGCATTTGACTCAGTTGGCCAGCAAATGAACTATAAGAGAAATGGCCAGAGGCATTTAGAAGGACTAGGTGGATCCCGAGGGGAGAGAATGATGGATTCGACATCGCTGTTGAGGTGTTAGATCCCGAGGGGAAAGAACGATGGATTCGTCATTGCTATTGAGGTGTCAGATGATCATTCTGGGGACAAACTGCTCCGTGATTGAGTGCAGGAGAAAAATTCAGATAGAGAGAGCCGCGTTTAGTTAGTCGCAGATCAAGACGGGGGCGTCAAAAATATATTTGAGAGGAAGTTCAAAGGAAGGTCGACCTTCGACGTGCATGGCCAGAAGGCACCAAAACCGAAGGAAAGAAACAAAAATCAGCATCCGATAGAGTTGCAAGAGACTAAACGAGATTCCCATCCAAGAACTTCAAGCGCATCCTCGACTTACATCGTAGAACTGGGACTGGGCATGGCCGGCCTTCAGGCCATGCTCTAGGCCACTGCGAGGTCCCCAAGAGTCTAGCTCTTCGTCTTGGGGAGAAGTGAAGATGCTGGAGAGGTTGGAGTCCTTGCTGGTCTGGCCCGGCATAACCTTGGTGGACTGCGAGGAGTGGCGATCAAGCGTGCTGGAGACGCGACCGTTTGCACTGCCGTTTGGAATCTCGAGGAAATCCATCAAGTTTAAGCTTGAGAAGCCGTCCCATGATGGAGTCTCCTGAGTGATGTCAGCGCTCACAAGAGAGGAGACTCCACCTAGCACCGCTGAAGTTAGGAAGCTAGGAGCATTGTAATTAAAAGAAGCAGCCATTGATGATACATAAAATGACCCTGAGCTGGGCGTCAAAATACGGGTGAGAGAGAGAAGACTGTGGCGCTAAATGGAGAGTGCACCCAAACTAACTAGCGAGGGGCGAGGGGAGCAAGCTACAACGTCGTTAGCTCCGTACAAGAAAGCTGAAGAGTAACTTCGACGTGCTATGGTTCACCTGGATACGAAAAAATGTACAAATCGGGTCACAATGGGGGGGCGGGGGGGCGCCTTGTCAGCAGCGTAGTTTTCCAGGCTGGCTAAACATTTGACCGGGAAGTTGAGGTACCGCATGATGGATGATTGGTCGACCAGGGCCAGGGTCCGGGTCCCTGGTGTTGACGTCATGGCTGTCCCCAGCGTCAAATGGTGGCGTCTCCGTCAGCAAACCCCGATTTCCGACCTTCAATTTTCCAGGGCGATGCAAATCTTAAGCTGCATGTGAAACTGTACAGAACGCTAGATAGCAGGATCATTGCTCCAGGAGTAGAACTTATACCTCCCATCGTCAATTTATATTTAACCGGAACCGCAGGAGCTCGCTGGCGGAGACAACGATTCCCTCGTGTGAGGCCATCAAGTGAGTTGGAAATCGGTATCTCCGTCCGCGAGTGGTGCTGATGCTCGAGATGAATGATCTGAATGGACTATTGCGCCAGGACGTTGGGTAGGACATGAGCTTATGTTAAAGATAGCCAAAATGTTGCTCAGCGAGTTCGGTCTGGGGGCCGTTTCCACCCCATTTCGTGATATCTCCCAGGGGCCCCTGATATCTCCGGTATCTTTTCGCCGATACCGGAGATATACGTATTGCTGAGATATGGTCATTCGACCGTGGGGACAGCATGATTCGATGAGATACTGTTTCTCTGTCATTAACTGCCGACTGGCGACTGCGACTGGCGACTGTGACTGGCCGGTATCGTACTGCCTATCTGACAAGGCTAACTTCCCTGATATGATTCCCACCGAATCCAGCGACGCATCAGATGATGACCTAATATAAGCCAACACGTGGCAACACGTATTGGTACAGACCCAAGTAGATGCTCGTACCGGACCTCCACTGACCTTCATTTTCGGTATTTTCGACCTACCAAACCGGTCAAGTTCGCCAGGAGATACTAGCTACGTGATGCCTCGTACATTAGGCATCGTAGGCATTGGTCTGTGTGCCGCTCTTCTCAAGTCGTTGACACCGTCGATCAGTCAATCTACCCCAGGGTTGGTGGGGTCAAAGGCGGCTCTAGAAGACTCTACAAGCTGTGGGCAGAGGATATATATATTGGTACTCAAATCATCAGCACCTCCTTTCTTTCTCCACTGAATCTTTACGTTGAGTGCCATTGACATAAGTTGCCCTCTCCTGATGGACTACAGGGCTGTCACATCCCTGGTTTGCTAGCTTGATTCACTCTTACATTGTGGACAGCTTTTCTTCTCGGCTACCAGCAGCAGCTTCTGGCAGCTCCTTGGCCAAACCTACAGCAGACCAGTGCATAAGGAGGCTGACAGAATCCTCTTTCTAGATCTGTTGAAATCTTGGGGCTTCGCCTAGTCAGGGCTTTTTTCGCTATTTAAGCGATCTCTAGTTATGATCAGAAAACATTTGACCCTGTTGTGGCGAAAATATCGCTTCCAATATAAAAATGTAAAAAATGATTTTGTTTTGCCCTGCACAACCCATAGAACCTATACAAGACTATACAAGCTGTATGAAGCACTAAAACGCTGTCCCTGGAGGAGGCCTAAAACCATTAAGCTATAAAAACCCCACTTTGAGATTTGAACAAATGCCCTGTGCCCAGTGGCTGCCTCAGGGATCTGCCTAGAAGCTACTTCTAGTAGTAGCCGAAAAGAACAGCTATGCTTGTGGACTTCCGTTCAATTCAAGATTATGACCAATCTACTGGTAGTTGCCTGGGGCTAATTTTTCACACCAGCCCATATTTCTAGTGCTGGGAAACTGTCAATCAGCCAGACAAGCAGGAGCTTCTTAAGTGTAAGGGTGCCTTTATCATGTTTGAGGAATTGAGGCATGTGTGATAAATTGACATGTAAACAATTGGAGTGGAGTCCTTTGGGTAGTACATGAAAAGTACTACTTCCTGCCCCTTGTAGCTGAGT
Source organism: Chlamydomonas sp. ICE-L (assembly GCA_013435795.1). Lineage (NCBI taxonomy): Eukaryota > Viridiplantae > Chlorophyta > Chlorophyceae > Chlamydomonadales > Chlamydomonadaceae > Chlamydomonas > Chlamydomonas sp. ICE-L. Next base: position 1,641,724 of record JACBWV010000678.1, on the reverse strand, counting down.
GCGGTTTCTTGTATGTGATTTTTGATAGTGGCCACCAGATACTCGAGTCGCTTCGCCAAGTCCTTGTCCGAGGTGGTTGGTATGCCGCCCCGTGCTTGGTATACGCTCCAGGATTGATCGAAATCCACACAATTGTATCAACTTCTTTACCTCCAAGCCTCCACACCTCGTTGACCTTTTGTCTCCTCCATCCATTTATGTGCCGCCTGCTGGTTCTTATGGGCTCCCTAATTGAACTCCGTGAAGATGGCCAAGCGGTGAGCAGCTATGTAATCAAAGTAATGTTAAAGACTTCAAATACTAGGAATCGTGAGTCATAGCGAGTTATATATCATGACAGTTATAGTCCAGGAGTAGTCAAAAAGGCTGAAGGGCCTAAAACGATAAAAAAACACTGTTGAACTGACCCCCCAAACAATCTATTTACCGACGGGGACAAGTTCCAGGCGTATAAGTGTTTTACAGTCTAGCCGGTAAAGGTTTAGCCAAATTAGCTAAGTAGACTCAATATTGGGATCCAGTTTCAGAGTGGTGAACCACTGAGACACGAGTCCTTTATCGGTATCTTGAGCAAGATACCAATATAGCACTCGTGTCTTTTCTTTCTTTTCGCTCCCTGGTTTCAGCAGGTACCGCACGGGAGCACTTGGAACTGAAAAACGGTGAGCAGCTCAGAGCCGTGTAACAATCCAATCTATCAGCAGTTATGCTCTACCAGATGACCTCAGTTGACATCTGATATCAGATGTCAACTGAGGTCATCTGGTAGAGCATACCCGCTGATAATAACGTACTTTCCTAACTAGGAACCCAGGTACAGCTAGGGTTGGCGAGGAGCCATGGATTCTAGTGCTGTGCTGGGCAACACCTCTGAAATCTAGGTGCAAGAAGTTGCCAGTGGCTTGGTTGATTTTTTGTTGTTGAAAAGTTAGCCAGAGATAGTTGTTACAGTCCAGGGGTAGACCACATGGTCGAAAAGGACTTGCCCAACCATGGGCTATAACGAAAAGGCACTGATGAACTGCACCCCAAACAGTCGTTTAACTGACGGGGGCCCTGAGTTCGTGCTACAGAGCCAGGGAAGCTTCACACTGCTACACGCAGCTGATAATGTGAGGATGGTTGGGAGACCCCCCCCCCCCCCCCCCCCCCCCCCCCCCCTCCCCCCTGAAAGTTGGGGAGTGGGCCTGTGCAGGCTCTACACTGGCCTGCATATACACATGTAATATAATGTAGCCAAAAAGACTATAGCTAGCTCCGGCTTACGCTATGGTGTCCTTAACTTCACGTCCTGTGAGTAACGGTTCTACACGGATGTAACAATTTCAATTTCAATTTAATGTAGCAAAAAAGAGAGGCAGTTCATCAATCCTTCGAGGCATTGCTCACAGAGGACTGCTTTGTCGAGTACAATACAAGACTGGGTCTCGAATTCACATATCAATAGATTCAACACAGATCATCAATCATTCAATCCTTTGAATGTCGAGCACAATACCTTCTCTTTTACATTGAAGTTGTGACTGTGTAGAAGTGTGGTTCCGGGATGGATTGCTTAAATACTAATCCACAAACAGAGGAAGATCCGGATGCATTGGTCAGTTTTGTGCTTTGACCTTTAACCCAACACGTTTCAGCCTGCTACCACCACTATCATCATCATTTCCGCCACCACCACCATTTGTCATCACCATCACCAACATCACCAACATCTATAACACCACCATTCGCCGTCACCAACACCAACACCATCAGCATGCAGGCCTCGCTGACCCAAGCCTTAGAGGCCAGTGCCGCACATGAGCCATCTGCCCCAAGAGTGTGAACCACCACCATCAACCATTCAACATGCAGGTCTCGCCGACCCAAGCCCCAGAGGCCAGTGCCGCACATGAGCCATCAGCCCAAGAGCGTGAACCACCACCATCAATCATTCAACATGCAGGACTCGCCGACCCAAGCCCCTTCTCTTCCGCAGTGTGGCACACTAAGGAGGCCACACAAAAAATGCGACACAAAAAATATCACAACTTCATACAAACTCACCTCATGTACTTGGCCTGCTTGTCAAGGTGTTGAGGCAGCTGCGATGCCTGTGGGTGCACTCCGGCAGAGTTTGGGTTCAGAGAGTTGAATTGTGGGGACAGCCGGGGTTGCTGTGGTGCGCAGTACAGCGAGCTGCTGTGGAGCTGCTGATAGGAGGGGAGAAACTGGGTAGCCTCATCGACAGAATCCAGGCTCAACATCAGCCCTGAGGACGTCACATCTCCCATTAATAGCCCCGAGGATGGCAAATCCCCCATGGACCCATAGGAGCCCAGAGAGCCCAATGAGTTGAAGCAGCCACCCATAGATCCAAGGGACATGGCTTGAGGGCCGATAGCCAGCTGAGGCTGAGAGAAGTGGTGGGACATGTGTTTCGTCTCTGGGACCAAGGATCCAGGCAGCTGGACCCGACGGGGCATGAATGCCAAGTTCATCTGGGGAGGGGCAGGGGGGGAAGGTTAGCGCTGCACATTTGGAGGGCCTTTGAAACCCTTTCTGCACCCCTACGTCACCCTTTTCACATGAATACACACCTGAAAACACACTTTGAAGCCAAATATGAAAGTGCCAAAGACCCCCTAAATTTGCAGCATAGCTTGCTGGGGAGGATGGATAAGGATTTGCAGGAGAGGATGGATAAGGACCTGCTGGGGCGCTTGCTGGGGGTGGGATGGATAAGGACCTCGAGCTCCATTTATCTGACTCCCTCAACATGAGGTTGCCTCTTAGTCAGATCCCCTATACATCTGATTCTGTATATATTTGATTCCCTCTACATCTGATCCTCTGTATATTTGATTCCCTCTATATCTGATTATATATTTGATTCCCTCTACATCTGATTCCCAAAACAACGGTTGAGTTACATCACATGTGATACCCATGACACCTGATACTTATTGCCAACCAAGGGCAAAACTTACACATCTGACAAAAACTGATACCCACTTAATTTGGTTCCATCTCCTATGACACATGATTCCAACTGCTACTCATGATTCCAACTTAAAAGCTTCAAAACGACAGATGCAATTGCTATATCGACCACACATGTATATGGGCTCACCTGGTTTCCGCCGAAGTTCTGAGCGCAGCTCAATGGATCGGGAAGTGACTGCAGGGGGAATGGGGGGCGGTTGGCACATATTAGAGGAACGGTGCGACAGGCAGATGTAAAGGCGGAAACGAAAGGGAAGAAGGAAAAACGAAGGACGCCACACAGGAGTAAAAGTAAAAAGAAAAGAAGAAGGCGGAGCAAACAATATAACCTTCGCCTCGTTCTCGAGAACTCGGCAGAAGCTAGTGGCAGGGATGGCAAGAAGGAAAGCGTGTGCGCTTAAAAGTCGACGGGGCAAGAGGTGGCGGGAGCGCAAGCTAGGTTACCGACGATAGGAGACCCTCCTTCGAAATGGCTAGGGTTGTCGAACTAATAATGGTGATAGCGATGATGATGGATGCATTGTCATGGAGCCCAACTGGACACCGAATGCGTGGAGTCATGGGGGCTTACGAACATCGGACGTAAACGAAAAGAAGAAGGTAGGAGAGAAAGAAACGAGCTGAAAAGGAAAAGGAAGGGTCCCTTCACGCGTGGCTCGCGGAGCGGTAGAGGAACGGGACGGAAGAAGAAGAATAGGATGTTTACAAATAATAATTGTTCCGTGGTCTTATACGCCTTCAAGCGACAAACGTCTACAGAGGAGAAAGAAGAAGAAGAACATTCGATATGTGATTCTTCAAGCCTGTATACGCATAGAATACTCGCTGGAAGAATAATCGCTGGAAGAACAATATATTGAGTGGAAGAAAAAACAAGATATTGAAGTGACGGGGCGAGCTGGCTGTCCGCCCGCTCGAGAAGGCTAGTGGATGGCAAGGTAAAGCAGCAAGCAAGAAATGAGCTGAGCTGAAAGGGAAAGCGCAAAACGGCCTCGCAGTACAATTAATGGTGGATAGGGTTGCGGGTCCAACCAAGCAGCAAGCGGTGAATAGGAGTCAGCCAACGTGCGAGCATTTGACTCAGTTGGCCAGCAAATGAACTATAAGAGAAATGGCCAGAGGCATTTAGAAGGACTAGGTGGATCCCGAGGGGAGAGAATGATGGATTCGACATCGCTGTTGAGGTGTTAGATCCCGAGGGGAAAGAACGATGGATTCGTCATTGCTATTGAGGTGTCAGATGATCATTCTGGGGACAAACTGCTCCGTGATTGAGTGCAGGAGAAAAATTCAGATAGAGAGAGCCGCGTTTAGTTAGTCGCAGATCAAGACGGGGGCGTCAAAAATATATTTGAGAGGAAGTTCAAAGGAAGGTCGACCTTCGACGTGCATGGCCAGAAGGCACCAAAACCGAAGGAAAGAAACAAAAATCAGCATCCGATAGAGTTGCAAGAGACTAAACGAGATTCCCATCCAAGAACTTCAAGCGCATCCTCGACTTACATCGTAGAACTGGGACTGGGCATGGCCGGCCTTCAGGCCATGCTCTAGGCCACTGCGAGGTCCCCAAGAGTCTAGCTCTTCGTCTTGGGGAGAAGTGAAGATGCTGGAGAGGTTGGAGTCCTTGCTGGTCTGGCCCGGCATAACCTTGGTGGACTGCGAGGAGTGGCGATCAAGCGTGCTGGAGACGCGACCGTTTGCACTGCCGTTTGGAATCTCGAGGAAATCCATCAAGTTTAAGCTTGAGAAGCCGTCCCATGATGGAGTCTCCTGAGTGATGTCAGCGCTCACAAGAGAGGAGACTCCACCTAGCACCGCTGAAGTTAGGAAGCTAGGAGCATTGTAATTAAAAGAAGCAGCCATTGATGATACATAAAATGACCCTGAGCTGGGCGTCAAAATACGGGTGAGAGAGAGAAGACTGTGGCGCTAAATGGAGAGTGCACCCAAACTAACTAGCGAGGGGCGAGGGGAGCAAGCTACAACGTCGTTAGCTCCGTACAAGAAAGCTGAAGAGTAACTTCGACGTGCTATGGTTCACCTGGATACGAAAAAATGTACAAATCGGGTCACAATGGGGGGGCGGGGGGGCGCCTTGTCAGCAGCGTAGTTTTCCAGGCTGGCTAAACATTTGACCGGGAAGTTGAGGTACCGCATGATGGATGATTGGTCGACCAGGGCCAGGGTCCGGGTCCCTGGTGTTGACGTCATGGCTGTCCCCAGCGTCAAATGGTGGCGTCTCCGTCAGCAAACCCCGATTTCCGACCTTCAATTTTCCAGGGCGATGCAAATCTTAAGCTGCATGTGAAACTGTACAGAACGCTAGATAGCAGGATCATTGCTCCAGGAGTAGAACTTATACCTCCCATCGTCAATTTATATTTAACCGGAACCGCAGGAGCTCGCTGGCGGAGACAACGATTCCCTCGTGTGAGGCCATCAAGTGAGTTGGAAATCGGTATCTCCGTCCGCGAGTGGTGCTGATGCTCGAGATGAATGATCTGAATGGACTATTGCGCCAGGACGTTGGGTAGGACATGAGCTTATGTTAAAGATAGCCAAAATGTTGCTCAGCGAGTTCGGTCTGGGGGCCGTTTCCACCCCATTTCGTGATATCTCCCAGGGGGCCCTGATATCTCCGGTATCTTTTCGCCGATACCGGAGATATACGTATTGCTGAGATATGGTCATTCGACCGTGGGGACAGCATGATTCGATGAGATACTGTTTCTCTGTCATTAACTGCCGACTGGCGACTGCGACTGGCGACTGTGACTGGCCGGTATCGCACTGCCTATCTGACAAGGCTAACTTCCCTGATATGATTCCCACCGAATCCAGCGACGCATCAGATGATGACCTAATATAAGCCAACACGTGGCAACACGTATTGGTACAGACCCAAGTAGATGCTCGTACCGGACCTCCACTGACCTTCATTTTCGGTATTTTCGACCTACCAAACCGGTCAAGTTCGCCAGGAGATACTAGCTACGTGATGCCTCGTACATTAGGCATCGTAGGCATTGGTCTGTGTGCCGCTCTTCTCAAGTCGTTGACACCGTCGATCAGTCAATCTACCCCAGGGTTGGTGGGGTCAAAGGCGGCTCTAGAAGACTCTACAAGCTGTGGGCAGAGGATATATATATTGGTACTCAAATCATCAGCACCTCCTTTCTTTCTCCACTGAATCTTTACGTTGAGTGCCATTGACATAAGTTGCCCTCTCCTGATGGACTACAGGGCTGTCACATCCCTGGTTTGCTAGCTTGATTCACTCTTACATTGTGGACAGCTTTTCTTCTCGGCTACCAGCAGCAGCTTCTGGCAGCTCCTTGGCCAAACCTACAGCAGACCAGTGCATAAGGAGGCTGACAGAATCCTCTTTCTAGATCTGTTGAAATCTTGGGGCTTCGCCTAGTCAGGGCTTTTTTCGCTATTTAAGCGATCTCTAGTTATGATCAGAAAACATTTGACCCTGTTGTGGCGAAAATATCGCTTCCAATATAAAAATGTAAAAAATGATTTTGTTTTGCCCTGCACAACCCATAGAACCTATACAAGACTATACAAGCTGTATGAAGCACTAAAACGCTGTCCCTGGAGGAGGCCTAAAACCATTAAGCTATAAAAACCCCACTTTGAGATTTGAACAAATGCCCTGTGCCCAGTGGCTGCCTCAGGGATCTGCCTAGAAGCTACTTCTAGTAGTAGCCGAAAAGAACAGCTATGCTTGTGGACTTCCGTTCAATTCAAGATTATGACCAATCTACTGGTAGTTGCCTGGGGCTAATTTTTCACACCAGCCCATATTTCTAGTGCTGGGAAACTGTCAATCAGCCAGACAAGCAGGAGCTTCTTAAGTGTAAGGGTGCCTTTATCATGTTTGAGGAATTGAGGCATGTGTGATAAATTGACATGTAAACAATTGGAGTGGAGTCCTTTGGGTAGTACATGAAAAGTACTACTTCCTGCCCCTTGTAGCTGAGTGCGGTTTCTTGTATGTGATTTTTGATAGTGGCCACCAGATACTCGAGTCGCTTCGCCAAGTCCTTGTCCGAGGTGGTTGGTATGCCGCCCCGTGCTTGGTATACGCTCCAGGATTGATCGAAATCCACACAATTGTATCAACTTCTTTACCTCCAAGCCTCCACACCTCGTTGACCTTTTGTCTCCTCCATCCATTTATGTGCCGCCTGCTGGTTCTTATGGGCTCCCTAATTGAACTCCGTGAAGATGGCCAAGCGGTGAGCAGCTATGTAATCAAAGTAATGTTAAAGACTTCAAATACTAGGAATCGTGAGTCATAGCGAGTTATATATCATGACAGTTATAGTCCAGGAGTAGTCAAAAAGGCTGAAGGGCCTAAAACGATAAAAAAACACTGTTGAACTGACCCCCCAAACAATCTATTTACCGACGGGGACAAGTTCCAGGCGTATAAGTGTTTTACAGTCTAGCCGGTAAAGGTTTAGCCAAATTAGCTAAGTAGACTCAATATTGGGATCCAGTTTCAGAGTGGTGAACCACTGAGACACGAGTCCTTTATCGGTATCTTGAGCAAGATACCAATATAGCACTCGTGTCTTTTCTTTCTTTTCGCTCCCTGGTTTCAGCAGGTACCGCACGGGAGCACTTGGAACTGAAAAACGGTGAGCAGCTCAGAGCCGTGTAACAATCCAATCTATCAGCAGTTATGCTCTACCAGATGACCTCAGTTGACATCTGATATCAGATGTCAACTGAGGTCATCTGGTAGAGCATACCCGCTGATAATAACGTACACTTTCCTAACTAGGAACCCAGGTACAGCTAGGGTTGGCGAGGAGCCATGGATTCTAGTGCTGTGCTGGGCAACACCTCTGAAATCTAGGTGCAAGAAGTTGCCAGTGGCTTGGTTGATTTTTTGTTGTTGAAAAGTTAGCCAGAGATAGTTGTTACAGTCCAGGGGTAGACCACATGGTCGAAAAGGACTTGCCCAACCATGGGCTATAACGAAAAGGCACTGATGAACTGCACCCCAAACAGTCGTTTAACTGACGGGGGCCCTGAGTTCGTGCTACAGAGCCAGGGAAGCTTCACACTGCTACACGCAGCTGATAATGTGAGGATGGTTGGGAGACCCCCCCCCCCCCCCCCCCCCCCCCCCCCCCCCCCCCCCTCCCCCCTGAAAGTTGGGGAGTGGGCCTGTGCAGGCTCTACACTGGCCTGCATATACACATGTAATATAATGTAGCCAAAAAGACTATAGCTAGCTCCGGCTTACGCTATGGTGTCCTTAACTTCACGTCCTGTGAGTAACGGTTCTACACGGATGTAACAATTTCAATTTCAATTTAATGTAGCAAAAAAGAGAGGCAGTTCATCAATCCTTCGAGGCATTGCTCACAGAGGACTGCTTTGTCGAGTACAATACAAGACTGGGTCTCGAATTCACATATCAATAGATTCAACACAGATCATCAATCATTCAATCCTTTGAATGTCGAGCACAATACCTTCTCTTTTACATTGAAGTTGTGACTGTGTAGAAGTGTGGTTCCGGGATGGATTGCTTAAATACTAATCCACAAACAGAGGAAGATCCGGATGCATTGGTCAGTTTTGTGCTTTGACCTTTAACCCAACACGTTTCAGCCTGCTACCACCACTATCATCATCATTTCCGCCACCACCACCATTTGTCATCACCATCACCAACATCACCAACATCTATAACACCACCATTCGCCGTCACCAACACCAACACCATCAGCATGCAGGCCTCGCTGACCCAAGCCTTAGAGGCCAGTGCCGCACATGAGCCATCTGCCCCAAGAGTGTGAACCACCACCATCAACCATTCAACATGCAGGTCTCGCCGACCCAAGCCCCAGAGGCCAGTGCCGCACATGAGCCATCAGCCCAAGAGCGTGAACCACCACCATCAATCATTCAACATGCAGGACTCGCCGACCCAAGCCCCTTCTCTTCCGCAGTGTGGCACACTAAGGAGGCCACACAAAAAATGCGACACAAAAAATATCACAACTTCATACAAACTCACCTCATGTACTTGGCCTGCTTGTCAAGGTGTTGAGGCAGCTGCGATGCCTGTGGGTGCACTCCGGCAGAGTTTGGGTTCAGAGAGTTGAATTGTGGGGACAGCCGGGGTTGCTGTGGTGCGCAGTACAGCGAGCTGCTGTGGAGCTGCTGATAGGAGGGGAGAAACTGGGTAGCCTCATCGACAGAATCCAGGCTCAACATCAGCCCTGAGGACGTCACATCTCCCATTAATAGCCCCGAGGATGGCAAATCCCCCATGGACCCATAGGAGCCCAGAGAGCCCAATGAGTTGAAGCAGCCACCCATAGATCCAAGGGACATGGCTTGAGGGCCGATAGCCAGCTGAGGCTGAGAGAAGTGGTGGGACATGTGTTTCGTCTCTGGGACCAAGGATCCAGGCAGCTGGACCCGACGGGGCATGAATGCCAAGTTCATCTGGGGAGGGGCAGGGGGGGAAGGTTAGCGCTGCACATTTGGAGGGCCTTTGAAACCCTTTCTGCACCCCTACGTCACCCTTTTCACATGAATACACACCTGAAAACACACTTTGAAGCCAAATATGAAAGTGCCAAAGACCCCCTAAATTTGCAGCATAGCTTGCTGGGGAGGATGGATAAGGATTTGCAGGAGAGGATGGATAAGGACCTGCTGGGGCGCTTGCTGGGGGTGGGATGGATAAGGACCTCGAGCTCCATTTATCTGACTCCCTCAACATGAGGTTGCCTCTTAGTCAGATCCCCTATACATCTGATTCTGTATATATTTGATTCCCTCTACATCTGATCCTCTGTATATTTGATTCCCTCTATATCTGATTATATATTTGATTCCCTCTACATCTGATTCCCAAAACAACGGTTGAGTTACATCACATGTGATACCCATGACACCTGATACTTATTGCCAACCAAGGGCAAAACTTACACATCTGACAAAAACTGATACCCACTTAATTTGGTTCCATCTCCTATGACACATGATTCCAACTGCTACTCATGATTCCAACTTAAAAGCTTCAAAACGACAGATGCAATTGCTATATCGACCACACATGTATATGGGCTCACCTGGTTTCCGCCGAAGTTCTGAGCGCAGCTCAATGGATCGGGAAGTGACTGCAGGGGGAATGGGGGGCGGTTGGCACATATTAGAGGAACGGTGCGACAGGCAGATGTAAAGGCGGAAACGAAAGGGAAGAAGGAAAAACGAAGGACGCCACACAGGAGTAAAAGTAAAAAGAAAAGAAGAAGGCGGAGCAAACAATATAACCTTCGCCTCGTTCTCGAGAACTCGGCAGAAGCTAGTGGCAGGGATGGCAAGAAGGAAAGCGTGTGCGCTTAAAAGTCGACGGGGCAAGAGGTGGCGGGAGCGCAAGCTAGGTTACCGACGATAGGAGACCCTCCTTCGAAATGGCTAGGGTTGTCGAACTAATAATGGTGATAGCGATCATGATGGATGCATTGTCATGGAGCCCAACTGGACACCGAATGCGTGGAGTCATGGGGGCTTACGAACATCGGACGTAAACGAAAAGAAGAAGGTAGGAGAGAAAGAAACGAGCTGAAAAGGAAAAGGAAGGGTCCCTTCACGCGTGGCTCGCGGAGCGGTAGAGGAACGGGACGGAAGAAGAAGAATAGGATGTTTACAAATAATAATTGTTCCGTGGTCTTATACGCCTTCAAGCGACAAACGTCTACAGAGGAGAAAGAAGAAGAAGAACATTCGATATGTGATTCTTCAAGCCTGTATACGCATAGAATACTCGCTGGAAGAATAATCGCTGGAAGAAAAAACAAGATATTGAAGTGACGGGGCGAGCTGGCTGTCCGCCCGCTCGAGAAGGCTAGTGGATGGCAAGGTAAAGCAGCAAGCAAGAAATGAGCTGAGCTGAAAGGGAAAGCGCAAAACGGCCTCGCAGTACAATTAATGGTGGATAGGGTTGCGGGTCCAACCAAGCAGCAAGCGGTGAATAGGAGTCAGCCAACGTGCGAGCATTTGACTCAGTTGGCCAGCAAATGAACTATAAGGGAAATGGCCAGAGGCATTTAGAAGGACTAGGTGGATCCCGAGGGGAGAGAATGATGGATTCGACATCGCTGTTGAGGTGTTAGATCCCGAGGGGAAAGAACGATGGATTCGTCATTGCTATTGAGGTGTCAGATGATCATTCTGGGGACAAACTGCTCCGTGATTGAGTGCAGGAGAAAAATTCAGATAGAGAGAGCCGCGTTTAGTTAGTCGCAGATCAAGACGGGGGCGTCAAAAATATATTTGAGAGGAAGTTCAAAGGAAGGTCGACCTTCGACGTGCATGGCCAGAAGGCACCAAAACCGAAGGAAAGAAACAAAAATCAGCATCCGATAGAGTTGCAAGAGACTAAACGAGATTCCCATCCAAGAACTTCAAGCGCATCCTCGACTTACATCGTAGAACTGGGACTGGGCATGGCCGGCCTTCAGGCCATGCTCTAGGCCACTGCGAGGTCCCCAAGAGTCTAGCTCTTCGTCTTGGGGAGAAGTGAAGATGCTGGAGAGGTTGGAGTCCTTGCTGGTCTGGCCCGGCATAACCTTGGTGGACTGCGAGGAGTGGCGATCAAGCGTGCTGGAGACGCGACCGTTTGCACTGCCGTTTGGAATCTCGAGGAAATCCATCAAGTTTAAGCTTGAGAAGCCGTCCCATGATGGAGTCTCCTGAGTGATGTCAGCGCTCACAAGAGAGGAGACTCCACCTAGCACCGCTGAAGTTAGGAAGCTAGGAGCATTGTAATTAAAAGAAGCAGCCATTGATGATACATAAAATGACCCTGAGCTGGGCGTCAAAATACGGGTGAGAGAGAGAAGACTGTGGCGCTAAATGGAGAGTGCACCCAAACTAACTAGCGAGGGGCGAGGGGAGCAAGCTACAACGTCGTTAGCTCCGTACAAGAAAGCTGAAGAGTAACTTCGACGTGCTATGGTTCACCTGGATACGAAAAAATGTACAAATCGGGTCACAATGGGGGGGCGGGGGGGCGCCTTGTCAGCAGCGTAGTTTTCCAGGCTGGCTAAACATTTGACCGGGAAGTTGAGGTACCGCATGATGGATGATTGGTCGACCAGGGCCAGGGTCCGGGTCCCTGGTGTTGACGTCATGGCTGTCCCCAGCGTCAAATGGTGGCGTCTCCGTCAGCAAACCCCGATTTCCGACCTTCAATTTTCCAGGGCGATGCAAATCTTAAGCTGCATGTGAAACTGTACAGAACGCTAGATAGCAGGATCATTGCTCCAGGAGTAGAACTTATACCTCCCATCGTCAATTTATATTTAACCGGAACCGCAGGAGCTCGCTGGCGGAGACAACGATTCCCTCGTGTGAGGCCATCAAGTGAGTTGGAAATCGGTATCTCCGTCCGCGAGTGGTGCTGATGCTCGAGATGAATGATCTGAATGGACTATTGCGCCAGGACGTTGGGTAGGACATGAGCTTATGTTAAAGATAGCCAAAATGTTGCTCAGCGAGTTCGGTCTGGGGGCCGTTTCCACCCCATTTCGTGATATCTCCCAGGGGGCCCTGATATCTCCGGTATCTTTTCGCCGATACCGGAGATATACGTATTGCTGAGATATGGTCATTCGACCGTGGGGACAGCATGATTCGATGAGATACTGTTTCTCTGTCATTAACTGCCGACTGGCGACTGCGACTGGCGACTGTGACTGGCCGGTATCGCACTGCCTATCTGACAAGGCTAACTTCCCTGATATGATTCCCACCGAATCCAGCGACGCATCAGATGATGACCTAATATAAGCCAACACGTGGCAACACGTATTGGTACAGACCCAAGTAGATGCTCGTACCGGACCTCCACTGACCTTCATTTTCGGTATTTTCGACCTACCAAACCGGTCAAGTTCGCCAGGAGATACTAGCTACGTGATGCCTCGTACATTAGGCATCGTAGGCATTGGTCTGTGTGCCGCTCTTCTCAAGTCGTTGACACCGTCGATCAGTCAATCTACCCCAGGGTTGGTGGGGTCAAAGGCGGCTCTAGAAGACTCTACAAGCTGTGGGCAGAGGATATATATATTGGTACTCAAATCATCAGCACCTCCTTTCTTTCTCCACTGAATCTTTACGTTGAGTGCCATTGACATAAGTTGCCCTCTCCTGATGGACTACAGGGCTGTCACATCCCTGGTTTGCTAGCTTGATTCACTCTTACATTGTGGACAGCTTTTCTTTTCGGCTACCAGCAGCAGCTTCTGGCAGCTCCTTGGCCAAACCTACAGCAGACCAGTGCATAAGGAGGCTGACAGAATCCTCTTTCTAGATCTGTTGAAATCTTGGGGCTTCGCCTAGTCAGGGCTTTTTTCGCTATTTAAGCGATCTCTAGTTATGATCAGAAAACATTTGACCCTGTTGTGGCGAAAATATCGCTTCCAATATAAAAATGTAAAAAATGATTTTGTTTTGCCCTGCACAACCCATAGAACCTATACAAGACTATACAAGCTGTATGAAGCACTAAAACGCTGTCCCTGGAGGAGGCCTAAAACCATTAAGCTATAAAAACCCCACTTTGAGATTTGAACAAAAGCCCTGTGCCCAGTGGCTGCCTCAGGGATCTGCCTAGAAGCTACTTCTAGTAGTAGCCGAAAAGAACAGCTATGCTTGTGGACTTCCGTTCAATTCAAGATACTGACCAATCTACTGGTAGTTGCCTGGGGCTAATTTTTCACACCAGCCCATATTTCTAGTGCTGGGAAACTGTCAATCAGCCAGACAAGCAGGAGCTTCTTAAGTGTAAGGGTGCCTTTATCATGTTTGAGGAATTGAGGCATGTGTGATAAATTGACATGTAAACAATTGGAGTGGAGTCCTTTGGGTAGTACATGAAAAGTACTACTTCCTGCCCCTTGTAGCTGAGTGCGGTTTCTTGTATGTGATTTTTGATAGTGGCCACCAGATACTCGAGTCGCTTCGCCAAGTCCTTGTCCGAGGTGGTTGGTATGCCGCCCCGTGCTTGGTATACGCTCCAGGATTGATCGAAATCCACACAATTGTATCAACTTCTTTACCTCCAAGCCTCCACACCTCGTTGACCTTTTGTCTCCTCCATCCATTTATGTGCCGCCTGCTGGTTCTTATGGGCTCCCTAATTGAACTCCGTGAAGATGGCCAAGCGGTGAGCAGCTATGTAATCAAAGTAATGTTAAAGACTTCAAATACTAGGAATCGTGAGTCATAGCGAGTTATATATCATGACAGTTATAGTCCAGGAGTAGTCAAAAAGGCTGAAGGGCCTAAAACGATAAAAAAACACTGTTGAACTGACCCCCCAAACAATCTATTTACCGACGGGGACAAGTTCCAGGCGTATAAGTGTTTTACAGTCTAGCCGGTAAAGGTTTAGCCAAATTAGCTAAGTAGACTCAATATTGGGATCCAGTTTCAGAGTGGTGAACCACTGAGACACGAGTCCTTTATCGGTATCTTGAGCAAGATACCAATATAGCACTCGTGTCTTTTCTTTCTTTTCGCTCCCTGGTTTCAGCAGGTACCGCACGGGAGCACTTGGAACTGAAACACGGTGAGCAGCTCAGAGCCGTGTAACAATCCAATCTATCAGCAGTTATGCTCTACCAGATGACCTCAGTTGACATCTGATATCAGATGTCAACTGAGGTCATCTGGTAGAGCATACCCGCTGATAATAACGTACTTTCCTAACTAGGAACCCAGGTACAGCTAGGGTTGGCGAGGAGCCATGGATTCTAGTACTGTGCTGGGCAACACCTCTGAAATCTAGGTGCAAGAAGTTGCCAGTGGCTTGGTTGATTTTTTGTTGTTGAAAAGTTAGCCAGAGATAGTTGTTACAGTCCAGGGGTAGACCACATGGTCGAAAAGGACTTGCCCAACCATGGGCTATAACGAAAAGGCACTGATGAACTGCACCCCAAACAGTCGTTTAACTGACGGGGGCCCTGAGTTCGTGCTACAGAGCCAGGGAAGCTTCACACTGCTGCACGCAGCTGATAATGTGAGGATGGTTGGGCCCCCCCCCCCCCCCCTCCCCCCTGAAAGTTGGGGAGTGGGCCTGTGCAGGCTCTACACTGGCCTGCATATACACATGTAATATAATGTAGCCAAAAAGACTATAGCTAGCTCCGGCTTACGCTATGGTGTCCTTAACTTCACGTCCTGTGAGTAACGGTTCTACACGGATGTAACAATTTCAATTTCAATTTAATGTAGCAAAAAAGAGAGGCAGTTCATCAATCCTTCGAGGCTTTGCTCACAGAGGACTGCTTTGTCGAGTACAATACAAGACTGGGTCTCGAATTCACATATCAATAGATTCAACACAGATCATCAATCATTCAAACCTTTGAATGTCGAGCACAATACTTGTTATGAAATGACTCGCTATGCCTCGTGAGTCATCCTGTACAGCCCGGTGGGGTCCCCATGGAATGGACCCCCCCAGTACGATATATTACCAGCTATTTTTGATAATTTCGCCGGACTGAAGAAGGTGCTGGGTTCGAATCCCTACGGGTGCGCTTTCATGTTCGCGGTTGCTATCAACTGCCATGGTAGCTTTGTCCAGGCAAAGTGGCAGCCCGTTCCCTACCGCCTAAGACGGGGCTCCCTTCATACCACGCCCCACCAGGCGTTATCATTACATTACCTGCTATTTAGAAGCTGCCCATTGGCAGCCCCTGCCACTTATTCTAAGCTTCACAACACTAGGTCCCGAATTCACATATCAATATATTTAACCCAGTTCATCAATCCTTCAAACATTTGCGTGTCGAGTACAATACTGTTCTCTACCATCGTAACACGGGGCTCCCTAGATCCCACGCCCCACCAGGCGTTATCCTTACTGTAAATATATTTAACACAGTTCATCAATCCTTTGAACCTTTGCGTGCACTCAACGCATGAGCATCTGCTAGCTCTGCTTCTCGTCGGCAGAAGATAGACAAATCAAAAAGAGCCTGCAAGTTTGCAAGTAAGCGATCGTCAAAAATGGCTATAGACAAACAAACAGACAAATGGGCAACATGGGGGCTCCGCCAAAAAACAGAGTGCGTATTTCCCACAAGGTAGTGAAACAAACATACCCCCCCCCACCCCCCCCCACTCCACCCACCCAGTCACCCAGTTACCTACCTACCCCACACCCACCCACATACACTATCCCACCCACCCACGCACCTACCCACCCCACCTTGTCCCACCCCCCATCCCCACCTAAGTACCAACCAACCAACCAACCAAACCACCCCCTCCTTGCCTACCTGTGCCAGTGCATGGCTACCAGATGGGTGGACCCCCTCCACTGCTCCCTGTACCACGGCTGCCATCACAGTTAGGGCTTACACAGGCTCCTTCTTACCCTATCTCAGTCCCCCCCCCCCCCCCCCCCCCCCTCCACCCACGCACCTTCCCCCCCCGCACCCACACACACACCTACATACCCCACACCCACCCAATCCATCCCTCCTTGCTTACCTGAGCCAGTGCATGGCTACCAGATGGGTGGACCCCCTCCACTGCTCCTTGTACCACGGCTGCCATCACAGTTAGGGCTTACACAAGCTCCTTCTTACCCTATCTGAGCCCCCCCCCCCCCCCCCCCCCCCCACCTCCATCCACCCACGCACCTTCCCCCCCCCCACACCCACCTACATACCCCACACCCACCCTATCCCTCCCTCCTTGCTTACCTGAGCTAGTGCATGGCTACCAGATGGGTGGACCCCCTCCACTGCCCCTTGTACCACGGCTGCCATTACAGTCAGGGCCTCCACAGGGTGCAGAGCGCCAAGCTGGCATGCCAGCTGTGTAGATTCGCTGGAAAGCATGCCCTGTGCAACCCATGGAATGGGGTTTGAGGTAAGGGATTTAAGTGAGGGGTGATCTTGATAGTATAGGGTTTAGGGTTTAGGGTTTATCATTGGGGGAGTCTTCCAGCTGTTAAGATTCGCTGGATAGCATGCCCTGTGCAACCCATGGAATGAGATTCGTTTTTTTTAGTTGTGAGGTATTTCACCTCAGGAGGTGGGTCTCCCGATACAAACCAGCGACACCGAGGATTCAGTTCGCATGGCGCTGCCAGCCTGCCACTCCTACAAAATAGTAGGCGCACTTAGCAGGGTACTACATTTTGTCAAATTGGCCGGCGCTTAAAGCACACAAACGTCCAATCGGTCAGCGCTTTCTAGTGCAAAAAGCGCAAAAACTGCGGGCTGCGCCCACAGGGGGTCGAAAAAACTGTGCGAAACGCGCAGTGGGGCTCAAAAAGCGTGCGCGGAAATGCGCTGCCGCGCGCGCTTTGTAGTAGTACCCTGGCACTTAGGGTCGGTGGGAGATACCGTGGTGTGAGGGATTTAGGTGAGGGGTTATCTTGATTGTTTAGGGTTTAGGGGTTAGGGCTGGTGGAATCTTCCAGCTGTTTAGATTTGCTGGATAGCATGCCTTGTGCAACCCATGGGATGGGGTTGGGAGTGAGGGATTTAGGTGAGGGGTGATCTTGATTGTTTAGGGTTGAGGGTTGAGGGAATCTTCCTGTCACGGTTGGGCAAGTTCCTTTAGCCTATTTGGCCTACCCCTGGACTGTAACGTACACACAGTAGCCCTTCCTGTCACGGTTGGGCAAGTTCCTTTAGCCTATTTGGCCTACCCCTGGACTGCAACATACACACATCAGCCTTTCCTGTCACGGTTGAGCAAGTCCCTTTAGCCTATTTGTCCCCCCCCCCCCCCCCCCCCCCCCCCCCCCCCCCCCCCCCCCCCCCCCCCCCCCTCCTGGACTGCAACAGACACACAATAGCCCTTCCTGTCACGGTTGGGCAAGTCTCTTTAGCCTATTTGGCCTACCCCTGGACCGAAACATACAAACATCCACAAGTGCTACATTGTGCAAACCACTGGTATAATGTGGCCAACGGTATAATGTGGCCAACGGTATAATGTGGCCAACGGTATAATGTGGCCAACGGTATAATGTGGCCAACGGTATAATGTGGCCAACGGTATAATGTGGCCAACGGTGCTACCCCTGGACCGAAACATACAAACATCCACAAGTGCTACTGGTGGCTGTACTGGTATACTGTGGCCAACGGTGCTTGCATCGGCGGTGATCCTTCTCAATGTGGTCGTCCTACGGTGACTATAGCTAGCTCCGGCTTACGCTATGGTGTCCTTAACTTCACGTCCTGTGAGTAACTGTATTACACGGATGTAACAATTTCAATTTCAACTGTGCAAACCCAGTCCGACGCCCTACCCCAGAAGCCTGCGGACCGCGGAGCTCGGGGGGAGGGGGGGCATTTCTGACTTGTTTAGCCCATGCATAGCCATGCATCGGCCTAGCTAACCCTCTCTCATTTAAAGATCTTGCCCAAGTACCTGCTCTGGGTGTAACCCCAGGGGGAGCAGCTTTCCAACGAGCGTCGCGACAACTCCAAACTTGTTTTGTACTCTTGTCCTTCTGGTTATAACTTTGTCTAAATTATATCTTACTATATACCATGCATCGACGGAATGGCGAGGCGTCGTAAAAACAAACGGACTACTGGTATTTGGCCTACCCCTGGACTCAGGGATATTTTTTTCAAATCAATAAGAGGAAATCATATTCCTTTTTATTTTATTCCTCCCTATTTTCCTCCCAAAACTGCATCCTTATTCCGATTTTGGTCGATTTGGGTAATTTTTAGTCAATTTCAGTAAAAAAACATTTATTTAAAGGCCGGTTTTAGGTTTCTTATTCCAACAAATTTGGCCAAAGCGGGGTCTCGTATTCCGATCGGAATGTATTCCGGAAAACAATATCCCTGCCTGGACTGTAACATGAATACATACAGGTGATGGCTGAAGGGGTAAGTCTTGGGTTACGAGGTGGTGGCAATATTAAAAAAATATATAACTACAAAGCTTGGCACACAAATGAATAATGATGTTCTCGGGTCCCCCTTGCCTCTGTCAAGCCGCATGCACATTTGGAGTCCAGTATGGCACCCGGAAAATATAACCATCATCATCATCATCATCATCATCAATATGATATCATATGATGCCGGCAGTCTAACAAGGCTAGAGTTACCATGTTTATACAATGTCATATGATGCAGTTTGCATGATATCATATGATGCCGGCAGTCTAACATCCAAGAGGCTAGAGTTACCATGTTTATACAATGTCATATAATGCAGTTTGCATGATATCATATGATATCAAACTCAACTTTGGCCTTTGGTCTTTTTTTTTTAATTGCGCAATGCCATGTCCTGCACCCTACGGCTGCCTGCACCCTGTTCAGTTTGTTAGACAGGTGTTCAGGGTGCTCAACAGGTGGTAAAGGTAGCAGAGGAGGTGGTGGTGGTGGTGGTGAAAGGAGTGGTGTAAGGTGTTCAGGCTTGGGTGGTGAAAGGTGTGGTGTTCAGTTTGTTAGACAGGTGTTCAGAGTGCTCAACAAGTGGTCAAGGTGGCAGAGGTGGTGGTGGTGGTGGCGGTGCAAGGTGTGGTGCAAGGAGTGGTGTAAGGTTTGGTGTCAGGTGTGGTGTTCAGTTTGTTAGACAGGTGTTCAGGGTGCTCAACAAGTGGTCAAGGTGGCACAGGTGGTGGTGGTGGTGGCGGTGCAAGGTGTGGTGCAAGGAGTGGTGTAAGGTTTGGTGTCAGGTGTGGTGTTCAGTTTGTTAGACAGGTGTTCAGGGTGCCCAACAAGTGGTCAAGGTGGCATAGGTGGTGGTGGTGGGGGCGGTGCAAGGTGTGGTGCAAGGAGTGGTGTAAGGTTTGGTGTCAGGTGTGGTGTTCAGTTTGTTAGACAGGTGTTCAGGGTGCTCAACAAGTGGTCAAGGTGGCATAGGTGGTGGTGGTGGTGGCGGTGCAAGGTGTGGTGTAAGGAGTGGTGTAAGGTGTGGTGCAAGGTGTGGTGTAAGGTATTCAGGCTAAGGTGGTGTAAGGTTTGGTGTCAGGTGTGGTGTTCAGTTTGTTAGACAGGTGCTCAGGGTGTTCAACAAGTGGTCAAGGTGGCAGAGGTGGTGGTGGTGGTGGTGGTGGCAGTGGTAGAGGCGTAGATGTCAGCGTATACTACTAGGACACGAGTGCCTGATTGGCATCTGATCAGATGCCAATGATGCGCTCGTGTCCTAGTAGTTCACGCTGACAATAATGCATGTCCCGGGAGGGAAACGGGGGGGTTGCATCTGTCTGCAGTATGGCACTAAACGTGTTGGGGGCAGTGACGGGTGCGCTGATATTATCCACTGCGCTGTTCTCCTCACCACTCCACCCCACCCACCCACGCACCTACCCACCCACCCACACCTGCCCACCCACTCACACACGCCCACCCCACCTACCCGCCCACACCCAATTCTTCCCTCAAGCGTTGCACTAACCGTGTTGAGGGCAGTAATGGGTGCGCTGATATTATCCACTGCGCTCTTCTCCTCGCCAATCCACCCCACCCACGCACCTACCCACCCACCCCACTCCACCCTGTCCCCCCCACCTACCCACACCCGCCCACCCACTCACACACGCCCACACCCGATCCTTCCCTCAAGCGTTGCACTTACCGTGTTGGGGGCAGTAATGGATGCGCTGATATTATCCACTGCGCTCTTCTCCTCACCACTCCACCCCACCCACCCACGCACCCACCCACCCACCCACACCCGCCCACCCACTCACACACGCCCACCCCACCTACCCGCCCACACCCGATTCTTCCCTCAAGCGTTGCACTAACCGTGTTGAGGGCAGTAATGGGTGCGCTGATATTATCCACTGCGCTCTTCGCCTCGCCAATCCACCCCACCCACGCACCTACCCACCCACCTCACTCCACCCTGTCCCCCCCACCTACCCACACCCGCCCACCCACTCACACACCCGCCCACCCACTCACACACGCCCACACCCGATCCTTCCCTCAAGCGTTGCACTTACCGTGTTGGGGGCAGTAATGGATGCGCTGATATTATCCACTGCGCTCTTCTCCTCACCACTCCACCACCCCCACCCACGCACCTACCCACCCACCCACCCACAACCCGCCCACCCACTCACACACGCCCACCCCACCCACCCACCCAAACCCGATCTTTCCCTCAAGCGTTGCACTTACCGTGTTGAGGGCAGTTATGGATGCGCTGATACTATCTACTGCGCTCTTCTCCTCGCCACTCCACTCCACCCCACCCACGCACACACCCACCCACACCCGCCCACCCACTCACACACGCCCACCCACTCACACACGCCCACACCCGATCCTTCCCTCAAGCGTTGCACTTACCGTGTTGAGGGCAGTAATGGGTGCGCTGATTTATCCACTGCGCTCTTCTCCTCGCCACTCCACCCCCCCCCACCCACCTACCAACCTGTCTCGCCCACCCACCCACACCCGCTCACCCACTCACACATGCCCACCCCACCCACCCACCCAAACCAGATCCTTCCCTCAAGCGTTGCATTTACCGTGTTGAGGGCAGTTATGGATGCGCTGATACTATCTACTGCGCTCTTCTCTTCACCTCGCCACTCCACTCCACCCACCCGCCCACCTCACTCCACCCCGCCCACCCACCCCACCCACCCAAACACACCGGATCCCTCCCTCAAGTGGGACACTTACCATGTTAAGGGCAGTTATGGATGCGCTGATATTATCTACTGCGCTCTTCTCCTCACCGTTCCTCACATGACTTGACCTTCCACTAGCTGCCCATGCTGCTTGGACAGCCTGGCAGCAGTGGTGGTGGTGGTGGTGGTGGTGATGTGTGGTGGTATGTGGTGGTGGTGGTGGTGTGGTGGTGGTGGTGGCAATCAGGATTCCTTTCATGACTTGACCTTCCACTAGCTGCCCAAGCTACTTGGACGGCCTGGCATCGGTGGTGGTGGTGGTGGTGGTGGTGTGTGGTGGTGGTGGTGTGTGGTGGTGGTGGTGTGGTGTTGGTGGTGTTGGTGGTGTTGGTGGTGTTGGTGGTGGTGTCATTCAGGATTCCTTTCATGACTTGACCTTTCATTAGCTGCCCATGCTGCTTGGATGGCCTGGCAGCGGTGGTGGTGGTGGAGGTGGTGGTTGTGTGTGGTGGTATGTTGTTGGTGGTGGTCTGTTGTGGTGTGGTGGTGATGGTGGTGGTGGTGGTGGTGTGTAGTGGTGGTGGTGGTGGTGGCGATCAGGATTTCTTTCATGACTTGACCTTTCATTAGCTGCCCATGCTGCTTGGACGGCCTGGCGGCGGTGGTGGTGGTGGTGGTGGTGCTGTGTGGTGGTGGTGTTGTGGTGGTGGTGTTGTGGTGGTGGTGGTGTGTTGTGGTGGTGTTGTTGGTGTTGTTGGTGTTGTTGGTGTTGGTGGTTGTGGCGATCAGGATTCCTTTCATGACTTGACCTTCCACTAGCTGCCCATGCTGCTTGGACGGCCTGCCATTGGTGGTGGTGGTGGTGGTGGTGGTGATAGTGGTGTGGTGGTAGTGGTGGTGTGTTGTGGTGGTGGTAGTGGTGTGTGGTGCGTTGTGTGTGGTGTGTGGTGGTGGTGTGTGGTGGTGGTCAGAATGAGGTGTGTGGTGTGTGGTGTGTGGTGGTGGTCAGAATGAGGTGTGTGGTGTGTGTTAGTGGTGTGTGGTGGTGGTGTGTGGTGTGTGGTGCGTGGTCAGAATGAGGTGTGTGGTGTTTGGTGTTTGGTGTGTGGTGTGTGGTGTGTGGTAGTGGTGTGTGGTGGTGGTGTGTGGTGTGTTGTGCGTGGTCAGAATGAGGTGTGTGGTGTGTGGTGTGTGGTAGTGGTGTGTGGTGGTGGTGTGTGGTGTGTTGTGCGGGGTCAGAATGAGGTGTGTGGTGTGTGGTGTGTGGTGCGTGGTCAGAATGAGGTGTGTGGTGTGTGGTGTGTGGTGCGTGGTCAGAATGAGGTGTGTGGTGTGTGGTGGTGGTGGTGGTGGTCAGAATGAGGTGTGTGGTGTGTGGTGTGTGGTGGTGGTCAGAATGAGGTGTGTGGTGTGTGGTGTGTGGTGCGTGGTCAGAATGAGGTTTGTGGTGTGTGGTGGTGGTGGTGGTGGTCAGAATGAGGTGTGTGGTGTGTGGTGTGTGGTGGTGGTGCGTGGTCAGAATGAGGTATGTGGTGTGTGGTGTGTGGTGTGTGGTGTGTGGTGGTGGTGTGTGGTGTGTGGTGGTGGTCAGAATGAGGTGTGTGGTGTGTGGTGTGTGGTGCGTGGTCAGAATGAGGTGTGTGGTGTGTGGTGGTGGTGGTGGTGGTCAGAATGAGTTGTGTGGTGTGTGGTGTGTGGTGGTGGTGCGTGGTCAGAATGAGGTGTGTGGTGTGTGGTGTGTGGTGTGTGGTGTGTGGTGGTGGGTGTGTGGTGTGTGGTGTGTGGTGTGTGGTGTGTGGTGTGTGGTGTGTGGTGTGTGGTGTGTGGTGCGTGGTCAGAATGAGATGTGTGGTGTGTGGTGTGTGGTGTGTGGTGTGTGGTGTGTGGTGTGTGGTGGTGGTGCGTGGTCAGAATGCGGTGTGTGGTGTGTGGTGTGTGGTGTGTGGTGGTGGTGGTGGTGTGTGGTGTGTGGTGTGTGGTGGTGGTCCCATAATGAGTGTGTGGTGGTGTGGTTGTGTGGTGGTGTGCGTGCGAATGCGGTGTGTGGTGTGTGGTGTGTGGTGTGTGGTGTGTGGTGGTGGTGCTGGTGTGTGGTGTGTGGTGGTGGTCAGAATGAGGTATGTGTTGTGTGGTTTGTGGTGCGGGGTCCAGAATGAGAATGTGATGGGTGTGTGGTGGTGGTGGTGGGTGGTAGGTCAAATGAAGTGTGTGGTGTGTGGTGTGTGGTGGTGGTGCGTTGTCAGATGGGTGTGTGGTGTGGTGTGTGTGGTGTGGTGCGTGGTCAGAAGGAGGTGTGTGGTGTGTGTTGTGTTGTGTGTGGTGTGTGGTGGTGGTTGTGTGTGGGGTGGTGGTCAGAATGAGGTGTGTGGTGTTGTGGTGTGTGGTGCGTTGTTCCATAATGAGGTGTGTGGTGGTGTTGGTGGTGGTTGGTGTGGTGGGTCAGAATGAGGTGTGGGTGTGTGGTGTGTGGTGTGTGGTGTGTGGTGGTGGGTGCGTGGGGTCAGAATGAGGTGTGTGGTGGTGGTGTGTGTGTGGTGGTGGTGGTGGGTGGTTTGTGTGTGTGGTGTGTGGGTGTGTGGTGTGGTGGTGCGTGTTCGAATGAGGTGTGTTGGTGTGTGGTGTGTGGTGTTTTGGGTGTGGTGGTGGTGTGGTGTTTTGTTTGTGGTGTTGTGTTTGTGTGGTGGGGTGCTTGTTCATAAGATGTGTGTGGTGTGTGTGTTGTGGTGTTTTGGTGTGTGTTGTGGTGGTGTTGTGTGGTGTTTGGTGTGTTGTTTTGGTCAGAAATGAGTTGTGTGGTGTGTGGTGTGTGGTGTGTGGTGGTGGTAAGAATGAGGCGTGTGGTGTGTGGTGTGTGGTGGTGGTGCGTGGTCAGAATGAGGTGTGTGGTCTGTGGTGGTGGTGGTGGTGGTGGTGTGTGGTGTGTGGTGGTAGTCAGAATGAGGTGAACAAGTCATTGGGAAACTCTTGAACAAATCAATTGAAATTAAACGATGTAAAGCTTGGGCGGCCTGGCATCGGTTGTTGTGTTGCTGTGTTGTTGTGTTGTTGTGTTGTTGTGTTGTTGTGTTGTTGTGTTGTTGGTGCGTTTGGTTGTTGTGGTTGATTTTGTGGGTTTTTGTGTTGTTGTGTGTGTTGTGTTGCTTTGTTGTGTTTTGTTGTGTTTGATTGTTTGCCTAGTGTTGCTGTGTTGTTGCGTTGTTGTGTGCTGTGTTGTTGTGTTTTTG
>JACBWV010000678.1:1607205-1616381 GCA_013435795.1 Chlamydomonas sp. ICE-L | reverse complement strand
TTTGTGGTCACCAGTACGAGACTGGTGGCGAACCCCAGACTTGGAGACAAGGTTTAGCTTCAGCTTAATGATTGGCTGTGGGTGGGGTTGTGGATGGGTGTAGGGGGGGGGGGTGGTGTGGGGGGGGTCAGTTGTGTGGGGGTGTGGATGGTGTGGTAGGGGGGGGTGGGGGGGGGGGGGGGGGGGGGGGGGGTCAGTGTGTGTGAGTGTGGATGGGTATGAGTGAGCGTGTGGGTAGGATTTGGAGACAAGGTAAGCTCTCAGCTTGATGAACGGCTTTGGGTGTGGGGGTGAGAGGGTGTAGGGGGGTGGTGTGTTGGGGGGGTCGAAGTGGTTGTGTGGAGTGTGGTGGGTAGAGTGAGCGTCTGTGGTGGTAGGATGGATGGGAGACAAGGTAGCTCTAGCTTGATGAAACGAGGGCCTTGTGGTGTGGGTGTGATGGGTGTAGGGGGTGTTGGTGGGTGTGGGGGTGGGTCAGTGTGGTGTGAGTGGTGGAATGGGTAGGGTGAGGTGTGGGTAGGATGTGGAGAAGTAAGGAATAAAATCTAAGGTTGATGACGGCATGCGGGTGGGTGCGGTGTGGGGGGGTAAGTGCGTGGGTGGTAGGTTGGTGATGGGGGGGGTGGGGGGGGATGGGGGGGTCTAGGAGTATAGGGTGTGTTGTGGTGATGCTGGGGGGTGGTGGGGAGGGTATATGGTGGATTGGTGGTGGTGGTGTGGATCGGTGGGGGGAGTATAGAGGTGTGATGCACTGGGTGTGTCATGGAGTGGGGTCGGTGGGTGGTGGGAGGGGGGGGGTCAGTTTGACGTGTGGGTAGGGGGCGGTAGGGGAGGGCCTCTGTGTGGTCGCCTGACCGTGGTTCTTGTTTCCATTGTCATTTATTTTGTTGACTGGTTGTTGGCGGACACCATTATGGGGGGACGGAGCCACCAGTGTTACCCATGTCCGTGGTCGCATCCATCCAGTTCGAGCCATAAGCCATCCAAGAGAATCCATCCATCCATCCATCATCCATCATCTCCCTTAGGACCGTGATGAAGCCCGAACGTAAGCAACGGTCTCGTATAACATAACTCGCTTCCGTTGCCACCTGTTGCCCTGCGATCACTCTCCGCCCTTTTTGAGAGTCGCCGGCGAAGAGTCTGGATCTAAATGTTCAGCCAATTCTGGGCTGCTACCAGTTCTGCACAGTGCCAGCCCCCCCGGCGTGTGCGGATACCCGCAGAAACCATGGAGCATACTAAGCTTAGATAGTTTAAATAATTATCCAGGTTTCTTTCCATCTCAAATATCCTTGCACCACTTACATATACGCCGTCTCCCCGTCTCACCTATCACCATATCTCCATCCCAGCTTTATCCCTGTTACCCTATCCCTCAGCCTTCTCCTTCTACACCCTCTAGCCGGCAAGTCCGTCGCCCTCCCACCTCTCGCCCTCTCACCCTTTATCCTATCTCAATCTCTATCCCGAACAGCCGCTCCCGCGCACCCGATACCCTCCCATCACGGCCCGAGACACCTCATCCATCACATCATCTCCCTTCCACCCTATACTCTGCCTGCACTCCCCCCCCCCCCACACCCACACCCAACACCCTACAGCACACACACACAATCGCACCCACCTCAATCACCACCCGCCCCTCCTCACTGGGCTCCACCCCACACAAACACCCACCACCCGCAATCACCCACTCGCCCACCCTCCATCTCTCTCCCACCACACAAACACCCATCCAAATCACCTACACAGACACCCACCCGCCACCCTCCACGCGCGCCCACCACACAAAACACCCACCCACAATCACACCAACTGCCCACCCTTCACGTGCACCACTCACTAACCCAACACCCACCCCAATCACCCACCGCCCCAACCTCGCATGCCGTCTACCCACAACAAAACCCACCCACATCACCCTCCGCCCACCCTAACGCCTCCACCCACCCCAATACCCACCACAATACCACCAACGCCCACCCTTCACGCGCACACACAATCACCACCCACGATCACCCACCCGCCCATCCCTCATGCGCACCAAACACACAAAAACCCCACCCACAATCACGCACCCACCAACCCACCACAATCATGCCAACACGTCCACCCTCACGCCCCCCCCCCGCTCCCCTACCCACAAAAAACACACACCCACAAGCACGCACCTAACCCACAATCGCGCACCCGTCAACCCTTTCACGCGATCCACCCACACAAACACCCACCACAATTCACCCACCCGCCCACCCTTCACGCGCACCCACCCACAATCACCCACCAACGATCACCACCCACCAATGCCCTCATGCGGCACCAAACCACACAAAAAAACCCAACCACATCACGCACCCACCCACCCAAACCACAATCATGCACCCGTCCACCTCCACGCGCTCCCACCCAAACAAACACCCACCCACAAGCCGCACCCAACCCACAGTCACGCACACGTCCACCCTCCAAGCGCTTCCACCCACACAAACTACACCAACCCAGATCACCCACTCCGCCCACCCTCAACGCGCTCCCACCCAAACACAACAACCACACAATCACGTTACCACGCCCATCCTTCACGCACACCCACCGCCACAAAACACCCACCCATTCAAAATCACCCACCCGTCCATCACTTCACGCGCACCACCACACAAAACCCACCCGCCCACCCCTCACGCACTTCCACCATTCCATGCGATCCCCCCCACTCAAACACCCCCCGCCCACCCTCACGCACGTCCCACCTCCATGCGCTTTCCCGCCCACACAAACACCCCACCACCCAATCACCCAACCCGTCCATCCTTTTCAGCGCACCCACCCACCCACCTTCCACACAATCACCACCCACCAAACACCCACATAATCCGCCAACCACAAATCATCCACCCGGCCCACCCTCCACGCGCTCCCACCCACCAAACACCCACCCGTGCCTCCTTCACGCGCACCCACCACACAAAACACCCACCGCCAACCCCTCACGCACCCCACACCCGTCCACGCACTCCCAACAACACAAACACCACCCACCCACCAACCAATCACCCATCCGGTCATCTACAGCGCAACACCCGCTAACACCCAACGCCAACTCTTCACCCACTCCACCCCCACACACACACACACCAATTGCACCACCCACAATCATCCACCCGCACACTCCCCGCGCTCCCACCCACACAAACACCCACCGTCCATAGTTCACGGCCACCACTCCACACTTAACACCCACCCACCACAATCCACGCCACCCGCCACCCTTCAGCATCAGCCCACCTTCATGTGCACCCACCCACCCATGAAGCAGCATGAGCCACAATCGCCCCATCCACAATCACCCACCCTCGCCCCACCCTGCTCATGCGCACCAACACACACAAAACACACCCCCCACACACCCACACAGCCACAATCATCACCCGCACAACCCACGCAGGAAAGCATGAGACATGAGCTAACAAGCAATCACCTACCACCATTCCCACCCACCCACCCTTCACCCACACACCCTTCATGCGCAACCAACCCACCCACCCACCCACTCACCCGCCCACCCACGCAAGCAGCATGAGCACATGAGCTAACAACAGCATCGACCTTGAAATGGATTCAGGTGAAACAACCCCAGTAGAACTAGTTTTGCACTGCTTCAACAGCTGTTCACTTCGGGACCAAGTAAGTGCCTCCTATCTCCTGTGCACCCCCCCCCCCCCCCCCCCCCCCCCCCAATAAAAAAAAAAAAAAAAAGAAAACAATAAAAAAGAAAAAAAAAAAAAAAAAAAAAAATAAAAGACAGAAAAAAAAAACAAAAAAAGAAAAAAAAAAAATACAATAGATAAAAGAAAAAGAACAAATAAAGAAAAAACAAAAAAAAACCCCACAACAACAACCACGAAAAAACCCTACCCCCGAAAAAAAAAAACCACCAAAACAAAGACCAACAAAGATAAAAACAAAATAACAACAAAAAAAAAACATACAAAATAATAAACGCAAAAACAAAAACAGACAAGAAAGTACAAAAAAAAAATAAAAAACAAACAGAAAAAATAAAAAAAAACAAAAATAAATACAAACAACAATCAAGAATTAAACAAATTAAAAACAAAAAGCGAAAAAAAAAAACCAAAAAAAAAGATTAACCAAAATAAATATAGATAACCAAAAAAAAAAAGAAAAATAAGAAATAAAAAAAAAAAACCAAAAAAATTATGAAAAAAAAACAAAAAAACAAAAAAAAAAAAAAAAAACCACAAAAACACCAAATAAAAAAATAACACCAACAAAAAAATAACGAAACAAAACAAAAACCAAACAAAACAAAGAACAAACAATAACAAAAAAACAAAAATAAAAAAACAAACACAAAAAGCAAAAGAAAAAAAAAACAAAAAACAAAAAAAATAAAAAAATACAAAAAAAAAAGAAAAAAAAAAAAAAAAAAAAAAAACAAAAATAAAAAAAAAAAAAAAAAAAAAAAAAAAAACCAAAAAAAAAAAAAAACAAAAAACCAAAAACAAAAACAACAAACAAAAAAAAAATAAAAAAAGAAAAAACAAAAAAAAAGAAAAAAAAAAAAAAAAAGAATCAACATTATCTTCCTCTCCCCCATTCCAAGACCCATCTCAGCATTCCTACACTTGCACATCTTCCCCCATCCCCCCCTTCTTCCCCATCATACCCTTAGAAGCGCGCCTCCCAACCTTTGGCAGACTGACGTATGCGTCCTTTTACCCCCTACCCGGTATGCGAGCTAACAATCCGGTATCACTGCTCCTACCAAATTCTAGACTGTACTACATATTGGTGTGTGCAGAAAAAAACAAAAAAAAAAAAAAAAAAAACATAAAAACAAACAAAAAAAAAAAAAAAAAAATCCAAAAGAAAAAAAAAAAAGAAAAATAAAAAAAAAAAAACAAAAAAAAAAAAAAAGAAAAAGAAAAGAAAAAAAAAAATAAAAAAAAGAAAAAGGAACAGAGGAAAAAAATAAGAGAAAAAAAAAACAGAAAAAAAAAAAAAAGAAATAGATACGAAGAAAAAAAAAAAAAGAAAAAAAAAAAAAAAAAAGGAAAAAACAAAAAAAAAAAAAAAAAACGAAACAAAAAAGAGTCGAGAACAGAAAAACTAAAAAAAAAGCAAAAAAACATAAAACAAACAAAAAAACAACAAAAATAAAAAAAATAAAAGAACAAAAAAACAAAAACAACAAACTATAAAAAAAACCACAAAAAAAAGAAAAAAACACGAAAAATCAACCAACAACCACACCACAAACAAGTCACACCACCCCCCACCACACCCACACCCACCACCCCCCCCCCCCCAACCCACCAGCCCCCCCCCCACCCCAACCCCACACCCCCCCCCCCCCCCCCCACCCTCACACACACACAACCGCCGATCATCAATGCATGCGGAACTATACCACCCCCCCCCCCCCACCCATCACACACACACACACCCACACTGGACCCACCCCACCCCCACCCCCACCCATCACACACTCACTCATACCCGCCCCCCCCCCGCATGCCCCCCCACACCACCCCAACCCTTTCACACACACACTCATACCAGCCCCCCCCACCCCCTACGCCCCCACCCCTATTATACACACGCCCATACCAGCCCCCTCCCCACCACCACAACCCCCGCCAAACAACAACACACACACAAAACACACACCACACAAACCACCCCACACACCACACAACACACACAAACAACACAACCAACAACACACACAACCACACACACACACAACACAACACACACACACACAAACACACACACCCCACACACACACCACACAGCCGATCAGATGCAAAAGAGTTAACCTTGGGTGCTTCTGGGGCGCATTATGACTAGTTCAGACCATTGAAGCTCTGAAATAGGTTGTTTGACGGTTTTGTGTGTGGTGGGGCTTGTAGTGTGGTGTGTGTGTCTGGTGGTGGTGGTGGTGGTGGGTGGGGGGGGGGGGGGGGGGCACAGCAATGCGCCAAGGTGTTGGATGGTGGTGGGGTGTGGTGATGCGGTGTGGAAGCCGAATATCGCTATGGATAAGGTGTGCGGTTTGTGTGTGGTGGTGTGCGTGTGTGTGTGTGCGTGTGTGGGTGTGGGTGGGGGTGTGTGGGTGGGGGGCAGCATCAGGGCACAAGGTGTGTGTGTTTTGTGGTGGTGTGTGTAAGCCCGACTTATCGCTCTGGATAAAGTGTTGCGGTTTGTGTGTAGTGGCGGATTTGTGCCGTTGTTTGGTGTGTGGGGTGTGTGGTGTGTGTGTGTGGGTGTGTGGTGTGGGGGGGGGGGGGCTAGGGTGTGTGTGTGTGGGGGGGGGGGTAGCATCAGGGCGCAAGGTGTGTGTGTTTGGGTGATCCGCTCTCTTAGAGCATAGTATGTAACCAGTGATCCTTGCATCTCCCAATCACAAGAATACTGTCCTTTTGGGGGATACGCGCAGCAGCTTCTAGGCAGCTCCTTTTCCCTGTCCTTGGGCCAAACCTAAAGGTTGCTAGCCTGGTTGTCCAGGACGCTCTCCCAATCCCAATGAAAACTGCACCACGCCACACTGTACCACACCACACCACACTGTACCACACCACCCCACCCTGAGCCACATTGTATCCCAACCATATCAGTTTCTTACATGGTTTTGGCCTGCCCCTTTCCTTGCCTGATCATCACATCTCTTATATGTACTTGGCTGCTGCCCTTTCCTTGGCCTGATCATCACATCTCTTTCTATGAGTCTGGGCCGCCCTTTACTTGCCTATCCCTCACATCTCTTATAGGTTGGGCTGCCCCTTTCCTTGCTGATCATCACAATCCTTATATGGTCTGGCCTGCCCCTTCCTTGGCCTGCATCCTCACATCTCTTATATGTCTGGTGCCCCTTGGATATCCATCTTTTTGTTGCCTTGCCCTTCCTGCTGTCATCACATTCTATATGGTCTGGGCCTGCCCCTTTCCTTGCCTGATCATCACATCTCTTATATGGTCTGGGCCTGCCCCTTTCCTTGCCTGATCATCACATCTCTTATATGGTCTGGGCCTGCCCCTTTCCTTGCCTGATCATCACATCTCTTATAAGGTCTGGGCCTGCCCCTTTCCTTGCCTGATCATCACATCTCTTATATGGTCTGGGCCTGCCCCTTTCCTTGGCCTTGATATCACAAAGTTCTCAACGGCTCTGGGCCTTGCCCCTTTCCTTCCCTGATCCTCCACATCTCTAACAAGTGTCTGGGCCTGCCCTTCCTTGTACTGATCATCACATTCTCTATATTGTCTGGGCCTGCCCCCTGTCCTTGCCTGTCATCCCATCTCTTAAATGGTTGGGCGCTGCCCCTTTTCCTGACCTGATCATCAACATCTCTTAATGGTTGGGCCTCACCTTTCCTTGCTGACTCATCACATCTCTTATATGGTCTGGGCCTGCCCCTTTCCTTGCCTGATCATCACATCTGTAAGTCTGGCGCTTCGGCCTATCACCATGGGGTCGACTGCCCTTCCTGCGGATATCACCATAGGCGTGGATGACCCTTTCCTTGCCTGAATCATCACATCTCTTATGGGTCTGGCCATTGCCCCTCTTCTTTGCCTGATCATCACATCTCTTATAAGGTCTGGGCCTGCCCCTTTCCTTGCCTGATCATCACATCTCTTATAAGTCTCTCGACCCTTCCTGGCTAGATACCATCTTAGTGGGCCTGCCCCTTTCCTTGCCTGATCATCACATCTCTAACAAGGTCTGGGCCTGCCCCTTTCCTCGACTTATCCTCACGTCTCTTACATGGTTTGGGCCTGCCCCTTTCCTCGCCTGTTCCTCGTTCTATTCAATGGTTCGGGCTTGCCCCTTTTTTTACTTATCCTCGCCTCTCTTACGTGGTTTGGGTCTGCCCCTTCCCAGGTCAAGGTGGTCATATTGGGTTTAGAGGACCAGTACCCTCATGATGACCGTGCAATGGGTCTGCCCTACAGTACTCCTTACGGTGTCGAGGTGAGTGATGGTGACGATGATTACATTTCCCTGGTGCCCGACTGGATACTTTTTGTTGTGCGACGCGTCGCCATTCTGTCGCTGCTAAAAGGGAACCTGTCGTACACGGGCAGAGAAAGGTCTACCACCTCGACTGGACAAGCTACCATCGTGGTTGACAAACCTGCAACGCTCAGGGTAACCGTAGGGGGAGAATCAAACCCCCTACCCCGCTTTTTTTAAGCGATTTGGTGTACCACCAGACCAATCATATCACTCAATCGGGCTGGGTCCGGCTAAACTAGTCATCAGAAATGCCCCCACAGGCTCCATGGGGTTTGGGGGGCAGCGCGACGCACTGGGGGCGCACCTAGTCGCTCAATTTGCGACTGTGACATCATTGTGCAAACGTTGTCCCCCACCATTTATCATCAACTCTCCCTCCTCCAACCCATTTACCAACACTGCCTTCCCCGGTCCCATACGTGTAAGGATGTAATACTCTGTTCCAGGAGCTGCACGTGGATGTCGGTTGCAATCCCAATCCTTCTCATGGCAACCCACAGAAACCACTGTTGCAAGATGCTTACTCACACCAACACATTTTTGGCAGAGCCCCCTCTTCAAGGGGGCGGGAGCCCCCAGGGTTACCCATTTGGCCGTCTGTGTGTACAACCAACCGTCTGACCGAGACGAAAGCCTGGCACAGCAGCCAACGGTTCGTAACTAATTCGCGTGCGTTGCACCTGTCGCTCCGTTCTTGCATTAGGACTCTGCCTTTTTCCTTGTTCCCCATAGGTGAACAGATGTATTACTCTGTTCCAGGAGCTGCACGTGGAGGTGGGTTGGATTGCGATCCCAACCCTTCTCACAGCAACCTACAGAGCTGGGCCAAGCAAGGGTTGCTACTCACACCAACACACTCACACACCCTGCCTTCCTGTTCCCACAGGTGGACGGATGTATTATTCTGTTCGAGGAGCTGCATGCGGGTGTCGGTTGCAATCCTACCCCTTCTCACGGCAACCTACAGAGTTGGACCAAGCAAGGGGTGCTGCTCACACCAATACACCTGCACACCCTGCCTTCCCCGTTTCCATAGGCGGACAGATGTATTACTCTGTTCAAGGAGCTCCACGAGGATTGCCTTTGCAACCCCAATCCTTCGCACGTCAAACTACAGAGCTGGACC
>JACBWV010000678.1:1394705-1602205 GCA_013435795.1 Chlamydomonas sp. ICE-L | reverse complement strand
ATGGACATGCCTATAAATATCTGTAAACAGCTTCTGGTAGCGAAGGCGAATATCATTATAAAAAGGGCACTCAAACATATGCATTTCATCCTCAGGTTTTTGGAACCCACACATTTGACAGTGCCTCATTGAGCGAGGGATGTGTGCTCTATCCACCACCCTCATTCTTTCTGTGTTCAGCCAATGGGAACCCATTCTAAACTGTGCTATAGAACGAATCTGATCCTGCTTATGTAAGGCGGATGTAAAGGGAATCAAGCCATTCTCATCATTGCTGTTGGCTGCGAACCATTTTTGGTATCGGAGGCGTTTAAAGCCAACCCTTCTCTCATCAGGGATGTCTCTAACTGCATTGGTGTCACTTGGGTACTTAAACCTCCATGACTCAAAAACTTCAGACATAATACCTTCGACATCGACAGCCTCCAAAATGTTGAGGTTTTTACTGGATCCTAGCTTGTGGAGAGCACAACGTAAGTTATGAACCCAGCCAGTGTTGGAGTCAAAAGATTCCTCAAGAGCCATTCTAATGAGATCCTCATGTTCTTTATGTATGGTCTTGTTCCAGAAGCGCAAAGCTTGTTTAAGCCAAGCAAAACACAACGGGGTTCTACCCAGCTCTTCCATGATAATATTAGATGTAGTAGATTGGCAAACACCCAACATTTGTTTAAGTATACCTCTATGCCATTTCTCACAAGCATGGTCATTTGCGATAAGTGTGTTGTTCAGAATAGAAGGAGCCCACACCTCACAGCCAAAATTCAGGATAGGTTGTACAAGAGAATCAAACAGGTGGGTGAGAATATCAATATTGTATATCTCCATAGTATGGCATCGCCTACGGAGCATGTGGTGTGCCTTTTGGGCCTTAGTGAGCATCCTAGAAAAAGCAGCTTTTGCACGATTGCTTGAGTCACCATCCACAAAGAGGGATCCCAAGTAGATAAAAGATAACTTTGTAGAAAGTTGTGCTCCATCATAGACAAATTTGTAATCAGGATCCATGCGGGCCTCATCACAGAATTGCTTGTTGAAAACGACAATCTCAGTTTTCTTTATATTCACAGCCATCTTAGTAGCCTCGCAGAAATCTCTCAGGCAGTCAAGCATCGCTTGCATATCTGCCGGGGATTCTGCCATCATAGCTAGGTCATCAGCATCAAGTAACAGTTGCAGAATCTTTCCCCTAAGCTCAGCCCCTACATTTGGGAGCTTGGATTGGAGGAACGATTCAATTCTATCAATGAACAGACCGAATAGGAGTGGGGATAGGGGGTCTCCTTGTTTAACTCCTACAAGGGATGGAAAGGAGGATCCAATGTCCCCATGTAGGCAAACTTGGAAAAAAACATGATTATACATGGACTTAAGAATACTGAGATAGGGGTCCTTGACTCCTAGCCTTGCTAAGCAATCCCATAGCAAGTCTCTGTTGACCCAATCATAAGCCTTCTTGAAATCAACAAAAGCAACAAAGAGTGGTTTTTTCTTCTCTCTATATTTATCTACAATATGGTTAAGAATGAATGATGCATCTGCAGTACCCCTACCACTTCTAAATCCATATTGGCCAGCGGCTCTGAGGTTGAATTCTTCTGACCAATCATCTAGTCTACGTAGCATGCAAAGGGAGAAGATCTTTCCTATGGAGTTGCTCACCGCAAGACCTCGATAGTTGTCCTTGTCAAACACACTGCCTTTGGATTTGGGTACGGGTACCAAGGCAGCTGCAGCCCATTGGCTAGGGTAAGAGGTCTTCCAGATGAGATTAAACAGGTTAGTCATAGCTTGTACAAATCGGGAGTTGGCCTCATGGGAAGCAAATCTGTACCATTCTGCAGGGATACCATCTACCCCGGGGGAGGAGTTTTTCCGTAGGGATTGGAGAACAGAAAACACCTCCTGGGTGGTAAAGTCTTGACATAACCACGTTGGTGCTGCCTCTATCTGAGGTCCATCAGCTTGAGGGACAAAGTCCCTAGCATCCAGACTTGGATCAATACCTACTTGCACATCAAAGAGGTCTGCAAAATAATCAGTCCAATCATGAATTGTGATATCTGCCGTAGTGGCCTTGTTAGGCTCACGCACGTCTTTCCAAAAACTTTTCGGATTATGCCGAAGATTCGTATGAAGGTTCTCCATGCGTGTTTCTAGCCACTTCCTCTTCTTTCTTCTGAGAATGCTCTTGTACTCCTTGTGCATAGAACCAGCCAAGTCAGAGCTAGAGCCATGTTGATGTTCTGCTTGGCTTGCTGCCTGTCTAGCACGATTGCATTCATCATCATACCATGCGTTCACGGGCCCGTGCTTCCGCTTAGCTACAGGTTTGTGACATGGTGTGCATTTGCTTATGGCTAGTTCAATAGCACTAGCAATCCCCTTCTCTGAATCTTCCATAGATGAGCAATGGAGTGCATTGTCAAGTAATCGGTTAACGTCTGGGTCACACTTAATTGTGTGTGCATAAATCTGGACATAGTTGTCTTTCCATTTCAGTTTGGGCGAAGGTTTACCACCAGCAGGTGTACTAATATTACCTTGAGAAGGCCTAAGGGCAGCATCTGGTATGTGGAGTGTGATAGGCATGTGGTCAAACTTTTTACCCCCGGGCCTGAGAGGGCAGTCATGCTTGGGAGCCACACTAAACTTGACTCCTGGGGTGTTGAGAAGACTAGGGGCGGCTAGCGCATAATCAATGACAGATTTCTTGTCCATGCCATCTGCAAAGAGGGTATGTGCACCTTGCATATCACCTTCCGTTCTACCGTTAAGGATGATAAGACCAGTTACTACACATAGCTGGAGTAGGGCCCCCCCCCCTATCGATTGGGGGGAGCTGTGTCCATGCTACACCTCGGTTGAATGGTTTGGTTGGGGGCTGTACTATTGGTTTGGGATACTGGTTCATCTCCTAACTAGGTATCATCATTGTCCACACCAAGACCAACCCGAGCGTTGAAGTCACCCATCACCACAACGTTGCCTTTTTCCTGGAAGTTCCCAATGATTTTACCTAGAGTGAGGAAGTGGTCCTCTATACTAATGCAGTCGTCACCATGTTTGTAGTATGAGCTGTTAGCATGTGGGATATAGCACACACCAATGTGTGTTCCATGTATGCGAATCCATGCCATGCCTAATTCAGGTGCCTCATGGACTAAAGTAGCATTTAGGCAAGTGCGGACATAGATAGCGACCCCCCCATCCTTGCTCAACTTGGGGCGAGGGGCACAAGAAAGGCATTTGAAACCTGGAATATGGGGGGTGTCTAGCTGGCCACGCACCCCTGTGTGTGAAAACAATAAAATGTTGTGTTTTCTCACCACTTTCATTGCTGCACCACAGCTGCTTAGAACACTGAGTTGTCCTCTGATGTTCCATGCAAGGCACCTTAGTCCACTTCATGCATCAGTCGATGAGACACCTGAGGGGGGGGCCTTGTTCCGCACCTTCAGGAGTCCTCTATTGAACGAAACCCACTTAGAGGGGTCCCTCTTAGCTTCCAGAAACGCTGGAAGGTGTTCCTTGTGCAGCTTCAGCTCCTCAGGAGACAAGAAATCCAGAGCTGCTATTCCGCTATCCTTGAGGAACCTTCGGTTCCTCACAATGGAGGAAGCATCGAAGCTGGAGGATACTGTGATTAGGGCAAGGCGGGGTCGTGAGGGATCCACCTTGCCTCCCATGCGTCGAGCGGACACTATGGTAAACTCTGCCTTGTCTTGCTCCTCTGGGCGTAGGTGTTGTTGGCTTCTAAAGCCTGGGTGAGCTTAAACTTTACAGCCACCGCTAGCTGCCTATCGTTCTCGTTGGAATCTTCAGGGATGCCTGAGATCCTGAATTGCATGTCGTAACCTGCTTGGTCTGGGGGGGCTGAGCCCGGTCGCTGGATGAGTGGCCGACTCCATGCAGATTCTTTTCCCCCTGCTGGGGGCACCACCGGCCGATCCTTGATAGCAGCTTCCAGGGCGGAAATGCGCTTCTCCTGGGATACTATCGTATCCCTCTGGACGTTCAGAGTGGCCTCTATGTTTGCGATCTAAGTGGTCTGTTTCTGAACGGTTTCCCGCATCTCACTCAAAAGTCCTTCCACCGACTTCAATGTTTGATGCGACTCTTTTTTAATCGAGTCGAACGATTTGTCCAGCGTGGGTTTAAGCTTTGTAGTGTACCACATTGCAAACCACGGGGGGGGTGCATTGTCCCCGGGTGATCCAGAGTCAATGCTCATGTCTTGCGTCTGACTTCTAGTTAGTGTCATAGCTATTCGCACAGGTTTAGTTGGGAGAGCAGCGAGTTATTGAGTGCCGGGTGACAGGTGCAATTTGAAAGTTGCGAGTTTGGGTATGCGATGCGATGCGATGCGATGAGGAAGGATGCGACGAGGTGCGATGCTATTGAAAGAGCGATGCTATTGAAAAGGATGCGATACTATTTGTGATCAGAGTTGCTTAAGTCACCCTGCGCTATAACTAGGGACCGGCATATCATATGATGTTGACCAAAGGCGAGTATGATATCATATGATATCATACAAATTCCATCGTACGTGCACTAAGCTCTAACTGCAGCCTGCACCTTTCAGTGATATTCAATGGTCTAGTGGTAGACCAGATCGCTTGAGGATGAAGAGTCCGGGTTCGACTCCCCCTTTGGTCGCTCTTGGCGTTGCAGGTCGTTGTCAACCGCGATGGTAGCTTGTCCAATTGAGGTAGAAGACCGCTCCCCACCCGCGTACGACGGGCTCCCTTAACACCACGCCCCACCAGGCGTTATCATTACAAATTTCATCATACGTGCACTTAGGTCTACTGCAGCCCAGGGTACAAGATGTCAAATTGGTCAGCGCTTTAAGCTCACAAACGTCAACTTGGTCAGCGTTGTGTAGTGCAAAAAGCGCAAAAACTGCGCGCTGCGCCCACACGGAGTTGAGAAAACTGCGCGAAACGCGCAGTGGGGCTCAAAAAGCGAAATCGCGCTGCTGCGCGCGCTTTGTAGTACCCTGCTGCAGCCTGCACCTGTTCAGGTTATTAAATAGGTGTTCAGGGTTTTGAACACCTGTTCCACAACTACACGCTTAACCAATGATGTACATAAACAGGTGTTTAACACCCTGAACACCTGTTTGACAACCTGAAAATGGTGCAGGCTGCCGTAGGGTATAACTCCCGTATAACTCATTTATAAACCCTCAGGGTGGGGGGGACCAGATAAGTGGATTTAGCCCGCGGCAGCCTGCACCCGCTTCGGGGTGTTCAACCAGTGTTCAGGGTGTTCAATAGGTGTTCAGGGTGTTAAATAGGTGTTCAGGGTGTTAAATAGGTGTTCAGGGTATTCCAGGAAAAGAGCGTTCAGCATAAGGAGATCCACGACAAGGATTCCGTGTCCACTACCTAGTCTTCACCATAGGTACCACAGGTACCATACCAATCACAACTATTACCAATCTCTCCACCTTAGGGATCAGTCGCGAACACGTAGACAAACTCATCTCTAAGCTGCACAGAGAATATATCGCCTCCTGTACCAGCATTCATGCCACACGGCGCATGAAGGAGTCCCTAACGCCTGGAGGGTGACACTTACTTTGTCTGCCATGGTGACTTTCCCCAGCTGCAGCGTACGGGAGGGTCCCCTTAACACCACCCCCCTCGAGGCGTTATCTTTTTTTTTAGGTTTTCAGGGTGTTAAATAGGTGTTCAAGGTGTTAATCCAGTGTTTAGGGTGTTCAATAGGTGTTTAGGGTGTTAAATAGGTGTGCATAGTGCTAAATAGGTGTGCATGGTGTTAAATAGGTGTTCAGGGTGTTCAATAGGTGTTCAGGGTGTTCAATAGATGTTCAAGGTGTTCAATAGGTGTTCAGGGTGTTCAATAGGTGTTTAAGGTGTTCAATAGGTGTCCATGGTGTTCAATAGGTGTTCATGGTGTTCAATAGATGTTCAAGGTGTTCAGTAGGTGTCCAGGGTGTTAAACCGGTGTTCAGGGTGTTCAATAGGTGTTCATGGTGTTCAATAGATGTTCAAGGTGTTCAATAGGTGACGAGGGTGTTAAACCGGTGTTCAGGGTGTTCAATAGGTGTCCAGGGTGTTAAACTGGTGTTCATGGTGTTCAATAGGTGTTCAGGGTGTTAAACCGATGTTCACAGTCTTCAATAGGTGTCCAGGGTCTTAAATAGGTGTTCAGGGTGTTCAATAGGTGTCCAGGGTGTTAAACCCGTGTTCAGGGTGTTCAATAGGTGTTTAGGGTGTTAGATTGGTGCCCAGGGTGTTCAATAGGTGTCCAGGGTGTTAAACCTGTGTTCAAGGTGTTCAATAGATGTTCAGGGCGTTAAACCTGTGTTCAGGGTGTTCAATAGGTGTTCAGGGTGTTAAATAGGTGTTCAGGGGGTTGAAAAGGTGTTCAGTGTGTTAAATAGGTGTTGAGTGTGTTCATAGACTGTGTCCAGGGTGTTCAATAGGTGTTCAGGGTGTTAAACAGGTGTTCAGGGTGTTAAATAGGTGTCCATGGTGTTAAATAGGTGTGCAGGGTGTTCAATAGGTGTTCAGGGTGTTAAATAGGTGTGCAGGGTGTTCAATAGGTGCCCATGGTGTTCAATAGGTGTTGGGTGTGTTAAATAGGTGTTCAGGGTGTTCAATAGGTGTTCAGGGTGTTAAATAGGTGTCCATGGTGTTAAATAGG
Source organism: Chlamydomonas sp. ICE-L (assembly GCA_013435795.1). NCBI lineage: Eukaryota > Viridiplantae > Chlorophyta > Chlorophyceae > Chlamydomonadales > Chlamydomonadaceae > Chlamydomonas > Chlamydomonas sp. ICE-L. Next base: position 1,595,524 of record JACBWV010000678.1, on the reverse strand, counting down.
TGTGCAGGGTGTTAAATAGGTGTGCATGGTGTTCAATAGGTGTTCAGGGTGTTCAATAGGTGTGCAGGGTGTTCAATAGGTGTTCAGGGTGTTAAATAGGTGTTCAGGGTGTTAAATAGGTGTTCAGGGTGTTCAATAGGTGCCCATGGTGTTAAATAGGTGTACAGGGTGTTAAATAGGTGTGCAGGGTGTTAAATAGGTGTCCATGGTGTTATAGGGTGTGTGGGTTTCAATAGGTGTTCGGTGTTCATAGGTGTGCAGAGTGGTCAATAGGTGTTCAGGGTGTTAAAGAGGTTTGTGCAGAGTGTTCACTAGGTGTTCGTGGGTGTAAATAGGTGTTGCGAGTGTTCAATAGGTGTTCAGGGTGTTAAATAGGTGTGCAGAGTGTTCAATAGGTGTTCAGGGTGTTAAATAGGTGTGCAGAGTGTTCAATAGGTGTTCAGGGTGTTAAATAGGTGTGCAGAGTGTTCAATAGGTGTTCAGGGTGTTCAATAGGTGTGCAGAGTGTTCAATAGGTGTTCAGGGTGTTAAATAGGTGTGCAGAGTGTTCAATAGGTGTTGGGTGTGCAATAGGGTCAGACCGTGTTCAATAGGTGTTCAGGGTGTTAAATAGGTGTGCAGAGTGTTCAATAGGTGTTCAGGGTGTTAAATAGGTGTGCAGAGTGTTCAATAGGTGTTCAGGGTGTTAAATAGGTGTGCAGAGGTTCAATAGGTGTTCAGGGTGTTAAATAGTGGCAGAGTGTTAATAGGTGTTCAGGTGTATTAAATAGGTGTGCAGGTGTTAAATAGGTGTTCAGGGTGTCAATAGGTGTTGCAGAGCAGTGTTCAATAGTGTTAGATGGTAAATAGTGTTCCGAGTGTTCAGAGGTGTGCAGGGGGTTCCCTAGGGTGCAGAGCGTTCAAATGGGTGTTTAGGTGTTGAATAGGTGTGCCCAGAGTGTTCAATAGGTTGTTCAGGGTTGTTAAATAGGTGTGCAGGGTAATAGGTGTTCAGGGTGTTAAATAGGTGTGCAGAGTATTCAATAGGTGTTCAGGGTGTTAAATAGGTGTGCAGAGTGTTCAATAGGTGTTCAGGGTGTTAAATAGGTGTCACTTAGGAGATACCAACCCACGACCAAACGAACATTCACCACTACCCCTATTGACCACGGCAGACAAGCTCCCTAGCATGGTCGTTAGAGGCGGAGCCAAGGAGACATAACTAGACAACCACCAATGACGTCAATGATGGCTCCTTAGCTAAACCCCGATTGAATACTCCTTGTTCACGCAATTACGATCTAGCGGTAGTCACACCACACGTCTGCCCACCTTGTAAATCTGTTTTAGATTAGCTTTAGCTAGACTATAAGCTTTGGGTTCCCATCCTTTCTTTTTTAGGGCCCCCCCCCCACCCCCCCCCCCCCCCCCCCCCCTACCTGTCCCCCGGTTTTCTGCCCGCAACTCAGCTCAACTCAACAACTCACAACTCAACAACTCAGCAACTCAACTCAACTCAACTCAACAACTCAACTCAACAACTCAACTCAACACAAATCAATAACTCGCAGCACAACAACTCACAACTCGCGACTCAACAACTCAACAGCAACTTAACAACTCGCAAGACAACAACAAGCAACTCAACTCGCAACTCGCGACTCAACAACTCGCAACTCAACAACTCGCAACACAACAACTCAGACACTAAACTGAACTAACAACTCGCAACTCAACTCAATTGAACTCAACAACTCGCAACTCAACTCAACAACTTGCAACAAGCAAATCAAACAACTCGCAACTCAAAAGACACAAAAAACAATACCAAAAGCCAGCTGAGCAGGGCGGTCAATCTAGTTTCCTGCTTTTCTTCGAACTGCGCAGCCCCCCTCCCCCCCCCCCCCCCCCCCCCCCCCCCCCCCCCCACACACACACACACACACACACACACACCTGGAAGCTAATCTCCCTCGGCCACTGCCTGCCAGCTGTCTTTCTCTCTATGGCTGCTACCATCTACAATCGCAATTCAGCGGATGATTTGGATTGGGGTTTTCGAAACACTTTGTAGTTTGAACCTCAAATTTTGATCATTTAGCCTGATCATTCTGACATTTTGGCCTACAAATCCAGAAATCTGAGAAATCTGAGAATAGTTGAAAGTTCTGCCTGACAAAGTGGAGGTAACTGAAGTGGAGGTACACGACGATCTACGAGTCCCAAATCAAAATCCTCCCCTGAATTGCTATAATCATCAACAGGTTCCCTGTGTGTGGCCACTCCAGGGCATTCTGAATCAAGTCTACAAATGAACACTCAAGTGAAGGCAGGTGCATGCAACGTAGATTATGCATCAAGTCTACAGATCAGACAAGGCAGGTGCTCGTAGGGGGAAGTTAGCCCCCACTTCAGTTAGCCCCCACTTACCTAAACCCTAAACCCACCTAAATAATAATAAATAAGCATCGGAATCAAAACCTAAACCACTTAACCTAAACCCCCCTAATCTCAAGTTGGGGCTAACTTCCCCCCACCTCAGGAGCCCGAATCCTGAATCCTAAATCAACTTTGTAAGGAAGATAATCTGACGAGGCTAGTGCCTGCAATGTAAATGAATTAACCCAACATGTCACCTACCTTGGCAGCTTGTTTCGAGGCAGAAGCTGCACTCTGCTCAGCTGCAGCTCGCAGCCTGGCAGCTCTGTTCTCGTCCGGGTCCAGCTTTTTGAAAAACTGGTTCATCAAAAGCTGTCCTGTCCGCTTTGGAGGGATTGGGCGTCTCGCATTGTTCGCGTCAGCTCGGGAAGGGGAGGGGGGGCGATTGAGGGAGGGGGCATGATTAGCCGGCACCGAGGGTGAGGAAGGAGCCAAACCAGGAGCTGGCTGTAGGAGCGCTTGAGCGCCCAAAGTCCTTTCAGGTTTCATCAATTCGAGTGCTGGAACGAACTTAGATGGACAACCTTGGTCCCACACTGCTGCTATTTTTAAGGGACTTGTAGGTAGTTGAAAATTTTCCAAATCAGCAGTCGACGGTTGAGCTGAAATTTGTACCGCCCCTCCATGGCAACGAGCAACGAGCAAAACGGAGGCGCAAAACGGATGAGCCAACCGGGTGCGCTGGGGAACCTAAGGGTTCGCCCTACAAATTGCATTTGGACCGCACCAACTGACGATTGCAACCGGCAGGCAGCTCGATAAACTCGCATAGACAATCACCTCTACTCGGCTAGAGGATTTTTTAAAGGGGCAAATTACCATATTGCCCTTGACCTAGATGACGTGGAGTTAGGCTGCCACTTGGTGGCTATCCACCCAGTTCAGCATGCCTCTCTCTTCTCAGCCTCTTCTTATGCAGCAGCAGTTAGCGGCCAGCCGCCTGCTCTCCAAGTCAGAATCTATTACCATGCCTCCATGGGATCCTTAGTTGGACAGAAAATAGAGGCGGACTCCGCTGTCAGAGTGCAAGGACCCCTCCTGTTCGACCTTGACCTGCTCAAACCCCTTCTGGATCGCATGGGTCAGAAGCATAAGCTCTGGACCCGCTGCCTTGGAGCTCGCTTGGATCAGTACAACTCTATTGTCCTTGGCGACAAGATCATCCCTTCATCGGACATCATCCTGAAGGTTAATGGACTGGCTGTCCACCTTCTAGAAAAGATCCTTATCCAGCTCCCTTTGAAGCAGATCTTCAGTAACCAGCCAAATTCAGGAACTCTGCCAGCTTTACAAACCTATTCTTTCTCCTTCAAGCTAAAGAAGAAGCCTTCCATTATCCTGGAAGCCAACCCTCCAGCAGTTTCCACGGCTTCCCCACACCCGGAAGACAACCCCCTGGCAGCTTCTGTAGCTTCCCCACACCTGGATACCCATCTCCGTTCAACTTCTACGGCTTCCTCCTCCAAAGGCAAGAGATGGAGATCCTCTGACATGGATCTGCATTGATCCCCCTCTTCCCTCTCCTCTACAGCTGGCCTTCTGTCAAATCTCTTTTTCCCTTGGTTCCGCTTTCATGCATTCCTGGCTGGCTCTTTAGCCTCCTCCCAACCTCTAGTAGTTCCTTTCAGCTCTCATAGGATTACAGCCATATTCCCTTCCATGTACTATTTTTTTTTTTTAGTTGTGAAAGGATTTTCACCCCAGGAGGTGGGTCTCCCGACACAAACCAGCGACACGGAGGATTCAGTTTGAATGGTGGTGCCACTCCTACAATATGCAAAGTAGGCGCACTTAGGGTTGGTGAGAGATACCAACCCACGACCAAACGCACATTCACCACTACCCCTGTTGACCATGGCAGACAAGCTCCCTGCCATGGTCGTTAGAGGCGGAGCCAAGGAGACATAACTAGAGAACCACCACGAGGGCAGAAATCCGACAGTACTTCCCTACAAGGTTTGCTTAGGGCCAGGACGCCAAAATACCGAGGAATCGAACCTCACCACCCCCTTCCTACTCTCACAAGTAGGGTCGGTACAGCAAGGGTACTGTAGATCACAAGGGATGTAGAACACACCACATTTGTAACTCAGCCTGCGTGTCCTGCGATCTAACGCCGCCCCCTAACCGCTAAGGTAAACCTCGGCAAGACAGGAAAAGAGCAATGAACCCGTGGAACTGTGATCTGGGCGATTTTCACGCCCAAACCAGGCCTGGGCGATTTGCACGCCCAGATGCTCGTGTGGAAAGAAGGAGGTGTGTGTGTGTGGGGGGGGGGGGGGGGACCAGAAAGTTACAAATATAAGGAGATGAGACTGCAGACAAGGGAATTCGGAGAAGGGCGTAGGAGGGGGGAGATGAGGGAGGGGGGTACGAAGGGGGAGGAGGGGGTATGAAGGGGAGGGGAGGGGGGAAAATCGTGGTGGTAGGGAGGGGTGAATGGGGGTATAAGAAGGAGGTGAGGCGGGGTGGGGAAAGAGGGGAAAGAGGGGAACAAGGTTGGTGGGCGAAATAGGGTGGGGAGGTATGAGGGGAGGTTATGATAGGAGAAGAGGGGTTACAGGTGAGGAGGGGCGTTGACGGTGAGGAGGTTGTCAATGGATCCGAGGAAAAGAAATAGTGACCCACTAAGGCGATGGGAAGAGGGAAGGAAAGGAAAAGGAGGGAAATGGGAGGAAGAGGGTGGGAGATAGGAAGGGGGAAGGGATTGAAGAAGGGGAGGGGGAGGATGGGGAAGCAAGAGGAGGAAGGGGGGGGAGAAGGGTTAAGCAGAGGGGAGAAGTTGGGATTTAAGCGGAGGAGGGGGGATGGTGGGGATGGGTACAAAAGGAAGGGGGGTGGAAGGGGGGATTTGGGAGAGAAGGAGGGGAGTGTGCGTGTAGCTGTGGGCGTGGAAGGTGGCCAGAGAAACCATGTAGAATTATATGTAAAAACCAACAAGGTTAGAGTCATCCTCATCTTCTACGTCCTCGATGTCAAGTCCGAGAGCTGCCATTTTCTCAAAGAATTGCAGAACAGTCTCCTCATCTGCAGAAAGAAGGGGGGGTGAAGGTAGGCGCCGGTTGGAAGATGGGGCATCAGAGGAGAGAGAGAGGCGGGCTGGATTGGTTGGCCGAGGAGGAGGTCTGGTAGTGGACCTTGAAGGGGAGGGTGTAGGGGAGTTGAGGTCACGGCGGCGCCAGGCAGCAGATGGGTGCGCCACGAGGGGGGTCTGTGGGAGAATGGGCCCGGTAGTCAAGAGGGTATGATGTGGCATGGGGGTTTGGATAAGGGGATAAGGGAGAGGCGGAGGGTAGGAAAGGGGGGAGAGGACAGATCTGGCCGTAGCTGGGACCACTGTGACTTTCACTTTGTGCGAGTGGCCCGAGATGGTCCAGTCTCGTTGGGCGAGGGGAAAAGGGTCCACAGAAGGGGTGGTTGGGAAGATGATGGCCCAAATAGTAGAGGTGTTCTTCACTGCTGGGGCGGGAGAGAGAACTCCATGTAAGAGGAAGGGAGCATAATACTCAGCCAAGATGGTAAAAGAGGAGGGGGGATAACCTGAAGCAGAGAGGAAAGCAGATGCCACACCAATGCGGTGGTATTCCAGTCGCAAACCTCGGAGTTTGAGGGTAACTGATCGAGGGTCATGGGGCTGGAAGTCAGAGTGGGGGAAGAGAACGAAAGTGGTCCCCAGAGCAAAGTCGGCAGGTGTTGAAGGGCCAGATGAGAAGGAAGGGGGGGGGGCATGAAGCGGCTGTCTAGCCGGGAAACCAGCATAAGGGTTGGTGAAGGGGTTGAATCCGGGGGGGGGGGAAGGAGATGATGCCTGATGGAAGGAGGACAAGAAAGATCCTGGTTCCCCAGTCTTTCTCTTAAGTCTTACCTTGCCTTTGCCCGTTAGTTCCTTTACTCTGACGCCAGGTGTTTTTTATGGCGGTCTTTGACTCTCCTTCTGTACTACTTTACCTTCCAGTACTACTGCCGGGCGGTCCACGGCTGTCCTGGTCTCCCAGGCAGATTTCCCGCTGTACTGCCAGGCACTTTTTTTATTGGTGTCTTTCTTCATAGTCCTCCAGTTCCCTCTTTGTTACTTTTTCGGCACAAGGCTGCCTTATTGGAGTAGTTTTGTCGTCCTACTGCTGAGTACCATCCCCTTGTACCTCTTTCTTGGCTGCCCTCGACAACCCTGCTCTATCGGGCAGCTCGCCGGGGGTATCTTGGTTGCCCTCGACAACACTGCTCTATCGGGCAGCTCGCCGATGTACTGCCAAGTACCACCTTAGCGTCCTGGTTTTCTAAGGTACCTAGGCGGCCCTCGACTCCACTGCTCCATCGGTCAGCTCGCCGATGCCAGTACCACCTCTTGTTTTTCAAGTCCCCTCTTTGTAACATATTCGGCACCAATCACCTCTACTTCGACTCGAAGCAAATTTCAGACAAGTTGTATTTGCAGTCACGTCACCTCATCTTCCAGGTACATTTAAGTCAAACTGCGCCCCAAACCACTTGACGTTAGGATTCGGCAGTCAAGTCACCTCGAAGGAGACTGCCTAGTCACAGCCGGAGGATGCACAGCCTCGGTTTATGGGGTAACGCGCAACTGTGTACCAAAGCGCGGTATACGAGACACACGTTCCGCAAGAACTGCCACGAGGGCAGCAACAAGGTTCACGACGGCAGCAACAAGGTTACACACACCGCACACCGCACACAAAACAACCCTAGTGACAGCGGGGCTGGGCGAGGCTTCCCTATACCCTCAGCAGATCCGAGCAGATCCCCATTCAATTGCCTACACAACCGCGCTCTTGTGTAGGCAATTGAATGGGGATCTGCTCGGATCTGGGCGGACACACCCTTGTTGCCAAATCAGCAGGGAAATGCCTCCCAGATAAGCGATTCCTTGCCAGGTAAGCCCCGAACCTCGTCCGTACAACGCAACTTTAATAATAGGTAGATATCAGCTGGATATCAGTTAGATCTATTGTTGTATTGCGGTTGCGGTTGTTGTTGTATTGCTTTGGGCTTGCTTGTGTTGTATTGCTTTATTGCGTGAGGGACGATAACATCCTGCCTGCATGAATCCCTCGAGGCAGGATTCATTTAGGCATGATTGAAAAAGCATTCGCAAGCCCCGTTCTGTGTCTACCTCGCGAACGGGCACAACTGCCCAGATTTGGGCCGAGATTTGCTGTAGTTTGGAATTGCTGCGAAAATTAAAACGCCAGGAGATACGCGATCCTCCACGGTAGATTCGGTGAGGGGCCGTGGCGGACAATGCTCCCGTGAAATCCAGGTAGGCCGGAGGTAGGCAACTACGGGGTAGTAGCCCAGGGGCTACTACGGGCGCGGGGGCGGGCCACTACGGGCTACTTTGTACTGCTCGAGCTGGCAAGCAGTTGCCAGTTAGGGTATATCCAGGGTATGGGCATTGGTGGAACTAGTTCCTTGCGTTTTTTACTCATGCTTCTGGAGGTTGCTTGTTGATATAAAACTGCATTGATACTTCATTGATACTTCATTGACGCAGCATTGGTGCAGCATTGATACTGCTTTGATACGACATGGATTGATACGACACTGCTACGGCGGGTAGCAGAGCTTCGATAAGGTGAGCGCTGAATCCGGCATCAACTCTGCGAGGTCTGTCGAGAAATAAAGCAAGAGCAGAACGCGCGTTGGCGTGGCTGAAGTAGAGGAATGAGAGGTAGCGCGGTGGGAGAGTATATCCGATCAGGCTGAGCTGACGGGCGATTGGAAACCGGGAAATTGCACGTTAAAGCCCAGTCGATCGTGTGTTGGTTGTGGTGCTTCTGAACGTGCGGGGGAACGGCCCCAGCCGACTTGTGTTGGTTGGGATGCTTCTTTCAAAGCAATAGAGCACACCCCAGCCGATATTGCTGTGGTTGTGCTGCTTCGGAATTCTGCAATGCCCCTTCCCTTTCCAGTTACGCCCCTTCCCCTGCCCCTGCCTGTCAGCGATACAACCTAGCAATGGCTTAAAATCTCCATCACTCACAATAACGTCATTCGCCATCAGAGGGTGTTGGCCAGCCATCGCACAATCACTGCCACAGCTGGATCTACTCAATGGACTCGGTACTGCCAACGATGTGTACAAGTTCGGATAATACACAAGTTGCTCGTGAATGGGATTGACCCCACGAAATCTGAAGGAATTGCGTCATGCCTCTGCCCCAACCCTGCGAATAGTTCAATACACAGCTCAACAGCGATACTTTATCCACCCATCCCTTCAGGTTAACCAGGCATTTCATAATGTTTGCCGACAGCCGAACGAACCCTTCTGTGGGTTACTGCGATTCAAACCCCGGTGTGGATGGATTGTTCGAGGAAGACAAGGATACAGAGAGAAATTTCAGCTGTAGCACCGATAAGATCGTGGTGCGAAGGCCCAGTAAGACTCGTACGGCTAAGCTGCCTGGCAGTGATGCTGATTTGGAAACCTTACTCTTCCCATCTGATGATGATGCCAGCCGGGTGATGACTGCGTAAGTGCATGACCTATTTATTTCTTGCTCTCTTGCTTTCTTGCCTGCCTGCTTGATTGCTTGCTTGCTTGTACCCTCTGCTTCTTAACTAAAGAATGTCCGGAAGTAAGACCCGCTTGGGATGTGAGGAGTGTGCTTGTCTAGGGTCAACAATTGCCTGTCTTAAACAATGTGTTGTAATGATTGGAAGAAAGACCCTCATGGGATGTGCGGCGCAGGTTTGTCTAAGGTCAACAAAGGCCTGCCTAAGACAATGTGTAGTAATGATTGGACCTTCAGTTTGGTATGTTACGAGTAGGGGAGCCCTTGGGTGTCTGTGTCATGCTTGCCCATGGCAAGCCACTTGATGGCACACACACCTACCCCACCCCACCCCTCCCCTCCCCACACACACCCCCACACATGGGTATGGATATACACCTAACATTGTTCACACAGAGGTGCTCAGAAATCTTCCCGCTTAATGTAACAAAAACTACTTCCTTCCTATGCCTGTTTTCCCGGGTGTCTGTGTGTGGGGGGTGGGGGGGGGGGTCCTGCCATTAGACATTAGGCAACTCTTCAACTCTACCTCAATTCCTCTTGTATCTGAATTCTCACCGTTAAACGTAGAAAAACACATGCACATAAACACACACACACACACACGCACCCAAACACACACTCACACACACACATGCCTCTCCCTTTGCAGTAGATCGCAGTCGGAATGGAGGGATTGGATGTCGATCACAGATTGCCAAGACCTTGGCTCCTGCTCATGGAAATCCGATGTAGTTGGTAAGCAACAGGATTCGTGTGTTTACAGCTCTCCAGTCGTATCAGTCTGTTAGTCAGGCAGCTAGTCAGTTGTCCACTCATGTCCGTCAGTCAGTCAGTTAGTTTGCAACTCTCCAGTCGTGTCAGTCAGTTAGTTAGTTAGATAGCGGAAAGCCGTCGCAACCCCAACGTCTGTGAGTCTGTCCACGGGTCTATTGTCTGATACTCGTGACTTCTGTCTGTCTGTAAGATTGATGATGACGCCTGGTGGGGTGTGGTATTAAGGGAGCCCCGTTTTATGGCGGTAGGGAACGGGCTGCTACTTTGCCTGGACAAAGCTACCATGGCGGTTGACAGCGATCGCTAACACTTCAGCGCACCCGTCTTCTGTCTGAAAGTCTGTAAGATTGATGATGACGATGATGACAACATCTTTCCTGGTTCCCTACTGGATTCCAAATGTGCCCGCAGCTTGATGGATTCAAGGGGGACTTGTGGACATCATGCCCAGCAGGAACAGAAAAGAAAAACAAATGACACCCATGCCTTCCTGCACTCACCACCAAAGCCACCCACCACCCACCCAGCTCACCACTCGCCACACCATACCGTACATCATATCATAGTGGCTGCCACTCCTCGATACTACCAATTTTGAATGCGACTACACCCTACCACATCATACCATACATCATACCGTACATCATATCATAGTGGCTTCCACTCCTCCAGTCTGCCATCTTGAATGTTAATACATCATATTGTACATCATACCATAGTGGCTGGTACTCATCGGTACTACTACAATCTTGAATGTTACTACATCATACCGTACATCGTGCCGTATATCATACTGTACATTGTATCATAGTGGCAGCCACTCCTCCATACTTCCATCTTGAATGTTACTACATTATACCGTACATCATGCCGTACATCGTACTGTACATCATACTGAACATCATATCATAGTGGCTGCCACTCCTTGATGCTGCCATCTTGGATGTTACTACACCTTACCGTACATCATACTATATCATACCGTACATCATAACCTCCCTTCATACTGCCATCTTGGATGTTACTACACCTTACCGTACATCATACTGTATCATACCGTACATCATACTGAACATCATATCATAGTGGCTGCCACTCCTTCATACTGCCATCTTGGATGTTACTACACCTTACCGTACATCATACTGTATCATACCGTACATCATATTGAACATCATATCATAGTGGCTGCCACTCCTTGATACTGCCATCTTGGATGTTACTACACCTTCCCGTACATCATACTGTATCATACCGTACATCATATCATTGGCTGGTACACATCGGTAGTACCATCATCTTTAATGCTACTATATCATACCTTACATCATGTAGTACATCATACTGCACATCATACTTGACATCATCTCACAGTGGCTGGTACACATCGCTACTACTACCATCTTCAGTGTTACTGCATCATACCGTACATCATGCAGAACATCATACTTGACATCATCTCACAGTGGCTGGTACACATCGCTACTACTACCATCTTCAGTGTTACTGCATCATACCGTACATCATGCAGAACATCATACTTGACATCATCTCACAGTGGCTGGTACACATCGCTACTACTAACATCTTCAGTGTTACTGCATCATACCGTACATCATGCAGAACATCATACTTGACATCATCTCATAGTGGCTGGTACACATCGCCACTACTACCATTTCGTTTACGTTACTACATCATACCGTACATCATACCATAGTGACTGGTACTCATCGCTACTACTACCATATTGAATGTTACTGCATCATACCGTTCATCATGCAGTACATCATATCGTACATCATATCATAATGGCTGCCACTCTTCCATCCTGCCATCCTGAATGTTACTACATCATACTGTACATCATACTGTACATCCTACTATACATCGTACCACAGTGGCTGGTACTCATTGGTACTACTTCCATCTTAAATGTTAATACATCATACAGTACATCATATCACCCATGCCTGCTGAACTCATGCCATCCATTCACTCAAATTTAGCCATCCAAGCCTCCAGACCCCATGCCACCCATATCACCCCACCTCTCTGGTATATCCACACAACAACCTGATCAATCATTCCCCCACCAACCAACCACCAACCAACCAACCTGATCAATCATTCCCCCACCAACCAACCACCAACCAACCAACCAGATCAATCATTCCCCCAGCAACCAACCACCAACCAACCAACCTGATCAATCATTCCCTCAACAACCAACCACAAACCAACCAACCAATATGATCAATTATTCCCCCAGCAACCAACCACCAACCCACCAAACTGATCAATCATTCCCCCAGCAACCAACCACAAACCAACCTGATCAATCATTCCCCCAGCAACCAACCATCCACCAATCAACTTGATCAATCATTCCGCCAGCTACCAACCACCAACCAACCTGATCAATCATTTCCCCCATAACCGACCAACCAACCAACTTGGTCAATCATTCCGCCAGCAACCAACCAACCACCAGCCAACCTGGTCAATCATCCCCCCAGCAACCAACCACCAACCAACATGATCAATCATTACTTATCGATAACCAACCAACCAACCTGATCAATCATTCCCCCACCAACCAACCACCAACCAACCTGATCAATCATTTCCCTAGCAACCAACCACCACCAAGCAACCAACCTGATAAATCATGCCCCAAGCAACCAACCACCAACCAACCTGATCAATCATTTCCCCCAGCAACCAACAAACCAACCTGATCAATTACTCCCCCAGCAACCAACCACAAACCAACCTGATCAATCATGCCCCCAGCAACCAACCACCAACAAACCTGATCAATCATTTTCTCCAGCAACCAATAAACCACCACCAACCAATCTTATCAACCATTCCCCCAGTAACCAACCACAAACCAACCTTATCAATCATTTACCCAGCAACCAACCACCAACCAACCTGATCAATCATTCTCCAGCAACCAACCACCACCAACCAACCAATATGATCAATCATTCCCCCAGCAACCAACCAACCACCAACCAACCAACCAACCTGATCAATCATTCCCCCAGCAACCAACCACAAACCAACCTGATCAATTACTCCCCCAGCAACCAACCACCAACCAACCAACCTGATCAATCATGCCCCCAGTAACCAACCACCAACCAACCTTATCAATCATTTCCCCAGCAACCAACCACCAACCAACCTGATCAATCATTCTCCAGCAACCAACCACCAACAACAACCAACATGATCAATCATTCCCCCAGCAACCAACCAACCACCCCCAACCAACCTGATCAATCATTCCCCCAGCAACCAACCACAAACCAACCTGATCAAATACTCCCCCAGCAACCAACCAACCTGATCAACCATTCCCTCAGCAACCAACCAACCTGATCAATCATTCCCCGACTAACCAACCACCAAGCAACCTGATCAATTACTCCCCCAGCAACCAACCAACCTGATCAACCATTCCCCCAGCAACGAGCCAACCTGATCAATCATTCCATCAGCAAAGTGCAAAAATCTGACGACCCGCCTCCCCCTCCCTTTATTTCAGAAGGAGCACCCGGAGCCTACTTCAGGACAGTGTCAAGAGTAGAGGAGGAGGAGCCTAGCCCAGCAGTGCATGGGGGGCCCAGTGCCAGAGAGAGGAACTTGCAGCCCATAACTTTGGTCTCCGCTATCACCGTCGCCTCAAGGAGTCTACCTGCATGTGGCGACCGCAGCAGATCCCCCGGGCTTGACAAAATCTACAGTGCCTTCGGACCGGGTGGTAACAGCCCCAATGGGCTTGACTCATTCTACAGAGCCCACGGGCAGGAGAGCCCCAGAGCCAACAAGCATGGTAAGGGCCCTTTGCCCCACCAGCGTCACTCCCACCAGCAGCTGCACCAGCACATGCAGCAGTCCTACCAGCGCCTGCACCGGTCTTACCTTCACCTGTCCCACCAAGACCTGTCCGAGGAACTGCTCCCTCCAATGGACGTCGCTCAACGGAACTTGCGCAGAGCGACATCGCTCACCACACGAATGCCCACCTTCCGGTCTGGGCCCAATGTCCTTAATAAGAATACCATGACACTGTCCTCGGAGACTATCCATCGTAGGACTGCTAGCATGAAGTAATTGATGACCAGTCAAGAAATGACAGCTAATAGTGACCTGGCAGCCAACTCTATGACACTGCGCCAGGGCAGCGATAGCCGGAGGAGAACTTCGAGCTCGATGAAGCATATGATGACAAGTAAAAACCTCGTACCCAACCAAGGCTCCCCCCGAAGCAGCGACTGTATGGTTGTTAGTATGCTTGCTGCAAAGGCCCTGTCCGGGCCTGTGGACGGTGTCAGCTGCAGGTTACGTGGAGTCTCAGGAAGGAAACTGGTTGGATCCCTGTCCTACTCCCTGCCCACTACCCCCCTATCTCCTACCTCCTACTTCCTACCCCCTAACTCTTGCCCCCAACCCCCTGACACTCCGCCCCGCCGTGCTGGGGTCTATGCTGGGCTTGAGTCCATGCCCACCCTGCTTCATCCTGCTATGCAACCTGCTGGTACTGGTGTTATTGGTGGTGGTGGTGGAAGTGAATCCACTAAGCCTTATGCCTCTAACGCCTCCGGCAACCCTGGTGGGCGGGCAAAGGTCGGAGAAGAGAAGGTAGAGGAAGGGCATGCAGCAATCGGAAAGTCATCACCCCCATCACCCCCACCGCCAGCCACGGTCATGGAGGGACCAGTGGAAGGTGGTAAGGGCAGGGTGGAGGAGGAAGAGGAGGAGCCAACACAGAAGAAGAAGAAGACAAGCCTATTTTCCAAGTTAAAGAGAAAGCTAAAGAAATTGATGTCCTGATGCATGCTGATGTATGCTGATGCTTCTGAGAGGTGTCCTCACGTGGTTTCCTCCTCTACCGAATTCTTGTGTGGAGAGGTGTCCTCACACCTGGCAGAATTATCACCAGATACAGTGCAGATACAGTACAGGCACGCTGATCCAGTACAGGCGCAGTACAGAAACTCTGAGCTGGTACAGATACAGTACAGACATGCTGAGCCAGTACAGATACAGTACAGACACGCTGAGCCAGTACAGGCACAGTACAGAAACTCTGAGCAGGTGCAGATATCGGCGCGCGCGGAAGGTATGTATTTATTCACACTGAATGTTCCAAACAAGGGGAAACATTAAGGTGGTTGATCGGGTGGTTGGCCCCATAATTATTTTGTAGTAAGCGACGGAAGGCCATCGGCCATTGACTTTCCTCAGCTCAGTGGGGACGGTAGGCCGATTCTGACTAGTTTAGCCAAACCCATGCGACGACCGAATGGCGACGCAGTGGCGACTCGTCTTCGTAAAAAAAGACTTGTGGTTGGCACCATAATTGTTGTGTGACCAATGAATGAGTGGTAGGACCCCGAGTGTTTTACAAAAGACCCTGGATTTTCTTGAGATGAAATATGAATAGTGAGACCCCAGGGGTCTCAGAATTAAACCCCGTGATTGTTCGGTGATATTTGGAAAATTGGTGAGACCCCCGAGGGTCTTAGAACAAAACCTTAAGCTTGTTCAGTGATCAATAGAGAATAAGTGAGACCCCAAGGGTCTTAAAACGAAACCCTAAGATGTGTTTTGATAAATACAGAATGGGTAAGACCCCTGGGATCTCAGAACGAAATCCCTTGATTGTTCGGTGATAATTGGATAATTGTGAGACCCCGAGGGTCTTAGAACGAAACCCCGAGATTGTTCGGTGATAAATACAAAATTGGTGATACCCCGAGGGTCTTAGTAATGAAACCCCGTGATTGTTTGGTGATACTTGGAGACTTGGTGAGACCGCCAGTGAGCCTTGTAACTAGGCCCCATGCTTGCTTAGTGATCGATAAAGAATTGATTGAGGGTCTAAGAACGACGCCCCAGGGGTCTTCGAACAGATGGGTGCCTGGAGGCTCCATGGGAACATAGACAAATGCCTACATAAGGGTACATAAATGCCTTGGGGTTGTAGACGCTCCAAGGGTTTGTGAAGAGTTGGCGCCTGGAGGTGCGACAAATACCTTGGGATGTATAGACGCCCCAAGGGTCTGTGAACAGTTGGGCGCCTGGAGGCGCCACGGGTATATAGACGAATGCCTACGTAGAGGTAAATAATTGCCTTGGACACGATTTATAGATTCCCCAAGGGTCTTAATACGAAATAAATAAATGCCTTGGACACGATTTATAGATGCCTTGGACACAATTTATTGATGCCGCAAGGGTCTTTATACGAGATAAATAAATGCCTTGGACACGATTTATAGATGCCTTGGACACGATTTATTGATGCCCCAAGGGTCTTTATACGAGATAAATAAATGCCTTGGACACGATTTATAGATGCCTTGGACACGATTTATAGATGCCTTGGACATGATTTATAGATGCCCCAAGGGTCTTAATACAGTTGGGCGCCTGATGGCGCCACGGGTACATAGACAAATGCCTACACACAGGTACATAAATGCCTTGGGTTCGTAGGCACCCCAAGGGTCTTGGAACAGATGGGCACCAGGAGGTGCAACAGGTACATTGGGCGCCTGGAGGTGCGACAAACACCTTGGGATTTATAGACGCCCCAAGGGTCAATAAACAGTTGAGCGCCTGGAGGCGCAACAGGTATATAGACAAAAGCCTACACACAGGTACACAAATGCCTTGGACGCATAGACACCCCAAGGGTTTTAATACAGATAGACGCCTGGAGGCGCCACAGGTATACAGACAAATGCCTACATAGAGGTAAATAAATACCTTGGACTCATAGATGCCCTAAGGGTCTGTGAACAGTTGGGCGCCTGGAGGCGCCATGGATACATAGACAAATGCCTACACACAGGTACATAAATGCCTTGGGTTCATAGACACCCCAAGGGTTTTAATACAGATAGGCGCCTGGAGGCGCCACAGGTATACAGACAAATGCCTACATAGAGGTAAATAAATGCCTTGGATTCATAGATGCCCCAAGGGTCTTGGAACAGATGGGCGCCAGGAGGTGCAGCAGGTACATTGGGCGCATGGAGGTGCGACAAATGCCTTGGGATTTACAGACGCCCCAAGGGTCTGTGAACAGTTGGGCGCCTGGAGGCGCCACGGGTATTTAGACAAAAGCCTACATAGAGGCAAATAAATGCCTTGGATTCATAGAAGCCCCCAGGGTCTTGGAACGATGCCCCAGGATTATTTGACAACCAATGAATGATTGGTGTCACCCCGAGGGTCTTCAAACGGAAACCCTAGATCGTTTGGTGACCAATGAATGATTGGTGTCACCATGAGGTTCTTAAAACGAAAACCCTGGATTGCTTGGTGACCAATGAATGATAGGTGTCACCCTGGGGTTCGTCAGCGCCCTTGGATGATTCATTCCGAAGTATGATTCGGTGACCTTGGAAGATTAATCTCCTTAGAAAGATTCGATGCCCTTGGGAGATTCATTCCAAAATTAGTAGGGTAGCCCCTTGCGTGTCTGTGTTTGTTTGTTTGTCAGCCTGGCCCGAGCTACAAGGTAAACCCTAGCTGTGGCATCATAGTCAATGGTCAATAGGGGTAGTGGCCCTAGCTCCAAGGTAAACCCTGGCTTTGGCATCATAGTCAATGGTCAATAGGGGTAGTGGCCCTAGCTCCAAGGTAAACCCTGGCTTTGGCATCATAGTCAATGGTCAATAGGGGTAGTGGCCCTAGCTCCAAGGTAAACCCTAGCTGTGGCATCATAGTCAATGGTCAATAGGGGTAGTGGCCCTAGCTCCAAGGTAAACCCTAGCTTTGGCATCATAGTTAATGGTCAATAAGGGTAGTGGTGAATGTTTTGTCGAGGGTCGGTATCTCCCACTTACCCTAAGTGCGCCTACTATTTTGTAGGAGTGGCAACACCATTCGAACCGAAACCTCGGTGTCGTTGGTTTGTGTCGGGAGACCCACCTCCTGGGTAAAGATCCTTTCACAACCAGTCACAACTAAAAAAGTAGCCTGTTTCACTAAACCCTAAACCCTGATCAGATGTCATCATTGCCACATTGCTAGACTGTGTTCACCAGTCAGTGGTAGATATAACTAGTAGTAGGATTGGTTGAGCTGTGGTTTTACCACGCGGCCATCTGATCAGATTACCATGTGGTAAAATCACAGCTCAACCACTACTACTACGACTACTACTACTGCTACTACTATCTACTACTACTGCTACTGACAGGTGACCACAGTCTAGCAATGTGGCTATGATATCAGATTGCCACGTGGTAAAATCACAGCTAAACATAGTATGCCCATGCATCACATCACAGCTGATGTATGAATTTTGTACAGTCCAGGGGTAGCCAAATGAGCTGAAGGGACTTGCCCAACCATGATATCAGGAGGGGCTAAAACGAAAAAAGCCCAGGTGAACTGAACCCCAAACATTAGTTTTGTGGACGGGGTCATCACAGCCACATTGTTAGACTGTGTTCACCTGTCAGTGGTAGATAGAAGTAGTAGTAGGATTGGTTGAGCTGTGGTTTTACCACGCGGCCATCTGATCAGATTACCATGGTTAAATCACAGCTCAACCACTACTACTACGACTACTACTACTACTATATACTACTACTACTACTGCTACTGACAGGTGAGCACAGTCTAGCAATGTGGCTATGATATCAGATTGCCACCTTGTAAAATCACAGCTAAACATAGTATGCCCATGCATCACATCACAGCTGATGTATGAATTTTGTACAGTCCAGGGGTAGCTAAATGAGCTGAAGGGACTTGCCCAACCATGATATCAGGAGGGGCTAAACCGAAAAAAAGCCCCGGTGAACTGAACCCCAAACATTAGTTTTATGGACGGGGTCCCTGATTTAGTGTTGCGGTGATAATTTATGTGCGAGTATAGGTGAATCGTCGTCATAAATCTTACTACCATAGGCGTCTGAATTATTGGGGTAGGGGAAATGCTAAATTCCTGCAAGGTTGTCGTGTAGGCCAACAGGTGGTTAGATCCCAAAACGTGTATACCGCCAATATTCGTGCTCGAGCACTGCAATACAGCGCATAACACGTTCACGATTCAAAATCCTGCAGTGCGGTTCAAAGGCCGAATGCAATCATGTGCTAGAAGGTGATGAGAAAGTTTACAGAAGTGTCCAGACGATGCTTTTAAACTGCCAATTAGCAGCCTGCGGACTGCTCGCTCTCGGCGAGTTAATATGGTTTTGCACTGTTTGGAAGGAAGAAGGCGGGAGGGGTAAAGAGGGGTAGGAAGAAGGCGAGAAAGTAAATGTGGTCAGCAATTAAATATGCCCACTGTATGTAGTAAATATGCAATGAATAAGTAAATGTGGTCTGCAATTAAATATGCTCACTGTATGCAGTAAATATGGGATGGGATGAAGACTATAACACCCTACTCCTGAGCATCAGGAGTGCAATCCCTTGATTGGGTGTTACATGCTTCTCTCTCCTTACTCACGTGGGCAGTAGGTCCCATGCAGCCGCAAGAGTGACTTGTTTCATTATCATGGTAGCAGGGGTCTTCAGGACGCCGCGCCCTCCGTTGCAGTCGCAACGTCAAAGGGTCTGTTGCATCGTGAGACACAACTTGGGGAGGGTCCGTTGCTTCGCTTCAGTGGTTTGGTTGCGTCTCAGGACGCAGGCTATAGGTCGGTTACGGGTCGGTTATATCTCAGGACGCAGGCTTTGTAATTGGTTGCGTCTTAGGGCGCAGGCTGTAAAATCAGTTGCGTCTCAGGACTGTGCAGAGCTGGGGGTCCTCCTGAACCACCCTTCACCGTAGGTCTGATCAATTGATAATACTGTACCTTGTAATTGCTGTTGGAGAAACGTGCACCCCTATATCCCTAACGGCCTAACCCTTTCCCTAACGGCCTGACCTTGTACCGGTACCCTGAATAATCTTTATTGTGTGGACTTCGCAGAGCCTGGCAGTTCCTCGGCAGCTTCTTCCCTTTCCCCGTCTTTGGTCTAAACTTGAACTTGGTTACATAGCTTCAGCCAGCAATTTGGCTGCTCGCCGTCTTCGGCATTAAAAACAACTACCGCACGCGCCTTAAGTATTGGCAGACGGTTTGGTAAACGACCCCGTATATGCCAAACCGGTTTGTGCTCGAACCTGGAACCACTCCAGCTGGTTTGCCTGTGCCAAGTTACGGTTCCCACAATCCAGCACTCCAACAGTCCAACACAAATGATGCTGAAACTGAGACCACTCCAGCACAGCTGATGCTGAAGAACCCTTGACGACCAACCCTCTGAAGTGTCTGCTAGGGCTGGGAGTGGTGATGGTGACGCCGATTTGCTGGGATGCAAAACTGACGTTTTTGGCGGAGCCCCCCTTCTGGGGGACGGGAGCCCCCAGTGTTACCCATTTGTCGGTCCGACCATCCATCCATCCATCCATCCATCCATCCATCCATCCATCCATCCATCCATCCATCCATCCATCCATCCATCCATCCATCCATCCATCCATCCATCCATCCATCCATCCATCTGACCGCGATGAAGCCCGACACGTCAGCCAACGGCCTCGTAACTACCTCGCTTCCGTTGCCACCTGTCGCTCCCTCACGATCACTCTCCGCGATTTTTCAGCGTCGCAGGCGACGCTGCATAGAACTTGTTCACCACGGTGTAAGAGTTTTTTTTTACTGCCTAAGCAAGCCTAATACATAGTTAAATGTCAAAGCCAATGATATTCTTCATGCTTATGCCCGCAATAACTCTTTTGAGTCACACTTGAATCTGGTTTTAATTGAAAAAAATGTAAACAGGATTCCGCCATTGGTAACCTTACCTTGAACTTATTTACATGGCTCCAGCCAGCAAGTTGGCTGGCTTGAACCATGTACCGGCCTGGCTACTAAGCCCTAGCAAGTTTAATGCTACTGATTTGAATTGTTACATGGTTTTACAGCAAGCTTGGGCAGACTAGTTAGTGAACATGTAACAAGGAAATGTTAAAATGTACCAATAACATGAGACCCTTTCCAACTGGATTTCAGGTCTGAGCTTGAGACAGTCAAAGCCATAGACCCTTTTGCCAAGTCAGTTTTGCCATGCTTTTCTGAGACCCACTTTTAGGGGGGAAATGACATTTGTCAATACTTAATCTCGCCAATACTTAAGGAGCGTATGGTAGTGAACATCAGAACATGTAACAAGGAAATGTACCAATAACATATAAGCAACAAGTCCTATGCAGCGTCGCCAGCGACGCGGAAAATTGGCGGAGTGTGTTGGCAACTGAACGAAAGGTGGCAAGGATGGAGCTGACCGAAGCGAGTTAGGTATGCGACCATTGGTTGACGTTCGGGCTTCAAGAATTGTTTTGGTAGGACAGACGGACAAATGGGTAACTCTGGGGGCTCCCGCCCCTTTCAAGAGGGGGCTCCGCCAAAAAGATAATTTGCCAACTGGATTTCAGGTATGAACTTGAGGCAGTCAAAGTCATTGACCCCTTTGCCAAGTTAGTTTTGCGGTGCTTTTCTGAGACCCACTTTTAGAGGGATAAAGACATTTGCCAATACTTAATCTTGCCCAAACTTAAGGCTCGTACGGATACGTAGCTAGGGCTCAGTAGCCGGACCGGTACATGGCTCCAGCCAGCAATTTGGCAAGTAATTCAGTTCAAGGTGAAGTGCGTGTTCACAAAGTAGTCTGCCCAAGCTTGCTGTTAATGAAACCATGTAACGGTGTACTGCAGAGTACCATGGCGTAACTTGGCAAACCGTAACTTGGCGAAGGCCCACCACCTGGAGTGGTCGCAGGCTCCATCCTAATCCGGTTTGGCAAAGGGTCGTTCGACGGAAATCGTTCGAAGTCCGGTAAAGTTTCCTGTGAAGGTCTGTCAAACTTTAGGGCTACCAGTGGAAGTTTAAAACGTACGTGTTTGCTTGACTGAGTCAAAAATCACGCAAACTTCAGACTTGAGGTGTGAGCGCGTGTAATTACGCACGCTTTATATAATTATAGATCTGGGATATGCGTGATTTCACGCACCTTTTGGCCGTTTGTTCAGATTAAGGCTGAAGACGTGCGTGTATCTCCTGATTCTCACGCACATTTGGGGGAGGGTACGCGGGGGTACGAAGCGTTCAGTAAGCGATAAGCGTTTAGTAGGGCGTTCAATTGTGTAGTGCCTGTACTGCAGTTTCCGCTCGTGTTCGCTGGTTTCCGCTCATGTTCCCTCTGACAGGCAAACCTTGCACTTTCAGAATACCACCCCTCTTCATTTTGTGACATTCAGCCCAAAATGTCTAACCAGGACACCGCTCCCTTCTTTGGGTTCATCGGAGCTGCTTCCGCGCTCGTTTTCTCATGTGCGTCGGATCTTTCATAGCTTCACCCATTTCTATGGTTATTCGTCATCAAAATGTCTGAACTAGACTGAATCTGACCAATCCCTTGTGGTGTGAACGTTGCAGGCATGGGAGCTGCTTATGGAACTGCCAAGTCTGGTAAGGGAATCTGCCGATCTTATGGAAATCGATCGACTAGAAGCTGCACAATCAAAGGGACCGGAGGATTATTGCAGATCCACGCCCTAGTTAAGGAGCATGATTCCTTTCTCTCTCGAGGCAGAATTTGGCCCGATAGCTTGAACCTAGCAAACTGCAAGCACTTAATGACCATTACGAAATTTCCCCTCTATTGCAGGCGTTGGAATCGCATCTATGGGTGTCATGCGTCCCGAATTGGTGATGAAATCCATCGTGCCCGTGGTTATGGCCGGTGTGCTAGGTATCTACGGTCTCATTATTGCCGTCATTATTAGTACTGGAGGTGAGTTCTTAGCGATGTGAGTAGATCACCTGTTTGTTTCAGTTGGTGGGTCAACCACCTCTGTCCCATTTCCCTTTCCTCGTGGCCTAGCACTTCTGAGTTGCTCATTGTCCCACTTTCTGTAATCCCTCGTACATGAGAGAGCCAACGTTCCACTTTAAACAGCCTGCCCTGTGGCCAGTTGCACGACTAAGTCAGTGTCCTTCCTTTGCCCCCCTGTGTAGTGCTCCCTGACAAGTACACTCTGTATGATGGATTTGCTCATTTGGCATCAGGCTTGTCCTGCGGTCTTGCTGGCCTGGCAGCAGGCATGGCCATTGGAATTGTTGGAGATGCTGGTGTCAGGTACGGTTTATAGTTTTGATGTAAAGCTTCACTGTTTTGCATCGTTTTTTACAGCCCCTGATTGAGGGAGCAAAGTACGTATAGCAGACGTACTGCCGGAAGCCCGAAACGGCAGGGGAGACGTGCAAACCTAATAGGTCAGGCTGTACGGAAGCCTCCATCCCACACCTCTCGCTGTTTAACTACACCACACCATGCCGCACCACAGCACGCCACACCGCACCAAACATCGCCGCGCCACTCTACATCCTGCAGAGGGCGGTCACCCCCTAGTTGTCTGGCATAAGCCTGGACCAGATAAGAGTCACACACTGGAGGCGCTATCCAAACTGGCAAGGATTTTTGGCGGAGCCCCCTCGGGAGCGGGAGCCCCCAAGTTCACCCATTTGTCCGTCCGACCGACTGACCTTCCATCCGTCTGACCGTGATGAAGCCTGATACGTCAGCCAATGGTCTCGTAACTAACTCGCTTCTGTTGCCACCTGTCGCTTTGTTGGATCACTCTCCGCCATTTTTTAGCGTCGCATGCCACGCTGCATATAACTTGTTCTTACTTTTGGTCTCTACACATAATGTTGTCTTGTCTTGGATTGCTCTCTCATACTTGAATTGTATCGTTACTTGGTTATTCGGGTTGTGTTGAGTTGTCTTGGATTCTTCTTTCATACTTGATTTTTTTTGTTACATGGTTACTCAGCCAACTCCGGGCTACTCAGCGTATATCCCATCCCAAGTCCCCCCGTGCGATGCCCATGGAAACCAGGGAGCATAGTATGCGGATTAGACAGTTGAAAGACTTGTTCAGGTCCTTGTCATGCTTGAGATGGTAGAGCTCCAGGATGACTTGGTCAAGCTCTGGGCACATCACTGTCCAGTAGGGTTCAACCCTCCCCCCCCCTACACACACGCATCCCCCCCCCCCTGACCTGGTCAAGCTCTGGACACATCACTGTCCAGTAGGGTTCAACCCTCCCGCCCCCCCTACACACACGCATCCCCCCCCCCCCCCCCCCCCACCCCTTCACCTGCACAGTCCAGTAGGGTTTAGCCCCCCCACACTCCACACCCACCATTTGACACACCCACCCTTTACCTGCACAGTCCAGTAAGGGCCCCCCCCCCCCCCCCCCCCCCCCCCCCCCCCCCCCCTACACACACATACACACACACCTAGACATCATGAGATCCCCTGTCAGTTATTGACCAAACCAGTATGTTTGTTTGGTGACTGTATCAGGGTGACCAGCTCATGCTTTATTTCTTCTGATACTCCAAATCAGGTTTTTTTCCCCCTCTACCTACAGGGACCGCTACCTTTAGCGATCGCTACCTATGACCCCGTTTTGTCTGAACAAATCGCTGCCCCACCCCCGAAATCCCCGGAGCGGCACTTTGGGCTGCCCTACCCAAATCACTCCCTGGACCCCACCCTTGGAAAGTACCAAATCCCCGAAAGCTATCAGAAGACCCCCTTGCTGAAACCAAAAAGGCTTTGCTCCAAATCCTATCTAATTGCAACAATCATTAATCGCGTCGTCGCTCTAATACTGTTCCGCCTGCGCCCAGGGAGATGCTAATTTATGTACGTTCCTCGTTGACTGGGGGGGATATGCATGCATGCATGCATGCTGTAGTCTCGTGGACTTGTAAAGCAACAATAACGCTTGGCAGGGCGTGGTATTAAGGGAGCCCTACCTTTCGGTGGTAGAGAACGGGCTGCTACTTTACCTGGACAGTGCTACCATGGTGGTTGACAGCGACCGCGAACACTATAGCGCACCCTTAGAGATTCGAACCCCGCACCTTATGATTTCAACGAGCTTTACCATTTAGCCAATCGTCGAAACGATTTTGTGGACTTCTACAATACTGATTCGCTGACGTGTAAAATTTGCAGTAGTGGACAGCCAATAAATAAATAGTACGCCTTATTACGAGGCGTTTGGTTGAGGGGGCCAGCCCGTTTACTTCCACTGGGGCCAGCCACCATTAAGGGGGGGGGGGGGGGGGGGGGTATCATCCCCCTGGTGGAGGTTTTTTGGCCTGTTCCATGTGTCGTCTGCATGTGACCATGGATGTTGCTGACGGATTGTTTAGTAATGGTTCCGCTACTATCTGATTCCACAAGTGACTGGTCCCAGGGCTTTTGTTTCCTGCTATATATAGCAATCGCTAGTTATGTTATGGCAAAATTATCGCTTTAAGCAGGGGAAAAAAAGCTGCAAACGTCGAACTTAAAAAACCTGAGGGGGGCTGACCCTCCCCCTCCCCCCCCCTTTAAATATAATTACCCCTTCAAAAAAACTTAGATAAGGATTCAGAGGGTTTACAGTATGGCGCAAACAAAGGAGTCCTCGGATTTGCAGTGCAGGGATCGCGTGAGTCAAAAACCAGCTCTGCAACCCCACCCAGGTTGTCCAAGTACTTCAGCCACCCTGGGGGGGGGGGGGGGGGGGGGGGGGGGGGGGGGGGTATGGTATATACTTATTGCACAAGGTCCAAAGTGGTGCCAATAGACTGCTCTTACCAAGGCCTAGTAATGGTTGGTCTCAGAATGTCATTTGAAGGTCTGAGTAAAACGTCATCACACAACCAAATGATTGCTGACCCCCCCCCCCCCCCCCCCCCCCCCCCCTAAATAAGGTGCTCAGAAATATTTGAAAACATGCTCAATAAATCGCAAATAGTTATGTCATGTACATTCTATACTCAGAATAAATCGGTCGGCTTGAATCAACCTTTCGTAGAGGATGCTACCTCCTGCTATAAGGATGTAAAAATATGTTGTTTTGTTGTTGCCGTAAATGGCCCTTAAAAGCTATAAAAGCTACAAAAAGCACAAGAACGCTGTCCCTCGAGGAGGCTTACAACCATAAAGCTAGAAAAAAACCAATTGCATGTTTAAAAAGCCCTGACTAGTCACACTGCTGGTCACACTGTTGGCTGCCACTGACTGATTTGATACGAAATCTTCCACCAGTGTCTAGTTACATGGGTGACTGATTGAATAGGAAGGATTCCGCTTCTATCTGATTCCACAAGTGACTGGTCCCAGGGCTTACGTTTCCCGCTATATAAATAGCGATCGCTATGTTTGAACCTGTTGTGGCCAAATTATCGCTATAAGAATGTAAACCAAAGTTTTTTGTTGTGTCCTTAAATGGCCCTTGCAAGCTGTAATGGCTATAAAAGCACACGAACGCTGTCCCTGGAGAAGGCCTGTAACCGTATAGCTAGAACAAAGCACTTTCAGATATGAAAAAAAAACTGTCTGGTCCCAGGGATATTTTTTTCAAATCAAAATTAGGAAATCTGATTCCTTTTCATTTTATTCCTCCTTATTTTCCTCCCAAAACAGGATTCTTATTCCGATTTGGGTCGATTTGGGTCATTTTTAGTAAATTTCAGAAGATAAAAACTAAACGTTTTTTTTATTTTTAGGTTCCTTATTCCGGCAATTTTGACCAAAACAGGGTATCGTATTCCGATTGGAATGTATTCCGGAAGAAAAAAAACTGTCTGGTCCCACTGCTGGCTGCCACTGACTGATTTGATACGAAATCTTCCACTAGTGTCTAGTTACATGGGTGACTGATTGAATAGTAAGGATTCCGCTTCTATCTGATTCCGCAAGTGACTGGTCCCAGGGCTTTTGTTTCCGGCTATATAAATAGCGATCGCTAGTTTTAACCCTGTTGTGGCCAAATTATCGCCATAAGAATGTAAACCAAAGTTTTGTGTTGTTGCCTTAAATGGCCCTTCAAAGCTGTAATGGCTTTAAAAGCACAAAAACCCTGTCCTTGGAGAAGGCCTAGAACCATACAGCTAGAAGAAAAAAAACTTCCACATTTGAAAAACAAAACTGGCTGGTCACACTGCTGGCCGCCACTGACTGATTTGATTTGAAATCTACCACTAGTGACCAGTTACATGGGTGATGCTGCATAGGACTTGTTTACTTTGACTGGACTTTTTAATTTCACTTGACTTCAACTTCACTTTTAACTTAAACTTGACTCTAACTTCACTTTTCAACTTTAAATTGACTACAACTCCACTTTTTAACTTGAACTTGATTTATTAACTTGACTTTTTAACTTGACTTTAACTTGACTTTAACTTGACTTTAACTTGACTTTTTAACTTGACTTTAACTTGACTTTTTAACTTGACTTTAACTTCACTTTTAAACTTGAACTTGACTATAACTCCACTTTTTAACTTTAATTTGGCTTTAACTTCACTTTTTAACTGTAACTTCACTTTAATGCCACTTTTCAACTTGAACTTGACTATAACTCCACATTTAAACTTTAACTTTTCAACTTTAACTTTAACTTTTCAACTTTAACTTGCCTCTGGTTGCAACTTGCAGGGCCAATGCTCAGCAGCCTAAGCTCTTTGTCGGTATGATTCTGATTCTGATTTTCGCCGAGGCGCTGGCTCTGTATGGACTGATCGGTGAGTAAATCAAATACATACATAGTTACCCTTATTACTAGGCGTAAGGTTGAGGAGGCCAGCCTGTTTGCTTTCACTGGGGCCAACCACCAGTGTGTGTGTGTGGGGGGGGGGGGGGGGGGGGGGGGGGGGTATCGTCCCCCTGGCGAAGATGTTTGGGCCTGTTCCATGTGTCGTATGTACGCGACAGTAGACTGGAAGGAGACAATGGCTTGGGTGTCAATTTTGGTGCAGAGCTTGATGGTGGCTACTTGGGAGATACATAAGTGGGTGAGGTGATCGTTGAGTATTATACCCAAGAGGTGTGTCATAGTTTTTCTTTTCATCTGCCACCACCAGCTTTTAGGCAGTTCCCCTGCAGTGCTGGTGAAATTGGGGCTTGGCTGGCTCAGGGAGCTGCTTAGAAGCTGCTGCTCGTAGTCAGAAAGAAAAGCCCATATTCATCATTCAATTTATAAAAAAATGCGATAATAATCGCACAATCAAATTATCATCCCAGGTGAAGCACGAACTGAGGGCCCCCGTCGATTAAACGATTGTTTGGGGGTACAGTTCATCAGTGCTTTTTCTTCTTAAGCCCTTCCTATACGGTTGGGCAAGTCCCGTTAGCCTATTTGGCCTACCCCTGGACTGTAACAAACATACATTCATCACCTCTGGAGGCTGGTGTCTTAAGGGAAACCCAATGGCCTTGGCAACCTTAACTGATGAGGGAACGGCAATATGATATCATGTCATCAATTGATGCCGGCAGTCTAGCTAGGCTCAAGGAACCATTTATATACAATATCGTATGATGCAATTTGTATGAAATCATACTCTCCTTTGGCTAACATCATATGATCTGCCGAACCTTACTACTGATGCTTGTATATCACTCAACTAAGTAACTAATTTGTAAGCCTTCATAAAGTTCGCATTCAAAACCCCTTAACCTGGGCCCCACTCTTTCTCCTCGTGCTCGCAGTCGGCATTATTCTGTCATCTAAGGCTGGATCTGGCGCGGTCCTTGCCCCTGCAGAGTAAAAATATACACGGCTTTTCTCTGCTTATCTACTGAATTTTCTAGTGGATTCCAATCCATGCTTTTCTAATGGATTTTAATCCTTGTCCTATGGATTCTCAAAGATTGTTTCATGTTTCTAGGCACATGCGCTGCTGTAAAGGATTTTTATAGTTTCTGTTAACTTCGCTCAGTTTATGTATCAGCCATACATACATTACATACATTACATGTTAAAGTCTACTTGACACCGCGAGGGTGTATGAGACTCTGTGCTTTAAACAAAAAGAAAAAGCACCCACAAAGCAAAAAACCCCATTACATTAGGGGTGTGTCGAGGACAAACAAACCAAACTCCCAACCACCGTTTTGGTGGCGTAGGTATTAAACCCCTTAGAGCAGGACCCAGATCTCAACCACTTACAGTGGCGGAGGTAAGAAGCTAACAAATGAGAAGTCTCAAGAAGAAAAAAAAGGGATAATAAATTACGGTGCCACTAAGCAGTCCAGGGCTTCCTGTCTTGCTCTTCTACAAGTAGAAAGATAGTCGGCTAGGTTGCTCCAAAAAGACTTAGTGCCATTTCCATTCATAAAGGTTCTGAAT
Source organism: Chlamydomonas sp. ICE-L (assembly GCA_013435795.1). Lineage (NCBI taxonomy): Eukaryota > Viridiplantae > Chlorophyta > Chlorophyceae > Chlamydomonadales > Chlamydomonadaceae > Chlamydomonas > Chlamydomonas sp. ICE-L. Next base: position 1,566,558 of record JACBWV010000678.1, on the reverse strand, counting down.
GTGGAATCGCAGAATTCCACATTCCATACGGTTAAGTCGGTATCCTCATGGACATGCCTATAAATATCTGTAAACAGATTCTGGTAGCGGAGGCGAATATCATTATAATAAGGGCACTCAAACATATGCATTTCATCCTCAGTTTTTTGGAACCCACACATTTGACAGTGTCTCATTGAGCGAGGGATGTGTGCTCTATCCACCACCCTCATTCTTTCTGTGTTCAGCCAATGGGAACCCATTCTAAACTGTGCTATAGAACGAATCTGATCCTGCTTATGTAAGGCGGATGTAAAAGGAATCAAGCCATTCTCATCATTGCTGTTGGCTGCGAACCATTTTTGGTATCGGAGGCGTTTAAAGCCAACCCTTCTCTCATCAGGGATGTCTCTAACTGCATTGGTGTCACTTGGGTACTTAAACCTCCATGACTCAAAAACTTCAGACATAATACCTTCGACATCGACAGCCTCCAAAATGTTGAGGTTTTTACTGGATCCTAGCTTGTGGAGAGCACAACGCAAGTCATGAACCCAGCCAGTGTTGGAGTCAAAAGATTCCTCAAGAGCCATTCTAATGAGATCCTCAGGTTCTTTATGTATGGTCTTGTTCCAGAAGCGCAAAGCTTGTTTAAGCCAAGCAAAACACAACGGGGTTCTACCCAGCTCTTCCATGATAATATTAGATGTAGTAGATTGGCAAACACCCAACATTTGTTTAAGTATACCTCTATGCCATTTCTCACAAGCATGGTCATTTGAGATAAGTGTGTTGTTCAGAATAGAAGGAGCCCACACCTCACAGCCAAAATTCAGGATAGGTTGTACAAGAGAATCAAACAGGTGGGTGAGAATATCAATATTGTATATCTCCATAGTATGGCATCGCCTACGAAGCATGTGGTGTGCCTTTTGGGCCTTAGTGAGCCTCCTAGAAAAAGCAGCTTTTGCACGATTGCTTGAGTCACCATCCACAAAGAGGGATCCCAAGTAGATAAAAGATAACTTTGTAGAAAGTTGTGCTCCATCATAGACAAATTTGTAATCAGGATCCATGCGGGCCTCATCACAGAATTGTTTGTTGAAAACGACAATCTCAGTTTTCTTTATATTCACAGCCATCTTAGTAGCCTCGCAGAAATCTCTCAGGCAGTCAAGCATCGCTTGCATATCTGCCGGGGATTCTGCCATTATAGCTAGGTCATCAGCATAAAGTAACAGTTGCAGAATCTTTCCCCTAAGCTCAGCCCCTACATTTGGGAGCTTGGATTGGAGGAACGATTCAATTCTATCAATGAACAGACCGAATAGGAGTGGGGATAGGGGGTCTCCTTGTTTAACTCCTACAAGGGATGGAAAGGAGGATCCAATGTCCCCATGTAGGCGAACTTGGAAAACAACATGATTATACATGGACTTCAGAATACTGAGATAGGGGTCCTTGACTCCTAGCCTTGCTAAGCAATCCCATAGCAAGTCTCTGTTGACCCAATCATAAGCCTTCTTGAAATCAACAAAAGCCACAAAGAGTGGTTTTTTCTTTTCTCTATATTTATCTACAATATGGTTAAGAATGAATGATGCATCTGCAGTACCCCTACCACTTCTAAATCCATATTGGCCAGCGGCTCTGAGGTTGAATTCTTCTGACCAATCATCTAGTCTACGTAGCATGCAAAGGGAGAAGATCTTTCCTATGGAGTTGCTCACCGCAAGACCTCGATAGTTGTCCTTGTCATACACACTGCCTTTGGATTTGGGTACAGGTACCAAGGCAGCTGCAGCCCATTGGCTAGGGTAAGAAGTCTTCCAGATGAGATTAAACAGGTTAGTCATAGCTTGTACAAATCGGGAGTTGGCCTCATGGGAAGCAAATCTGTACCATTCTGCAGGGATACCATCTACCCCGGGGGAGGAGTTTTTCCGTAGGGATTGGAGAACAGAAAACACCTCCTGGGTGGTAAAGTCTTGACATAACCATGTTGGTGCGGCCTCTATCTGAGGTCCATCAGCTTGAGGGACAAAGTCCCTAGCATCCAGACTTGGATCAATACCTACTTGCACATCAAAGAGGCCATGTTCTTTTGATGACATGGTCAGTCAGCCCCAAGGCTGCTCGCCACCTGCGGGCGGAGTAGACATGTGTAGCATAAACGCTGCTCGCCACCTGCGGGCGGGGTAAACATGTGAAGCAGAAACGCTGCTCGTACTCGAATTTGGGTGCATGGCTCCAGCCGGCAATTTGGCTGCTCGCCGTCTTAGGCAGCAAAACAAGGGCGTGGCCGCCCTTGAGTTGGACGTGGGGATCCCCGCTGTCACGTTTTTTTTTTGTGGTGTATCTTTTGTTGCTGCCCTCGTGGCTGTTCTTGCGGAATGTGTCTCATATACTGCGCTTTGGTACACAGTTGCGCCGTTGCCTCATAAATTGGGGCTGTGCACCCTCCAGCTCTGACTAGGCAGTCTCCTTGAGGTGACATCACTGCCGAATCCAAACGTCACCTGGTTCGGGGCGCAGGTTGGCGCAGGGAAGATGAAGTGACGTGACTGCAAATACAACTTGTTTGAAATCTGCCTTGGAGAAGAGTTTACTGCCTTTCCAAATTCAGTGAGCTGCCTGCAGTATGCAAACGTCAGTTGGTATGGGCCATAACTCCATGAGTAGGGCTGTCAATATCGTACGATATTTTTAGACCCTTTTGGGGGGAAATCAGTATAAGACCAAGGGGATCTAACAGGAAATACCGATTACACGTCCATACACTTACAATCAAGTCAAATGAACCAAGACTGAGGGAGATAGAAAACACGATAATATCGTGGTCTATTATCGTCGATATGGGGCGATATACTGAATTCCCTGGCCCAGACTCGGGTGCTCTTGACGAGATAGGAACCGCCGACCTCCCGATTGTAAGATATTTTCGTGGACCACAGGACCACACTAACAAAAAGTAAGGAAACTGTTACATAGCCAGCGGAGCCCGAACTTTTTTTTTTAATCTTGCAATTTGATAACATAATGTACAGCACTACTGCAGTTCATCTCTGGATAAAACAACTCACCTGGCTGTATTTGTGCAATCTAAGAGTACTTCGTGGTATGAATAACAATGTCGGCATGACAAGACAGCGGTAGGTTGCAGGTCTGAGACCACCCACGGTCGGAGTGGTCTTCTACAAACTGAACATGAAAGCTCGGCAGCAACGTACAACCCGACAAGTATAAAGTACGCTTTACGTATTGTGCAAGTGGATACTTGTTTTTCAGTCTCGTCCGAGCATTTGGACACTTTGCCACTTAGAACGATAAATATGATACAGCACACAATAAAACTTTACACTAGCGCGTTATTACATTACATTACATTACATTACATGTTAAAGTCTACTTGACACCGCGAGGGTGTATGAGACTCTGTGCTTTAAACAAAAAGAAAAAGCACCCACAAAGCAAAAAACCCCATTACATCAGGGGTGTGTCGAGGACAAACAAACCAAACTCCCAACCACCGTTTTGGTGGCGTAGGTATTAAACCCCTTAGAGCAGGACCCAGATCTCAACCACTTACAGTGGCGGAGGTAAGAAGCTAACAAATGAGAAGTCTCAAGAAGAAAAAAAAGGGATAATAAATTACGGTGCCACTAAGCAGTCCAGGGCTTCCTGTCTTTCTCTTCTACAAGTAGAAAGATAGTCGGCTAGGTTGCTCCAAAAAGACTTAGTGCCATTTCCATTCATAAAGGTTCTGAATGTGGAATCGCAGAATTCCACATTCCATACGGTTAAGTCGGTATCCTCATGGACATGCCTATAAATATCTGTAAACAGATTCTGGTAGCGGAGGCGAATATCATTATAAAAAGGGCACTCAAACATATGCATTTCATCCTCAGTTTTTTGGAACCCACACATTTGACAGTGTCTCATTGAGCGAGGGATGTGTGCTCTATCCACCACCCTCATTCTTTCTGTGTTCAGCCAATGGGAACCCATTCTAAACTGTGCTATAGAACGAATCTGATCCTGCTTATGTAAGGCGGATGTAAAGGGAATCAAGCCATTCTCATCATTGCTGTTGGCTGCCAACCATTTTTGGTATCGGAGGCGTTTAAAGCCAACCCTTCTCTCATCAGGGATGTCTCTAACTGCATTGGTGTCACTTGGGTACTTAAACCTCCATGACTCAAAAACTTCAGACATAATACCTTCGACATCGACAGCCTCCAAAATGTTGAGGTTTTTACTGGATCCTAGCTTGTGGAGAGCACAACGCAAGTCATGAACCCAGCCAGTGTTGGAGTCAAAAGATTCCTCAAGAGCCATTCTAATGAGATCCTCAGGTTCTTTATGTATGGTCTTGTTCCAGAAGCGCAAAGCTTGTTTAAGCCAAGCAAAACACAACGGGGTTCTACCCAGCTCTTCCATGATAATATTAGATGTAGTAGATTGGCAAACACCCAACATTTGTTTAAGTATACCTCTATGCCATTTCTCACAAGCATGGTCATTTGAGATAAGTGTGTTGTTCAGAATAGAAGGAGCCCACACCTCACAGCCAAAATTCAGGATAGGTTGTACAAGAGAATCAAACAGGTGGGTGAGAATATCAATATTGTATATCTCCATAGTATGGCATCGCCTACGAAGCATGTGGTGTGCCTTTTGGGCCTTTGTGAGCATCCTAGAAAAAGCAGCTTTTGCACGATTGCTTGAGTCACCATCCACAAAGAGGGATCCCAAGTAGATAAAAGATAACTTTGTAGAAAGTTGTGCTCCATCATAGACAAATTTGTAATCAGGATCCATGCGGGCCTCATCACAGAATTGTTTGTTGAAAACGACAATCTCAGTTTTCTTTATATTCACAGCCATCTTAGTAGCCTCGCAGAAATCTCTCAGGCAGTCAAGCATCGCTTGCATATCTGCCGGGGATTCTGCCATTATAGCTAGGTCATCAGCATAAAGTAACAGTTGCAGAATCTTTCCCCTAAGCTCAGCCCCTACATTTGGGAGCTTGGATTGGAGGAACGATTCAATTCTATCAATGAACAGACCGAATAGGAGTGGGGATAGGGGGTCTCCTTGTTTAACTCCTACAAGGGATGGAAAGGAGGATCCAATGTCCCCATGTAGGCGAACTTGGAAAACAACATGATTATACATGGACTTCAGAATACTGAGATAGGGGTCCTTGACTCCTAGCCTTGCTAAGCAATCCCATAGCAAGTCTCTGTTGACCCAATCATAAGCCTTCTTGAAATCAACAAAAGCCACAAAGAGTGTTTTTTTCTTTTCTCTATATTTATCTACAATATGGTTAAGAATGAATGATGCATCTGCAGTACCCCTACCACTTCTAAATCCATATTGGCCAGCGGCTCTGAGGTTGAATTCTTCTGACCAATCATCTAGTCTACGTAGCATGCAAAGGGAGAAGATCTTTCCTATGGAGTTGCTCACCGCAAGACCTCGATAGTTGTCCTTGTCATACACACTGCCTTTGGATTTGGGTACGGGTACCAAGGCAGCTGCAGCCCATTGGCTAGGGTAAGAAGTCTTCCAGATGAGATTAAACAGGTTAGTCATAGCTTGTACAAATCGGGAGTTGGCCTCATGGGAAGCAAATCTGTACCATTCTGCAGGGATACCATCTACCCCGGGGGAGGAGTTTTTCCGTAGGGATTGGAGAACAGAAAACACCTCCTGGGTGGTAAAGTCTTGACATAACCATGTTGGTGCGGCCTCTATCTGAGGTCCATCAGCTTGAGGGACAAAGTCCCTAGCATCCAGACTTGGATCAATACCTACTTGCACATCAAAGAGGTCTGCAGAATAATCAGTCCAATCATGAATTGTGATATCTGCCGTAGTGGCCTTGTTAGGCTCACGCACGTCTTTCCAAAAACTTTTCGGATTATGCCGAAGATTCGTATGAAGGTTCTCCATGCGTGTTTCTAGCCACTTCCTCTTCTTTCTTCTGAGAATCCTCTTGTACTCCTTGTGCATAGAACCAGCCAAGTCAGAGCTAGAGCCATGTTGATGTTATATCCCGGTAAACACGATATATCGAACGATAACCCCGAGATACAAGTTTAATATCGGTACAAGTTTAATATCGTACAATATGTCGTACGGTACACGATAAAATAAACATCGTACAATACAAAGCTTGACAGCCCTAGCCATAAGCAGTTTTTCAGGCGAACCCTCAGGGCCAAAAGCGCCTCCGTTTTGCGCACCCGATTGGCTTGCCCGGCAGTACGGTACACTAGGAGGGGCCCATGGAGGGGCGGTGAAAAGGGGGACACAATCTACTTCACCACTCTCCTGCACGCTGACAGAAATAACACGTTCAGGAACAGGGACTACTGACTAAAATCAGTTAGACTCGTTTACACATCAGGACGCAGGGACTGCAGACTAAAATCAGTTAGACTCGTTTACACAACAGGACGCAGGGACTGCAGACTAAAATCAGTTAGACTCGTTTACACAAGATGAAGATGCTAGAAAGCTCGGAAGCTAGATCTATGAAGGACTCCCTGTCCTGGTCGGCAAGAACGAAGTCGCTTTGGGGCAGGAGTGCAGGACACCTAACATAGGGTCGCCAAGTTTCAAGACGAGCATTACAGCACTTCAAACTTGCTGAAGTGAGAAAAGCTGAACAGACATTAAATATCACAATGTAAGCTAGCGACCACCCGCATGGCAGAAGTGCAACAAGGACCGCAAGGAAAAAATCCTACAGCATTGTCATTTTACATCACATAACGTTGCCATCTACAGGCCATTGTTGACCCAAGACGAGCCCGCTCCACAACGTCCGGGAGGGGTCTTCCAACTTATCCTCAAAATTAGATAGGCAATATTGCAGCAAGCAAGCAAGCATTTGGTCACACACAGATCACACCGTGCTGGGGGCAATTAAATGAATCAACGACCACTATTGATCGAAGCAACTACCTCCCGGGCTCCATGGTTTCCGAGGGTCTCACAAAGGAGAGACGGTGAGAAACCATGTAACAACCCAATCCAAAAAGGAGGGGGGCGCTGGAGCTCCAGATGGAGTCCCCCTCCACTCCGTCAAGCCGCAAGCACCTTTGGAGTCCAGTAGGTCAGCACTAACCATTCTCATAAATTTACTTCTTCTCGGCGGTAGAGATCACGTCGTGGATGGCCTTAGCCAGCCTCTCGACGTTCTTGGTGTTCACACCAGCCATAGAGATACGTCCGTTACGAGTCATGTAGATGTTGTGCTTGGTGGCCATGGTATCAACCATCTCGGGAGAGATGCCAGAGAAGGCAAACATACCGATCTGGTCAGTCACGTGGTTCCAGCTCCACTTGCTGCCAGCATCCTCCATGTTCTGTCGCAGCATTCCACGCATGGTAATGATGCGGTCGGCCATGCCCTTCACCTCACCGTACCACTGCTGCTTGAGGTCGGGGCAAGAGAGGATCTTGGACACCAGGAGGGCACCGTGCAGGGGGGGGTTCGAGTACATGGCACGGGCAACAGCCTTCATCTGGGACTCCACGGCAATAGCCTCCTTCTCGTTGTCACAGACTATGGAGAAAGCACCAGCGCGCTGTCCGTAGAGACCCATGTTCTTGGCGTAGGACTGGCTGGTAGCCAGCCTGTGGCCGTCAGCAAGGAAGATGCGGATGGCCTGGGCATCACGTTCGCAATCGCCACTGGCAAAGCCCTGCAAGACATGATAAATACATACAAAGTGAGTCAGTTGAGAAGTTGAGACACGTCACGAGGTCATGACACATGCAGTTGAAGTCTTGACACAAACAGATACGTGTAGGTCATGACACATGCAGTTGAAGTCTTGACACATACAGATAAGTGTAGGTCATGACACATGCAGTTTCAGATCCAGGGGGTTCAGCTCAAGGGGCTATCTCATCGCATCTCACACAACTCAACAACCCCTCAACAGTGCAGTGTAGGAAGTGCTCAGAAAGACTAATCGTATGCCGCTCACATTATCCATGACCACCGAAGTAGCCATGGTCACGGGCAAAGGATTTTATCATCATAGCGATTCAGGCAAGCTAGGCATGGTAGGAGTACAAGAGCAGTACATGAAGCGTGAACAGTGATTCTTATCACAATGACGGCTACATAACTCAACAACGCATCAACAGTGCAGCGCAGAAGTGCTCAGAAAGACTAATCGTTATGCCGCTCACATTATCCTTGACCACCGTAGTGGCCATGGTCACGGGCAAAGGATTTTATCATCACAGCGATGCAGGCAAGTCAGACATGAAGCGGGCACAGGGTTTGTTATCATAATGAAGGCCATATAAGTGAACGGAGCTTCAGCAATGCAGCCCTCATAACTCGACAGAGTTTTAGTAATGCAGTGCAGCCCTCATAGCTTGACAGGGCATAAGTAGTGCAGAAGTGCTCAGAAAGACTAATCGTCTGCCGCTCACATTATCCACGACCACCGTAGTGGCCATGGTCACGGGCAAAGGATTTTATCATCATAGCGATTCAGGCAAGGCAGGAGTACAAGAGCTGAACATGAAGCGGGCGCCGGGCTATCTTATCTTAGTGCATCCCACATAATTCAACAACGCATCAGCAGTGCAGTGTAGGAAGTGCTCAGAAAGACTAATCGTATGCCGCTCACTTTATCCACAACCACCTAAGTGGCCATGGTCACAGGCAAAGGATTTTATCATCACAGCGATTCAGGCAAGTCAGACTTGGGAATACAAGAGCAGGACAGCGCGCACAGGATTTCTGATCACATAACTCGACAACCCATCAGCAGTGCACTAAGGAAGTGCTCAGAAAGACTAATCGTGATGCCGCTCACATTATCCAAGACCACAAAAGTGGCCATGATCACGGGCAAAGGATTTTATCATCACAGCGATTCAGGCAAGTCGGACGTGGTGGGAGTACAAGAGCAGTACATGAAGCAGGCATAGGATTTGTGATCACAGTGAAGGCTATATAACTAAAGCCTCGGCAATGCAGCCCTCATAACTCGACTAAGCATTAGTTATGCCGAGCGGCCCTCATAAATCGACAAAGCAGTAGTAGTGCAGTGCAGCCCTCATAGCTCTACAGAGCATAAGTAGTGCAGAAGTGCTCAGAAAGACTAATCGTATGCCGCTCACATTATCCTTGGCTACCAAAATGGCCATGGTCACGGGCAAAGGATTTTATCATCACAGCGATTCAGACATGGTAGGAGTCCTAGAGCAGTACATGAAGCAGGCACAGGGTTTGTTATCTCAGTGAAGGTTCAACACAACAAAGCATCAGCAATGCAGTGCAGAAGTGCTTAGAAAGACTAGTCGTATGCCGCTCACATTGTCCATGACCACCAAAGTGGCCATGGTCACGGGCAAAGGATTTTATCATCACCGCGATTCAAGCAATGCAGGTGGGATGGAGGTGAGGGTAGTACATATGAAGTGTATGACATGCTGTTCCTCATTATCGGCACTACATGCTGTTCTGTATGATCGGCGCTACATGCTGTATTGTATGAGTGGCACAACATAATGTTATTTACCACATGTTGCTAAGCAAGAAAGCAGTTGAGCAAGAATGCTTTGGAGTCAGCAATAATGTTCACAGACATGCTTCATGCTATACTGCTATGTGCACGAATATGATACCAATTACCTCACTATATATTGACACATCATACAATTCCGTCACGTACAAAATTGAACTGGGCAACCCTAGATACCGTCGCCGAGCACGATTTTCTTTTTTAGCAAGTCGTTTACCGATGTGAAAGTTGATCCTGACGATCACTCAGCCGACCACAACTCCGTTTTATCGTTTTTTAGTTGAACATTTTGACAACTTTCTCCCCAATACATCACAATCATACCTGGTAGGCCATGTCGAAGAGGGGGAAGTGGTCCTTCTCCTTCATTAGCTTCGAGATCTCCTTCCACTGCTCGATGGAGGGGTCCACACCAGTTGGGTTGTGGGCACAAGCGTGCAAGAGGAACAGGGAACCAGCAGGGGCATTCTTGATGTCCTCCATCAGACCGACAAAGTCCAAGCCACGGGTCTCAGGCTTGTAGTACCTTCACAGCAGCAAAAATAACTAGCTTATTTATTATTATCTCGCGTTATTCTAATTTTGAATTGTTGAAGATACTTATTTTAATCATGAAGATTGAGGGAGATGAAGTTGTTCACACACACTTAATTCCGATTGTCCATTATTGAAGGTTACAACGCAGCGATGAGGGCAGAGTGAGAGAACGGTCCAACAACGGGGCGGTTGTGGGCGCAGTAATGCTGCAGGAGCAGGGGACCAGCAGGGACCTTCTTAATGTTGAACATCAAAATGGTGTAGCCCAAGCCACGGGTCTTGGGCTTCTGAACCAATGGGCTTCTAGAATTATTCATACTACAGATTTGCACCAATATGGGTCGACGAACCAGCTTGGAGTGAATACACATACCAGTACTAGCAGTGACGAAAACTAGCATTGAGATCAAGGGGGGGGCAAGAAAAAAGCTGCTGTACCGCATCTTCGCTTTGAATACAGCTACTCCTCAAACTAAAAAAAGTTTTTTTTAGCCAAATATAAGGTTGTACAAAAGTTAGAGGGGTCCAAAGTTTTTTCCGCCCAAAGCGGCCCAAATCATGACTCATTAAAAGACCATACATTCATCAGTGCTGGTACCAAGATCACTGTCCCCCATGTGTGGGAAAGCCAAGATCAAGATCATGTCCACCATACTATGGCCCGCTTTCTGTGTTCGGCTGGATTACCTAGGGGCTGTGTAGAAAACGCGTGGCGCTGCCCAAAATGTTGACCAGTTGGGTGTGAATAGTGCAAGCCAATCTGGCTCAACATTTAAGTATAACTTGGCAATAACATATAACATATATCTAAAACTTCTCGATAAATCACGTTTGTGCAACCTTATGAAATACCGTACTGCTCTCAAAATTTAACGGTTTAAATCGACGGGAGCAACCGTCAAATCGTGGCGTACAGTATATTACGAAACGAAAAAACCGTCAAATCGGTTTTTTTGCCTATATTAGGTGCATCACTAGAATGCACATATCTCACTGCGCAGTGGGCCAAACAAACCAATTTTTAGTGATACGAGATCCCTGGGACCTCCTGCATCTGTCTGCATATTCAGATGCCTCATCTGACAAAAATAACGAGTTTGGGAGCACAGACCCTGTGGCCATCTTTAAACACTCTTCCTTGCTCCAATTGTTTGAATTAGGACACACTGGTGATGAGGATGAGGTGCCCTTGACCCTTCTAGGTCGCTGAGCAACACATGAACATACATTATGCTTATGATTATGACATTAACTGAGCAAGAGATGATTACTGGAATTAATGGAAACGATTGAATGTCTCATTCTAGTTATTTCAACGAGTACCGGTAGTGTTATGCTGAACAAGATGTTGGGATCATTGCAAAATTATATGTACACTCATTGCAGGTCCTACAGTGTACCCTAATATTGTACCATGAACCATGAACCAGTGTCACATGATTAAGTACAAACGTTCAGTTGCATAAATGGATTTTATTAAAATGGAAACCGTCAAATGTGTAACATCAATTTATTTTCCTATTAAAAAACCCGTCAAATGTAAACCGTCAATTTATAATAACCCCCCCCCAAAAAGCCGTTAAATTTTGCAACCGTTAAATTTTGAGAGCAGTACGGTATGCAAGAACATAACTGGAATGGGCACGAAAAGATCTTCCGAATGACCCCAATTTTAGGGGGGGGAGGGGGAGGTACGCAGGTTTTAGGAGAGGGGGGGGGGGGGGGGGGGGGACAAACTTTTTCCAACTTTATTTCCCCCCTCCTTTTGATTATGATTTTGATCATTAGGATTGAATTAGGTTAAGATGTCAACACTATATTTCGATTGTCCATTTAGCCCTATTGGGCTACCCATGGATTGTTAACACACATTTCATGACAAATGCGCTATGCAGTGCAATGTGATGGTTAAGCAAGAGTAGTTCATGAGAAGCTCACGTCGACAAGACCTTTCCTAGTAGAATATTTCAAGACAAATGCGGTGTGCAGTGCAAAGTGAGGACTAAGCATGAGTAGTTGGGGGGGGGGGGGGGGGGGGGGGGGGGGGGGATGAAATGTGTAGGGGTTACGTCATACAACGTTGAGTGGGACCTCAGAGATCTTGGTGATGTATATCGTCATTGACTAACTCAAGAGTAGCAAATATTATTTGAACATAATTGGTCCCAGAATACGATGATGGAATGCATGCACTAGATGGAATGCTACAGATTCTTGGAATGCGTGCAACAAATAGAATGCATGCTACATATGGAATGTTACAGATTCTTGGAATGTGTGCAACAAATAGAATGCATGCTACATATGGAATGTTACAGATTCTTGGAATGCATTAGATGCTCAGAGAGACGATAAGCTGTTCAAGATATTTGATCAATAAGGCCAACCTTACAGTCGACCGAGTCAGGACTACACAGCTGTCATCTTTAGGCATAGCCAAGCAACAAGCAAAGGCAAAAGCAATGCAACAAGCCAAGGCAAGGCAAAAGCACAGGCAAGGTGTAGGCAAGGCAAGACAAGGCAAGACAAGGCAAAGGGAAGCAAAGGGAAGCAAAGCAAAAAAAAAAGCTTAGGCAAGGCAAAAGGACATGATGCACGAGCGTTGGCTTCAGTCTGAAAGGTTATAAGCACAGGGATAGCCCGGAAAACTCCGGATTCCTCCTCTTCTGACACGCATGAATGAAAAGCTAATAATCTCATCACCAGCCACTTGAATTGCTCGGTTAATGTTATGATGCATTAATGTAGTAATGAGCAGGTGCTAGAACGGGTTGCAGTAATGCAGTGTGAAGTAGGTGCTAGTACGTATGAAGAGACCGGATGAAATATATTTTGATAAGAATGCTTTGTTTTGAATTGGTCCCGTCACTTCCGGAGCATCGGGCAGCCTTACTAAGGCTTACTGGTAGCCACGATGCAACAACAGTCAAATGAGATATGAATGGATCATTCATATCTAAATTGAATGTTGTTGCACCCTGGCTACCAATAAACCAGTAGGCTAAAGCTGTGTAACCAAGTTCAAGTTCAAGAAGTTGGTGCTCAATTGATGAATCCAGGGGTATCTTCAATAGTTATCAGTAGCAGAACTGGCATCTGGTGTTGGTCATTGCATCAAACATGATAATTAGAATAATAATCATATCCTTTGAAGATGCAAGCAGGGCAGTGAGCCACCAGACTTGCTTGGTTGGTGCAATAACAGGCGCAGGTGCTCAGTTGATGAATCCAGAGGTATCTTCAATAGTTATCAGTAGCAGAACTGGCATCTGGTGTTAGTCATCATAGCGGCATACAGATGATAAGAACAATTTGTATTATATATCCTTATAAGATGGAAGCAAGGCGGTGGGCCACTGGAATTGCTTGGTCAATGCAGTAAAAAGCAGGTGCTCAGTTGATGAATCCAGAGGTATCTTCAATAGTTATCAGTAGCAGAACTGGCATCTGGTTTTAGTCATCACAGCACATGGACAAGATGATAAGAATAAGAATAATAACATATCCTTAATAGATGTAAGCAAGGAGGTGAGCAGCCGGAATTGCTTGGTTAGTGCAGTAAGAAGCAAGTGCTCAGCTGATGAATCCAGAGGTATCGTCAATAGTTATCAGTAGCAGAACTGGCATCTGGTGTAAGTCATCATAGCAACAAACATGGTAGTACACATTAAATGTACAATTTTTAGATGTAAGCAGGGCAGTGAGCCACTGGAATTGCTGGTCAACAAGTCTCTGAAGTTCATCATGATGCAGCACGAGATGACAGTCGAGGACAACGACTTCATTCTCAACAAAAGGGACCAGGGCATGCAATCCGCCGTAGCTAACACTGAGTGCACAAGACATTGATACATCATGCATGTCGCTAGTGAAGTTGGACACTTATTAGTACCCCGAATTCAGTGGGATACTAATTAGTATCCCGAAGTCAGTGTGACACTAATTAGTACCCCGAATTCAGTGGGATACTAATTAGTATCCCGAAGTCCGTGGGATACTAATTAGTACCCCCCCCGATTTCGGTGGGATACTATTAGTATCACCGTAAGTCAGTGTGGAACAACTAATTAGTCCCACCCCCGAATTCTTGAGATCCTACTTATTATCCCGAAGTCCATGGGATACTAATTAGTATCGCTAATGAAGTAAGATACTAATTAGTATCCCGAAGTCCGTGGGATACTAATTAGTATCGCTAATGAAGTAAGATACTAATTAGTATCCTGAAGTCCGTGGGATACTAATTAGTATCGCTAATGAAGTAAGATACTAATTAGTATCCCGAAGTTCATGGGATACTAATTAGTACCCCGAATTCAGTGGGATACTAATTAGTACTCCCTGGCTAAGAAAGTAGGATAAACTAAATTAGTTCGCTAATTGAAATAATAAGATACTAATTGTATCCGCTAATGCCCCCCGTCCGCAAGATACTAATTAGTATCGCTAATGAAGTAAGATACTAATTAGTATCGCTAATGAAGTAAGATACTAATTAGTATCGCTAATGAAGTAGGATACTAATTAGTATCGCTAATGAAGTAGGATACTAATTAGTATCGCTAATGAAGTAGGATACTAATTAGTATCGCTAATGAAGTAAGATACTAATTAGTATCGCTAATGAAGTAAGATACTAATTAGTATCGCTAATGAAGTAAGGTACTAATTAGTATCGCTAATGAAGTAAGATACTAATTAGTATCGCTAATGAAGTAGGATACTAATTAGTATCGCTAATGAAGTAGGATACTAATTAGTATCTCATTTTCAGAGGGATACATATTTATGTATTGTCTCCTGCCATCATTCATGGAGATGAAGATAATCTGCACAAGCACAGAGAAGGCATGGGGAAACAAGCTCAGCATCACAAGGGCGACAGCCTGTCTGTGCGGCCATGTGATGCTGTGCTCATTTCCCTAGGCCTTCTTGTTGCTTGTGCGGATTATCTTCATCTCCCTAAATGATGGCATGAGACGATACATTGATACATACCCCAGTGAATGTGTGATACTAACTAGTAACCAACTTACTTAGCGAAAGATGCAACTCTCGAAGCAAGAGGTGCTCAATACAGACTCAACTACAACAGATTAACATACTCATTCCCATCGACACCACCAACCACATACCCCACCCACCCCCACCCCACACACAAACAAGGTTTCCGCTGCCTTACCTTGCGCCCCCCCCCACCACCACCACCCCCCCACCACCCCCACCCCACCCCACCCGCACACAAACAAGGTTTCCCCTGCCTTACCTAGCGCCCCCACACCCACCCACACCCCCACACAAGGTTTCCGCTGCCTTACCTACGCCCCCCCCCCCCCCCCCCCCCCCCTCACACACACACACAAGTTTTCCGCTGCCTTACCTAGCGCCCCCCCCCCCCCCCCACGCACACACACAAGTTTTCCGCTGCCTTACCTAGCGCGCCCCCCCCCCCCCCCCCCACACACACACACACACACTCACACACAAGTTTTCCGCTGCCTTACCTAGCGAGCCTCCCCCCCCCCACACACCCCCACAAACAAACAAGGTTTCCGCTGCCTTACCTAGCGCCCCCCCCCCCCCCCACACACACACACACACCCCACACACACACACAATGTTTCCGCTGCCTTGTCTACCGCGCCGTCATCCCTGTCTATATGGTCCCCAGAATCTACACATTACCACCAACACCACGCACACACCTGTAGATCACCTCCTCAACACCAGCGTCGTGCCAGATGTTGTGATGGTTAGACCAGGTGGGCTGGGGGATGTAGACCTTGCTTCCAGGCATCCAACGCCTCTGGAACTCAGCCATCAATCGGCAGGAACCAGTTCCGGAGAGGGACTGAACTACGGCAACCTGTTGGACAAGGAATGAAGTAGAGGTTGACAAAAGCTGGCTGTAAGGTTGGGTGGTGGCTTGGTACATGGGGCCATTATTAGTTCTGACCCAGCCATCAATCGGGAGGAACCGGTTCCGGTGAGAGAATGGACTACGACAACCTGTTGGGCAAGGCAGGACAAGACAAGGAGTTAAGTAGTGGTTGACAACGGCCGGCTGTAGGGTTGGGTGGTGGCTTGGTACATGGGGCCATTATTAGTTGGGACCCAGCCATCAATCAGGAAGAACCGGTTAAGGTGGGAGACTGGACTACGGCAACCTATTGGGCAAGGTAGGACAAGACAAGGAGTTCAGGGGGGGTGCCTGGTAGGACAGGGCCGATAGGACAAGACAGGCTGGCTGGTAGGACAAGACAGGCTGGCTGGGCAAGATGGGACAAGACACGGAGTTCATTAAGGCTGGCTGTATGGCTGGTAGCGGCTTGAAAGAGGTAGGGTTGGTGGGCGTAGGGTTGGTGGGCATAGGGTTGGTATAGGTAGGGTAGGTGCAGGTAGGGTAAGTAGAGTCTAAAGGTTTGGTTAGAGGTAGGGCTGGTAGAGGTGTGGTTGGTAGAGGCTTGAAGGGTGGTGGCTTAGTAGAGGGGGCCATTATGAGTTGTGACTAAGGTGAAACATGGAAAGCGAAGGCGGGATAAGCAAACAAGGAGTTCAACAGAAGTCGAAATGGGGTTGGCTGTAGGGTTAGGTGGTGGCTAATCGAGAACAAGCATTCAAGATCAGAATCAATAAGTTGAAGATTCTATCATCTGCCCATCCTTGTTCACATCAGCGATAAAATGGGGATGGCTGTAGGGTTGGGTGGTGGCTAATCAAGGACAAGCATTCGAGATCAGAATCAATAAGTTGAGGATTCTATCATCTGCCCGTCCTTGATCACATCAGCAATAAAATGGGGATGGCTGTAGGGTTGGGTTGTAGCTAATTAAGGACAAGCATTCGGGATCATGATCCACAAGTTGAGGATACTATCATCTGCCTGTCCCTGATCACATCAGCGTTTAAATGGGGATGGCTGTAGGGTTGGGCGGTGGCTAATCAAGGACAGGCATTCGAGATCGGAATCAAAAAGTTGAGCTCAGTATAAACCTGAGTTATCGTTAAAAATACGTTAACAATGCCATGTTGACACTGTTAGGATGGAGGTACCTGCTTGTTCTTGATGACATCAGCGTTCTCTCCGTAGGCCAGCTTGATGGACTCCGAGTTGAACTCCTTCAGGCCTTGGATAGGCAGGTACCTGGGGAACAAGTCACCAGGGACCAGGATGAGTATTGGAGGAGGGGGAGAAAGGTGTGTGTGTGTGTGTGTGTGTGTGTGGAGGGCGGGGGGGGGGGGGGGGGGGGGGGGGGGGGAGGAGGGGGAGAATGGTTGAGGCTACGAGACACCTGAGGAACAAGTCACTAGGTACCAGGATGAGTGTAATACAACTAGAAATGGATAAATTAGATTTCGAAAACGAACAGCGTCGGGGGCAACTCGAGAAGAAGTCAAAAGGATCAGATCTAAGAAGTAGCTGTAATCTGTCCTTCCTTTCTGCCCGTTTTGAAATGGATGATCGCTCTGACTCGAAAAGAAGAAGAGGCCATACATTGCTCTAGTAGTGCAACTCCTCTAAATGCATGTGCCATCTGATCAAAACTGAAGCGTTCTATGCGAGTCCTTACGTCATGCGAGCCCCTGCCCTGCCTTGTGCGACTGCCTGTATCAACTTATTTTGCATGCTCACTCTCTTGCTTGAAGTGCCCTTTTGGATGATCGCCCATGAGATTAAGGATATTTTTCTGAGTGGGTGGGGTATTTGAGGGGGGCCTATATTTTGTTCAGGGGGGGGGGGGGGGGGGGGGGGACCCCTGTATCTACATTTGCCATGCGTAGCTAGCTTGGTTGCAAATGCGTAGTGAGCTTGGCTCAAACACACATGAGCAGGACAGCTAGCCGGACTTACTCCATGAAGTGGGTACCCGAGACGCGCTTCTCGGCCTCGCGGACAGAGGGCAGCACGACGGGCTTGCCATCGTCATCCCTGTAGGCGCCCTGTCCGCGGGAAATTACACATACGGGTTGTGTCAGACGACTGGGTGTGAGTAACGGTAAGGACCAATGCATGCACAAATGGTAACCATGACGAATGATAAAAGGTTGGAGTAGCTACAGTGTGCATGGAACTGACCAAGAGAGTTGAAGTTCTGGCCCCTGACTGACCATCGCCTGCTATGAAAATGATAGAAGTACAGAAAAGATCGCACAGCGGCATGGCCTAAGGTTCATCCAGGGCAAGTCTTTCAACTGCCTGATCCGCTTATTTTGGTGCCTAGTTTCTATGGTTATCGGATGGGGGGGAATAGAAAGTGGCTGAATGTGAGCTGCCCAGGGTTGGCTGAAAAAACATGTGACAATCCAATCAAATTAAAGGAACGGGCCTTGAACAGAGCAGTGAGTGAGTGGTAGTACCAGGATTCAGATCATCCTCCGGTAGACACAAGGCATGCACGCGCATGGTTCATAATCTGGGGGATGAGAAACGCAGCTCGTTCAGATAGGAGCCAGATTGGTTCAGACTAGAGTGCACATACATCCGTGTTACCAACCAAAAGGGATAGTAACTAAGAAGCATGCATTGATGCGACGGGAAGCAGCTGGGCAGCTGTTCCCACCTCAGACAATTAGCAGGGATGGGAGCAGGGGAATGAAGTAGGAGTGAGCAGGGAAGAGGGGCATGATGGAGGTGGGGAGAGCTTGTCGCCACCGCCGAGGGGATCAGGTGGCAACGCCCTAAGAGTGATGCACTGATGCATGTAGTCGTGACAACTGTCATCGTCAGATTTGGTTCGGTCAAGTTTCGCGTAGTGATTTTCAATTCCCTTGGTGCGCATATGCATTGTCACTTACCACTCCGAGGTTCATCTTCTGTGGGGAGGGGTCCTTCAAGAAGTTCTCGGTGATACCCTGGAGAGTGGAAGAGAAAGTAGCAGGGGGTAAGGGAGATGATCAGGCGGTGGCAAGAAAGCACAAGCGGGGATTGCATTATAAGCTCTGTTTCAGAGAAGACATAGTTGGAGTCGCTGAATATCTGGGTTAATCACTGAGCAGCCAGCGGTGGAGCCGACACAGATCGACCGACACATCGAATTCGGCGTCAGGTATGCGGGACTCCCGGAACAATCGCCTTGCTAGACTATCAACCCAGCTCAGATAGACAGCAGAGGCTAAAAAGACTGAAAAGCAGGGGATATCATCCGAGGCGCTTTCTGAAGTAAGATGCTCACCAGAATTGGGTCCTTAGGGGCGTTAGGGACCTTGGACATGAAAGACGCAATAGTAGACATCGCCATGGTCTGCTCCCCGCGGGTCTGCTGCAGAGCAGCGCTGAAGAGAGCACGGCTCATCATTATTAAACTCTTTCGGATGATGCTCGTTGAGCAGAGCAGGCAAGGTTTGACGCCAGAAGGATAAAGGAACCACCTCGTTGGCACAGGAGATGATGTAGGCTGACTAACCGCTCGTAGCTAGGGCTGCCACATCTTCGATCTGGTTCCAGCCTGCTTGCCCATAATTGGTTCGTCCATAATTGTCCTGATTGGTTCGTCCATAAGATAATGATCCAAAAAAGATATGATAAAGTTTATATGGTCCATGCATTGCAATTCCTCCAATCTCTTGGCTAATCTCTTGTATCCCTAGCCAGGAAGTGGCCGTAATTCCACGTCCTGATCGATTTGTTTAGTTCAGTTCGAAGACAACAATTCAAACACTAGCGTTCTCTACCCAGGTCTCAGCTTCTACAGGACAGTGGATCAAGGGTTCAGTATTGTCATACTTTTCGAAGTAGTATCTAGGGTCTATCTGAATAGGGTTATCTAGTATAGTAGTCTGTACCACTCACTGTCTTAGCCTCTTAAATGCACAAGTGCCGGTGCTAACTTGTACGCCACTTGGGGTCAAAACAATGCCCGCTGGTGTGCCCTCAACATGTTTGAGCATTAAAGATGCAGAAGCTGATGCGATAGTTTTTTTGCCAGAATGTAAGGAGATACGTTCGACCAATTCTGGAATCGGGCAGGGCCAAAAGATGGCCCGATATTTAATGTGAACGCCTTCCAAATTGTTACACCTGGGCAACGGGCACCCGATTGTTTAACGTTTATATCTTCCCAAATGTTACACGTGAGCGTATAATAGCACTATTATAAAAGTGCATGCCCTAATCCCTATGCATTCCACTTTTAAGGACGCTGTGTCCTGCAAAGCAGACGCAACCCTTAACCCTTACCGTCGAAGGGTCTGTATCGAGATGCAAGGTAGATAGGGTCCGTTGTGTTGCACTCTTAGCTTCAGCGGGTTGGCAGCCGGGGGCTATGGGTCGGTTGCGTCCCAGGACGAAGCCATACAATTGGTTGTGTCAACGGACGCAGGGCTGGGGTCCTCCTGAACAACCCTGGATGGGTCTTTTTGCTTAGGCAAAAAATGAAGAATTTTGTTGCCGAGAAAAACGTTCCTACAGAAAGGGATTCTGACAGAACCAAGGTCTGACACAAATGACAGCTAACAAGGACGGACAAGATTCCACCAGAACAGGTGAATTAAATTTTAGAGGTTACAAAATGAGTCGACATATTTGCTATATACCACTTCGTCACAGCAGGAGTTCCACTCTAAGCCTCAACAGCCTCGCGCAGACGGCGGATGGTGGAGCGGACAGTGATGGAGGAGGCAGTGCTGTACAGGTAAGGGTAAAAGGGGTGAGGGGAGAGGTCAGTGAGAGGAGGGAGTGCTGCATTGAATAAGGTGTGTGTGCGGAGAGAGGGAGGAATGGGGGGTGGGGGGTGGGGGGGGGGGAAGGGGTCAGTGAGAGGAAGGAGTGCTGCATTAGACAAGGTTCGTGTGCGGAGGGAGGGGGGAAGGGGGGGGGGCACTGATGGAGGAGGCAGTGCTACACTGGTGGGGGGAGGGGGAGGGGGAGGGGGGGGAAGGGGTCAGTGAGAGGAGGGAGTGCTGCATTAGACAAGGTTCGTGTGCGGAGGGAGGGGGGAAGGGGGGGGTAGTGCTGGAGGAGGCAGTTCTGAACATGCAGAGGGGTTGGGGGGCAGGGGGTAGAGGAGGTAATGCAGCATAGGATAAGGTTTGTGTCCGGTGTGTGGGATGGGGGAGGGCAGGGTGGGTGGGGTAGGAGGGGTAGGGGTAGGAGGGGGTAGGAGGGGTAGGGTAGGAGGGGGAGGGGGGGGGGGGGGGGGGGGGGGGGGGGGGGGGGGGGGGGGGGGGGGGGGGGTAATGGAGGCAGTGCCACAAGCAAGTGTGTGTGTGCGTGTGTGCAGTGATGGAGGGCAGTGATATGGAGGCAAGGGTGGGGCGAGGGGAGGGGGGATGGATGAAGAAATAAGTGCTGCACTTGCCGGGTGGGGAGGGGTATTGGGGCAGTATTACACAGGTAAGGGTGAGTGGGGGCAAGGGGAGAGCGTAGAGGAGGTAGTGCTATGTAGAAAAGTGTGCGTGCGTGTGTGTAAGTTTGGTGGCCGGTGTGAGCTGGAGTTATGTTAACAAGTTCAAGTTCAAGCTGTACACTCACTTCAGGACATAAGCACCACCAGCAACAGTCTTGCCGCAGGGCTTGCAGGTCCAGATGCCAACAGCAACCCTCCGCATGGAGCTCTGCGCAGTTCAGGTGGTGATGATGATGATGATGATGGCGGTGATGGTTGTGGTGGTGATGGTTGTGGTGGTGATGATGGCGGTGATGGTTGTGGTGATGATAGCGGTGATGGTGGTGGTGATGATGATGGCGGTGATGGTTGTGGTGATGATGGCGGTGATGGTGACGATGATGATGATGATGACGGTGATGGTTGTGGTGGTGATGATGGCGGTGATGGTGGTGGTGATGATGGCAGTGATGGTGGTGGTGATGATGGCAGTGGTGGTGGTGGTGATGATGATGGTGGTGATGATGATGATAGTGATGATACTGGTGCTGGTGGCGGTGGTGATTATGACGGTGGTGATGACGATGGTGAAGGTGATGATGATGGTGGTGATGATGATGGTGTTGGAGGTGATGGTGGTTATGATGATGGTGGTGGTGATGACGATGGTGGTGGTGGTGGTGGTGGTGATGACGACGGTGCTGATGGTGATGGTGATGAAGATGGTGATGATGGTGGTGGTGGTGACGGTGGTGGTGAAGATGATGGATGAATTGATGCTGCTGCTGATGATGGTGATACTGGTAGTGGTATTGATGGTGATGATGATGGTGGACGTAATGGTGGACGTGATGATGATGGTGCTCCTTCTGCTGCTTATGATGATGATGGTTACAATATCCTGGTGCCCCAGTGGGCTCCAAATGTGCCTGCGGCTTGAGGGTGTCAAGGGGGACTTCGTGGTTGATGGTGCCAGAAAAAGGGATTTTGAGGAGACCATGACAGATGAGGAAAGGCAGCAGATCATTTTATTTCTACGAGCAGCAGCTCCAAGGCAGCTCCATGAGCACACTGGGCAATGCAAAAAAATCTCAACCAAACTGGAAAGATGATTATTTCAGCTTCCAGATGCACTCAGTCATCTAGGTTTCGTTGAGTAGCAAGCCAGGGGAGCTGCCTACAAGCTGCTGCTTGTAGCTGATAAGACAAGCTATGGAAGAAAGTGGAGGAGGAGGGTATGTATTTGAGTGTGATTGTGTGTGCGCGTGAATGTGTGCGCGTGTGTGTGTAAGCGCATGCCTGTGCGTGTATCTGTGTGTGCGCATGGGTGGGGTCTGGGTTAGGGGTTGGGTTGAGCGGCAGGAGCCGCGATAATATATATTATTGCTCCATTGCTTGTATTCGGTGTTTTCTATTGGAGAAAGGTTGGAAGACCCTCAGGGTGTTGTGGAGCCACCTTGTATTGGCTCAACTATGGCCTGTCAATGACAATGTAATGATGATGAGTGACTGCTGGCGGGTTGCATGATTTTGCCGGTGAAACCCCAAATACAAGGCAATCTGGCTGTGCCAGGACAGGGGGGGATGAAACCTGTCACTCAGACTGACCAGGTTAGCTGTATTTGCAAGGGATCAGGCTAATCCAAGGAGGACTTGCAAAGGAAGCTGGATATTCCTGCTGTCAACCTTGGGCCCATAGGATATTATGATATGTTAGGGGACTTTTGAGCCCAAAGTCAAATTGCGTATGTTTAATGCAATCTTGCAAGATAAGAGCGCATGCATCGAGCAATGGTGCAGCTCCGTTGGGAAGAGAGCATACGCGAGGCGGTAATTGAATGCAAATGAATGACCTCGACAAGGGCAGCCCATTGCAGTCTGTTGATACCTGGCTACCAGACACCGAGCGCCGCGAACTGGACATATTTCATCTGTAGCACCTACAGCATGCTAGTTATGAAACATGTGATCTGCGAGGGCGTCTAGTCGCTATTTCGCAGACGAGTGCGACCAAATTTATCCCCAACACCCGAATAGCGGCTGAGGTGACAACCCTGCGTCTTGCTTAATCTTAATACGCAGTCGCTTATTAGAACTGAGTAGCAGTAATGCTCGGGCCCCACCTTGCCGCAGAAAGTGCAGAAGTACTTGGAGTGCTGGGAGACCTCCATCTTCTTGATGATCTTCCTCAGAGAGGCACCATAACGGGTACCATACTTGCCCACAATCCCGACTTTCTTGGTGCGCTTGGCCTGCGTGACGAAAGTAGCAATGTGCGAAATTTGTGCAGGGAGGACGTCAACGACAATGCAAGGGCAGGCGTACCATTTCTGCGAAATTCGAGGGATGGAAAGGAGGAGCTACGTGCGGCGAAGGAATTTGTTGTGGGGGTGGCGGACGCAGCCCCCGCAATACAGTTTTGGCAGTACAGCATGACAGTTGGCCTCGTGCTCACGGCCCCATCCCCTGGCCCAATCTGATCGGTACCTCCTGGAGCTCCTGGAGCTCCTCCATCATCCCCAAATCAAGGAAGCTGAGCATCCTTACCTTCTTGTTCCACTGCCTTCACCACCAAATCCGACAAGAGTTTTAGTCTGGGCTGGAGTTGAGTACCAGTACGGGTTGCCGATAGCGTTATCGAGATCTCAGCCAGAGTAGTTCAAGGGCACTTAAAACAATTATGTTTAATGTGCCCAAATCTACATTTCACGACCCAGAATCCACGACTCATTTTGTGTGCCGGTATTGAAAAGATCTTCATCCAGGAAGTGGGATCCGGTATACTTCCTAGGATGGTTTCGGAAAAAACAGCGCCCATTGAGGATTCACAAATAAATGCGGAGGAAGTCATAGGAAGTTCACGTTGGAAAGGCGGGGCATGTTAGACCATGCCCGATCGAGACTGGAACCCCTGCCCCTGACAATATGGACAGATGAACCCCCGGCCGAGGACTGTAGAGGCGGAGGAAAGGAGACATAACTAATGAATTCATGAGCCAAAATCTACATTAGTGGTTATCAGCATCAATTGCTGTTCACTCGATCGTTTTATGTCTTGGTGACTACTTCTGTACTGACTACTACTGTACAAAGCTGTAGATAGTAACTGCTTTTCTGTACTGTGTCAGCTTCCCGTAGACTGTGTCATCCTTCATGACACAGTGACAGCTTCCTGTAGGCTGCGTCCCCTGGTCCTCTGACACGCGCTGTATTGCCTGTGCCAGGCTTAAGATTCCTGGCTTAGGTTCTAGGCTTAGGTTCTAGGCTTCCGCCCCTTCCACCGCTGGTGTCTTTTGTGGTTCCCCAGTCGCTGTAAACATTCTCATCTCCGTGTATAGATTGGCGCGTTTGACCGCTGCAAGCATCTCTCCACTCTTGAAGTGTTTAAGCTGATAGTGGTGTAGTCCCTTTTGTTGTTACTGCTTCTCGTAGACGATGGGGCAGGGACACGGTAGATGCTACACATTTGTTACAGCGTTGTGATAAGATAGATGCAAGCTGAGCTTGTCATCACTAAGTAGACAGTAGAGGAGGCGGCCATATGGCCTGCCCGTGCTAATTTATCAGGGCCATAGCTGGCTGAAGGTATCAGCCACTATCTGGCCTGCGGTCCAGAGTTACGGACCTGGCCGGGCCTCTCCCATACTAGGACAATATGGTACGCCGTGTATATCGTACCATAACAGTCCCGTGGTGCAGTCGTTCTACGTAGAATGTAACATAGGTAGGGCTATCAATACCGTACGGTATTTTCAATTACCGTACGATATATCGTGATATACCGTACGGTATCGATACCGTACGGTATTTTTATACCCTTTTTTTGGGAAAATCAGTATAAGACCAAGGGGATATAACAGGAAATACCGTTTACACGTCCATACACTTAAAATCAAGTCAAACGGACCAATACTGAGGGAGATAGAAAAACACGGTAATATAGTGGTCTCTTACCGTACGATATATTATGTGATATCGTATGGTATACATTCCCTGATCCAGACTCAGGTGCTTCTGACGAGAATCGAACCACCGACCTGCCGAGTCGCAAGCCCAAGCCAAAGCCGATTTGGACCAAACTCGATACATCGTACGGTAAACACGATGTATCGTGGTCACCGTACGATATATCGTACAGTACACAGTAAAATAAATACCGGGCGGTATAAAGCTTGACAGCCCTAACATAGGAGAGCTAAGAGCTAAGAGCAAATAGCTAGGGATGTCAATATCGTACAATATTTTCAATTATCGTACGATGTATCGTGAAATATCATACGATGTCGACATCGCACACCTTTTTATGGAAATAAGTATGAGACCAAGGGGAAATTACAGGTAATAGCCTTATCATGCCCATACAGAAAAAATCAGGTCAAATGAACCAATCCTTTCAAATAGCATACTATGCTAAAAGAACAAGGTGGGTGGGGACTGGGGAGACTAAATCCCCGCCACCCATACTGCACTAAGGCAGTGGTGCAGAACGACCATGACACGGGGACTAACGTATAACAGTTAGTAACATGTAAAGTTGACCCCCCACCCCACCCCAAAATGTGTGCTTGAGATGTGAACCATATTTGTTTTGCCGCTTATAACCTGTGATTTTGGGGATGGTAGGAAGACCCCCCCTTGCCCCCCCCCCCCCCCCCCCCCCCCGGATGTTGTGGGTCATCATGTATGGCCTGTCTATGGCAACAATTTAATGTTATGTTAATGAAGTTTTGAACGACCTTGGTTGAGTAGCAGTACTGGTTATCAATATCATTATCGAGGTCTCGGCCTCTCATCATTGTTCTGATCAATGTGACAGACGAATTTTTTCACCAATCAGAATGGCACATCAAATTATTTATTTTTCTTTTCTTCTTTGTGCATGATGTTCATAAGTCCCCCTTGACCCCATTAAGCCGAGGGCACATTTGGAGTCCAGTAGGGCACCAGGAAAATGTAATCATCATCATCATCATCATCATCATCATCAATGTGAAACTATTTCCCAAACAACATGCATGGCATGTACCAGTATACGCCTCCTTGCGCTTGGGCCCGTCCAGAGGGTTGACGACCGGCACGGTAACTGGTATCTAGATGCGATATCAGCTCGAGCAGCGCATACTTACGATCCGGTACCCTTAATCCCACTGGGCACGTCCTTGTGAGGTCATTGTGACAATTCTTGGATGTTTACATTTTCATTTTCATTTATACGCCTCCTTGTGGACCACGGCATCCCCAGAGCACCTCTCATATGCTAGCCACCACTTTTGGCCGCAGGCATCTGTCCCCTGGTGGCAGAAGATACGAATCCATGAAGCTAGGTGGGGCCGCTTATGGAACAAGAAGCTGGCCGATTGATGGAAATGCCATATGGCAGTGCCCCCCCCCCCCCCCCCCCCCCCCCCCCGACACACACACAAACACAAACAAACACACCACCCTCATCAGACACCTGCCCAATTTGACACACATGCCAAGATGGGGCTAGTCACATGATGGCTGGCTGCAAGCACCCAACCTTTACTGGCAGGTATATTAATTGGCACAACCTTGCAGTAAAATTAATACAGAAAGCAATGTCCAAAGGGGATCGGGGGGGGGGGGGGGGGGGGGGGGACTCAGGTATATGGACGCTGGCAAACTGTAGGACCTCCCAAGTGGGATACTGGGGAACAGGCTGCACTCGTGGCTGAAACCCCCTGACAAGGCACAACTCACCTATGACAAACTCAAACCAGACCTCCTCATGCCCCCCCATCCACACTGTGAAAACCGCTACTGCTCTGACACCAACCACTCGCTTAAATATGTGGAAAAGGGAATCAGCACAATAACTTATCGTAGGCTCTGACAGATCAGGTATATAAAGTGATATACTCAGTTGTTAAGTTGGGTACTACAGGGACCAAACCCGGACCAAACCCATCAATGCACTTTCCAACCTCGCCCGCCTAGGGATCTCCTAAGTAGCCACCCTCAAGCTCCGCACCAAACTTCGCACCCGTACCACTGTCTCCTTCCAGTCCATTTTTGCCCGCAGACGACACATGGACCAGGCCCAAAACCTCCTCCAGGGGGATACCCCCCCCCCCCCCCCCCCAAATTGGTGGTTGGCCCCAGTGCAAGCAAACGGGCTGCCCTGTAAACCACAATACGCTACGCTTGAAGAAACAAGAAGGTGCGGGGTTTGAATCCGTACGGATGCGCTTTAGTGTTCGCTTTCGCTGTCAACCGCCATGGTAGCTTTGTCCAGGTAAAGTAGCAGCCCATTCTCTACCGCCGTAAGACAGGGCTCCCTTCAGACCACGCCCTACCAGACGTTCTCATTACTATGATACGCTACTTTGGTGGAACTTTAAATACATGAATAGTACGCGAGGCATGAGGTTAAGGGAGCCAACCCGTTTGCTTGCACTCGTGCCAACTACCAAGGTGGAAATTTATTTTTCAAGCAAGGATTTCCGCCTCAATCGCCTCAGGTACTTCTCCCGATCTGTCACGACGTTTTCCCACGCACGAGTCGGGTCTCACACGCTCCCTGTCAGCGAAACACACAAGTCCATGCAATGTAAACAATGACCCAGATGATGATTGTATACATTGCATGGTCTAGTATGTTTTTCTGACACTCTCTCCGAGTATTGACTGGTTAATATACAAGTCATACTACTATATGCAAGTCATACTACTATATACAAGGCATCCTACACAGCAGCTTCCAGGCAGCTCCCCTGTCTAGTGTGGTGTATGCGGAAAACGTGTTGTCCGATTGGGGAATCTTATGGTTATATCCGTATGATACACCACAACTCACCCCCCTTTCGAAGGTCGACGCCCACCTCCGGTTTGAGATGTGCACGTCCGGCCGAGCCGGCCCCCTCCTAGCGAAGGTTTCCAACATGCGCCCGCCCGGGATCGAACCCGCGTGGTACTTGTGAAGGCCCCAACTTCCGTCCAGTCGACCCACTCGACCAAGCTCCGAAACCAAATGTGGTGTATGAGGAAAACGTGTTGTTCGATTGGGGAATCTTATGGTTATATCCGTATGATACACCACAACTAGCTATTCAGCCAAATCTAACACAACATAGGACATCTTCAAGCTGACAAAATCTTTGTCTCTTCAAGCTGTCAGAGTGTTTGTGTGAGCGATAACGATCCCTCCGACTCCACCAATTGTAACCAATGAGGAAAACTTGGTGTCCAAATGGGGGACGTGAGGATCGTTATCGCTCACAGTTTGTCTCGACTTTGATCACAGCACTGATGCAACTTAGTAACTCTTGTCTTTTTATTCTTGGACGGATAAGGTTGTCCATGGCTCCGCCGCTCACCCTTCAGCACTTTAAGATCAAGTTTAGAAAGCGTGATGATTATATGATTTTATAATCATCCTTCAATGATTATATAATCATATAATTATATTCTTAATATACATTATTGTGTAACTATTTCCAAAAGGCCACTGTAGTTTCGAGTGGTGCAGGGCTTGCATTGTTGCGCACTCAAGCCTAGGGCCTGTTTGCTTACGAGTCTTAACAGGCACAAGCTAACTCTAACCAGGCACAAGCCTCTTTCCATTTTGGCTACGCGTAGCAGTTTCTGTGCAGCTCCCTTTCCCCGCCCTTGGGCCACACCCAAAATTAGCTAGTGTGTATGAAAGCCGGCTTAGTGCATATGAAAGCCGGCTTAGTGCATATGAAAGCCGACGGGCTTTCTAGTGCAGCCTGAAGCTGTGGGCTTCACCCAGTGGCTGGCTAATGGAGTTGGCTGGAAGCTACCATGCGTAGCCTATAGAAAGTCCTATGCAGTATCGCAAGCGACGCGGAAAATTGGCGGAGTGTTTTGGCAACGGAACGGCACGTGGCAACGGACTGTAGCTAACCGAAGCCAGTTAGTCATGAGACAGTTGGCTGACGTGTCAGACTTCAATGTTTTGGTCAGTCGGTCGAACGGACAAATGGGTAACCCTGGGGGCTCCCGCCCTCCAGAAGGGGGGGCTCCGCCAAAAAATTAACAGTGTTTTGCAGCTTAATCCCAGTGCTAGGTAATTAAAAGACGTACATTGGAATACACTTCAAGCACTCTCAGTCAGAGTACTACAAAGCGCGCGCGGCAGCGCGATTTTGCGCACGCTTTTTGAGCCCCACTGCGCGTTTCGCGCAGTCTTTTCAACTCCCTGTGGGCGCAGCGCGCAGTTTTTGCGCTTTTTGCACTACAAAGCGCTGATCAATTTGACGTTGTGCGCTTTAAGCGCTGACCAATTTGACAAAATGTAGTACCCTGCTCTCAGTGCTGGTTAATAAAAGCACAGAAACGTACCCTTTTTTCAAAGTTGTGAAAGGACTTTCACCTCAGGAGGTGGGTCTCCCGACACAAACCAGCGACACCAAGATTCAATTCGAATGGCATTGCCACTCCTACAAAAAATAGTAGGCGCAAAAGAGTAGGCCTCTGGCTCATTATTGGGCCAATGCTCACTATTTCACTTTTGGGCTACCCGTAGCAGCTTCCAGACAGCTCCTTTCCCACACCATTGGGCCAACTTGGGCCAAACCTAAAGCTAGCTAGTGTGTTTTAAAGCTGACATGATAGGCATTCCAATGCAGGTGCAAGCTTTGGGTTTGACCCATGGGCCGGCTAGCACCAGCATGGGGCAGGCATTCCAATGCAGGTGCAAGCTTTGAGTTTGACCCATGGGCCGGCTAGCACCAACATAGGGCAGGCATTCCAATGCAGGTGCAAGCTTTGGGTTTGACCCATGGGCCGGCTAGCTACAACATGGGGCAGGCATTCCAATGCAGGTGCAAGCTTTGGGTTTGACCCATGGGCCGGCTAGCACCAACATAGGGCAGGCATTCCAATGCAGGTGCAAGCTTTGGGTTTGACCCATGGGCCGGCTAGCTACAACATGGGGCAGGCATTCCAATGCAGGTGCAAGCTTTGGGTTTGACCCATGGGCCGGCTAGCACCAACATAGAGCAGGCATTCCAATGCAGGTGCAAGCTTTGGGTATGACCCATGGGCCGGCTAGCACCAACATAGAGCAGGCATTCCAATGCAGGTGCAAGCTTTGGGTTTGACCCATGGGCCGGCTAGCACCAACATAGAGCAGGCATTCCAATGCAGGTGCAAGTTTTGGGTTTGACCCATGGGCCGGCTAGGACGAACATAGAGCAGGCATTCCAATGCAGGTGACATATTTGGGCTCGGCCCAGTGTCTAGCTAATGGAGCTGGTAGGAAGCTACCCTACATAGCCCAAAAAAGAAACAGTGCCAGTGCTGTAGCTGAGAAACAGTGCCAATGCTGTAGCTGTCAGGCTCCCTACCAGGGTACTACATTTTGTCAAATTGGTCAGCGCTTAAAGCGCACAAACGTCAAATTGGTCAGCGCTTTGTAGTGCAAAAAACGCAAAAAATGAGCTCTGCACCCATAGGGAAAGAAAAAACTGCGCAAAACGCGCAGTGGGGCTCAAAAAGCGTGCGCAAAATCGCTCTGCCGCGCGCGCTTTGTAGAACCCTGCTTCCTACTGCCTGGAGGGTGACACTTACTATGTCTGCCATGGTGGCTTTCCCCAGCTGCAGCATACGGGAGGCTCCCCTTTACACCACGCCCCTCAAAGCGTTTTTTTTAGCTGTCAGACGCGGCAGCCACGTACTGCTAGAGGCGCTTTTTAAACTTTGCATTAATTTATTTTACTGCCGAAGTCAGCGAGCAGCCGAATTGCTGGCTGAAGCTACGTAACCCAGTTCAAGTTAAAGTAACACAAGAGGCGCTGCGTCGGGCTCTTAACTTGTTTTCCCCGTTTCGACGAATGGCTCAATGGTTGAGCTCCTTGAACGACAAAGGTGATGGGTTTGAATCCCCACGGGTGCGCTTTAGTGTTTGCGGTCGCTATCAACTGCCATGGTAGCTTTGTCCAGGTAAAGTAGCAGCCCGTTCCCTACCGCCGCAAGATGGGGCTCCCTTAATACCTACCCCACCAGGCGTTATCATTACTTTTTTAGCTGTCAGGCACGACAGCCACCTAACAAAAGAACCGCTTTTTCACCTTTTTCCTTTTTGACTGCCAACGACGGCGAACAGCCAAATTCCTGGCTGAAGCTACCCAACCAAGTTCAAGCTCAGAAACACTAGAGGCACTGTGTTGGGCTCATAAGTGTTCTTTTTTTCTACGAGCAGCAGCTTCTAGGCAGCTCCCCTAACTGACTATTCATCCAAACATCAAGCAACCTAGTGCACCTAGAAGCATCGCCAGCTTTCCAGTGGTCCTGGAATCTCTGGGTTCGGCCAAGGTGGGCGTGGCCAATCCCAAAGCTTTCAGCTGCATTCGAATGCCGTCAAAGTCAGCTTCCGGGTACACTAGCTAGCTTCAGGTTTGGCCCAAAGACGGAGAAAGGGAGCTGCCTAGAAGCTACTATGCGTAGCCCAAAAATGAAACAGTGAAGGTCATGGGCAAACAGTTAGGAGAGGATGCCCAGTTTCCCATGACCAGTTCTTTCTTTTTAAATCAGGCTTCAATAGCCTAGGTGTACAGAGAATACCGTACAGGGACTACCACCCATACATACCTTTCCATTTCGGCTACGCGCAGCGGCTTCTAGGAAGCTCCCTGAGCCAGCCAATGAGCTAAGCCCCAAGATTACAACAGTAATCAGTAAAGCTGATTCTGTCAGCTTCCAGATGCGCTACCTTGCTTTGTTTGACGGGTTAGCAAGCAAGGGGAGCTATTTAGAAGCTGCTGCTGGTAGCTGAAAAGGAAGGCTGTACACTCCCCAAGTCTTGTCATTTTCAAAAGGGGTGCTCCCCCCTGACTTCCAACACACGTTCTGGCCTTCTAACAACAACATCAACCGGTAAATCAACTAGCGATCTACCTTTTAAAAGGGACCACAACCGGTAGATTTTCGTTGTTATTGTACCAGTGATTGCCATTCCATATTGCTAACACATTCTGCACAGAGTTACATACACATGCATGCTCTCTTTGCTTGCTGCTCACTCCCAGACACGTACTGCTCACATGCATGCTCTATTTGCTTGCAGCTCACCCCTAGCCACGTACTACTCACATGCACGCTCTTTTTGCTTGCTGCTCACCCCCAGCCATGTACTGCTCACATGCACACTCTATTTGCTTGCTGCTCACCCCCAGCCATGTACTGCTCACATGCACGCTCTCCTTGCTTGCTGCTCACTCCCAGACACGTACTGCTCACATGCATGCTCTATTTGCTTGCAGCTCACCCCTAGCCACGTACTACTCACATGCACGCTCTCTTTGCTTGCTGCTCACTCCCAGACACGTACTGCTCACATGCATGCTCTATTTGCTTGCAGCTCACCCCTAGCCACGTACTACTCACATGCACGCTCTCTTTGCTTGCTGCTCACCCCTAGCCACGTACTACTCACATGCATGCTCTCTCTGCTTGCTGCTCACCCCCAGCCATGTACTGCTCACATGCACGCTCTCCTTGCTTGCTGCTCACCCCTAGCCACGTACTGCTCAAATGCACACTCTCTTTGCTTGCTGCTCACCCCCAGCCACGTACTGCTCAAATGCACACTCTCTTTGCTTGCTGCTCACCCCCGGCCATGTACTACTTACATGCACGCTCTCTTTGCTTGCTGCTCACCCCTAGCCACGTACTGCTCACATGCACACTCTCTTTGCTTGCTGCTCAGCCCCAGCCATGTAATGCTCCTCAAGGGAACCAGCACCAGCACCGGCACCAGGGTGCTGGTAAAAAACAAGACACCTGGAGGGGCGTGGTGTTAAGGGGACCCTCCCGTACGCCGCAGCTGGGGAAAGTCACCATGGCAGACATAGTAAGTGTCACCCTCCAGGCGGGAGGGACTCCTTCATGCGACGTGTGGCAAGAATGCTGGTACAGGAGGCGATAGATTCTCTGTGCAGCTTGGGTGCTGGTCATAAATGGAGGCGAGAATGCTGTTCAAGGAGAACTCAATGTCCTCTGGGGTGAGGTCCAAATCCTCCACTCTGACTTCCAACACATTATCAGAATATTCTGCACCACACCCTGGGGGCTGGTGACAACAGAGGCAGCGAGGACGCTGATGGGCATTAGCCTGATGAGGGCATCAAAGATGTCGGCCAAGAGGGCCTTGCGATCTCTGCAGTGCATGTTGATGCGCCAGATGGAGTCCAAGCCAATCTCAACCAGCACGCCCATGCCGCTCATCAGGCGGGTGGAGCCGATGGGAAGAGGAAGCTGGAGGGAAGACAGAGAGCCTGCTGCTTGCTGCCCCCTTGCGCTTTTGCATGAGCCTTGGAATTGGTCAATGGTTTGGGGCTCCAGCTTGACCATGTTATCGTAGCAGTTGAGCTTGTCTTTTAGTAGGGTGAGGAGGTTCAAGGTATCCGACAGAATAATGTGCTTGGGACGGCGTACGGCAGCTGTGAGGAGTGGGCAGGGGAGGAGGGCAAGGGAGGAGGAGGGTCAGGCTATGGAGGAGCAAAAGGGAGGAGCGTAAGGAAGGAGGGAGATGAGGCAAGGGAGGAGGCAGATGAGGCAAGGGAAGAGGGAGATGAGGCAAGGGAAAAGGGAGGAGCGCAAGGGAGGAGGGAGATGAGGCAAGGGAAGAGGGAGATGAGGCAAGGGAGGAGGGAGATGAGGCAAGGGAGGAGGCAGATGAGGCAAGGGAAGAGGGAGATGAGGCAAGGGAGGAGGCAGATGAGGCAAGGGAAGAGGGAGATGTATGAGGCAAGGGAGGAGGCAGATGAGGCAAGGGAAGAGGGAGATGAGGCAAGGGAGGAGGCAGATGAGGCAAGGGAAGAGGGAGATGAGGCAAGGGAGGAGGCAGATGAGGCAAGGGAAGAGGGAGATGAGGCAAGGGAGGAGGCAGATGAGGCAAGGGAGGAGGGAGATAAGGCAAGGGAGGAGGCAGATGAGGCAAGGGAGGAGGGAGATGAGGCAAGGGAAAAGGGAGGAGCGCAAGGGAGGAGGCAGATGAGGCAAGGGAAGAGAGAGATGAGGCAAGGGAAAAGGGAGGAACGCAAGGGAGGAGGGAGATGAGGCAAGGGAGGAGAGAGATGAGGCAAGGGAGGAGGGAGGAGCGCATGGGAGGAGGGAGGAGCGTCAATGAGGAGTGAGATGAGGCAATGGAAGAGGGAGATGAGGCAAGGGAGGAGGGAGATGAGGCAAGGGAGGAGTGTTAGGGAGAGGCGTAAGGGGGGAGGGAGATCAGGCAAGAGATGAGGCAAGACAGGAGCGTAAGGGAGGCCGGAGACCAGGCAAAGGAGGAGCAAAAGAGAGGTGCGTAAGGGAGGAGGGAGATGAGGCAAGGGAGGAGCTCTAGAGAGGAGCGTAAGGGATGAGGGAGATCAGGCAAGGGAGGAGGGAGGAGCGCGTGGGAGGAGGGAGATCAGGCAAAGGAGGAGGGTGGAGCGCATGGGAGGAGGGAGATCAGACACGGGAGGAGCGACAGTGGGGAGGGAGATCAGGTAAGGGAGGAGCGCAAGGGAGATCAGGCAAGGGAGGAGGGAGATGGGGCAAGGAAGCTGGACAAGAGGGGTAGGAAGCTGTCCGCATTTGAGTCACTGCCCTGCACATGTGAGCAGATCAGTTCAAGCTGTGTGGCCAAGATCATAACAGAAGGAACAGAAGGGGACTAGATGCACCGCAGCCAGAATCGGTTAGCCACCTGTACCATCAGACTTGTACTTGGAGTCGGGGGGGACTTGCTGGGCCAAGTCCTCAATCATAAGGTTAAGCCTGTCTCTGCGTTGCTTCTCCACAGTGGAGTGGCTGATAGGCCCCTTGGCGCCATACGCATCGTCATCAGAGCAGCAGTCGTCTGAAGGCTGAGATCTGGCAGACTTCCATTTGGGCCTAAGGCTGGCCTGAATGAAGTGCTCGCCGCTCAAGTCTGCTTCCTCGGAATCGCTCTTGGAGCTGTGTCCGCCATTTGCATCCGGACCTTGGGCTTTGACGCGGAGACCAGGGCTGATGGAGACGGTAGCAGAGCATACCGGAACTGATCGCTAGGATTTTGGTTGAGAAAAAGAAACCCTCGTTATATGTGTATTCCTAACTCGCTATACGGTTGCTACGGCGCTACGGGACTGGCGAAACGGTGCGATCGTAACAAAGCAGATGCATATCCGGAAGCAATATTCATAAGAATCTCCGGAATGACAGCAATAACAAAATAGGTGCCCGGGGGCTCCCTCATGGTCGGCCCTGGTCAGAGTCTCTGGCCCTGGTGTATTCAGGGGTGTTGGCCGGTGTTGGCTGACATACGAATCTTGACGTAGCGCTGTCGTTGCTCTTCTGCTACTTTCGTGCTCCAAATCAGTGGAAAAGGTTGAGGCTAAAGAAATGAACCTGGGAAAGGGACCGATGGTGACAGGATTATCGATGACGAGGTACGCCCTGTTGTCTACACCGCGCCTACACGAACTGCTCTACTGCCGATTCTATAGATACTGCCGAGCATTCGGCCGAGATCACAACTGCATGTGCGACAGGTCCCGTGACCAACAAACTTAAAAGCACCCAAGGAACTAGGGCTGTTGGTAGATCAGATGGTCGTGGACACGAGTGCTAGCACCAGACTTTCGAAGCACAAGCACCTAAACTTGCCAGGGCCGACCAACAGGTAGCCTAGGTCGGCCTAGGTCCCATGGAGACCTAGGTGAACTAGCGCCGCTTGGCTCGGTTGGCCTTTTTTTAAGCACCACGAAAGATAAGATTAAAAGTGACGCCACTCGCGGCCCCTAATGTCCTTAGCTATCACGGCTCTGAGCTGGATAACGACCGGAGGTATCACGCATCCGAGGAGCGCTAGTAGTCAAGAAGTAACTTCGCTTTCCCTAGCAGGTTAGAACTGCTGACCTACAGATTAACAGTCTGGCGCTCTACCAACTGAGCTAAGGGAGACATGCCTCAAAAGGTGCAATGAACAGTATATGAATAGTCAATAATTTAAACAAAACATGCACCGGGATTTTTATAATTGGATGGTTGGCAGGCTGTGCTGCTGTCCAGTCTCGGCAGTGATTTGCTGAGTTTATGTAACGAACCCTCTCTCTATCATATATACACACCATTTTTGTTTTTCTCTATACTTTTTTTTGCTGTTGCCCAAACCCTCACTGTTATAAAACTGTCCAGCTGCCTCGGCGCTGTTCAGTCTCGGCATTGATTTTTGCTGAGTATGTAACTATATCCTCTCTCTGGGATTGTGATTTGCTGAGTTTATATAACGAACCCCCTCTCTCTGGGATTGTTTTTGCTGACTTTTAATCCTTTCTCTCGCAATCCTTTCTCTCGCAATCCATTCTCTCGCAATCCATTCCCGCCATTCTATTTTCTCGCATCTCCTTACCGCATCATCTACCCTTGCTCGAAATAGGCAGCTCGCAAATTTCGTCTTTTTCCACATGTGTTCTTTCCGCGCATCTCTGTCTGCCTTCTGGTCAGAAACTTCGGTTGCTGGCGTCTTCGAATTAATTTCCTCCAACATGGAGCGCCGTCAGGCTGGGCCGGGAAATTTCTATCGTGCCCAGAATCGCCCAGGCGTTTCGCAGGAGCCCCCAACTTGGGTGGTTCCTTCTACCCCGGGACTAGTCCCTCTGCAGCTCAGAGTCCTCTTGCCTTCAGGAGTTAAACGGAACTCCTCGGGATGGGTGGACTCACAAACTCATCCACTCTGGCCATATGCTCGCCAGCTCCACTTAGCCACAAGTAAGGCCTTCGGTCTTTTCTGTGCGGATGGGGCCCACTTGATTCCTACCATGTCGTCTACTGTCTTTGAGTGTCAAGGCAGCCTCCTCCTCGACATCGCATGTGTTCCTTCTCTGGCAGAGGCGCTTATAGCCCTCCCTTCCCGCCTTCTCGACCTCCCTTTTCTGCACTCCCCCCAGTTGCAAGGTCTCATCACGAGGAACTCTCTTGATATTCACCTTCGGAAATACCGGTTGGTACGTCTGGATCCCACGATTTCGGCAGCCATTCTAGTTACCATGCTGACGGACAGAGGGCTCATGGTCGAAAGACTGACTCGCCCAGATGTGGTGCACGCGTCTCTTGAGGAACAGGCGCTTGGGGTTGTTCCCATTGGTAGTAACACCAGTGCTGACGTACTAGTGAGTGGCTCTCTCGGCCTCCCACCTGTGATCAGGATGGTTCTCCCTTCTTCTGGTGGTGAGGCCAACCGGATCTCGTTGGTCCGTGTGGACAACCCCCCCCCCCCCCCCCCCCCCCCCCCCATCGCCTTCCCATCCTTGCCCCGGCTGCTATCAAACAGCTGGAGAAAAGTTTCAAACCCACTGCTGATCCCCAACCCTCGACCCCCTCTCCTGCGGGGCCAGGGTCTCTGCCTTCCCCCCCCCCTCTTCCAGGGCCCCCTGGCCCTCATGGTACTTCCCGTTCTTTTGTTCAAGTTTTGCACTTTGACAGTGATGAGCCTCGTGCTGGCCCCTCTCATGCTTCTCCCGTATGGGAGGGTGCTGGTTCGCAGCTGCCTCCTACTGGGGAACGTGGTGGGAGGTCACATGTTGTTGGGGGAGGGTTGGTACAGCATACCTCCCACCAGCTTGTGCAGCAACCCCTCCATTCGGCACGGAGGACTCCCACCCGACCTGTAGGGCAGCCACTTTCCACACAGATGGTGAGATCACCCATCCACCAAGCTGGGGGCTCACCTCCCACACCACTTGGGCGGACGTCTCTCCCTCCTTCTTCTTCATTTGATGCCGAAAAGGTTAAGTGGGCAACTTTTAAGGGGACCCGCAGCTCTCCGGCCATATCCCTTCCCTCATCTCATATCCGTGGTGGTCCATCTTCCTCATCCGTGGTTCCATCGCCCCTGTCCCGCGGCACTAATCGCTTTGAGGTTCTGGAAACTTGTATAGAGGACCCCAACACGGCGGGCCTTTCCCATGTGGCAGACACCTCCCTCATGGTGGGCTCTTTTGATACGGGGGGCCCATCCCTTCTGGCGGGCCCATCCTCTACAGCGGGCCCATCCCATGCGGCTTGCCCATTCCCTATGGCGGGCCCCTCTTCACATGCTCCTCATTCCTCCATGATGGAAGCTGCAACACTAGGCAAGCGGTTTGGGGATATATCGGAGCCAGCTAGCAAGAAAAGGGGTTCTTTGCAGACCCTCTCAACCCCCAGTGGTGTCACCATCCCATCCCCCCTCCTCTCGGCTCTCACCTCTACCACCATCGCAGCCCCTGTCTCCCTTGTTCCGGTCTCCCCTCAACCAGTCCCCATCGATGAATTCATGTTAGATTTGAACACGGTCTCCCCCACCGCTGCAACAGCTGCATCGGCCGCTCCAGGAGGTGTGGTTCCCGCCATAGCATTTGACGCTTCTGAAGGTGTGGTTCTCGTTACGGCATCAGCTGCTCTCGGAGGTGGGGTTTACGCTACTACATCAGTCGCCCCTGGAGGTGTGGTTTCCGCTACTACATCAGTCGCTCCTGGTGGTGTGGTTCCTGCCATGGTCTCAGCCACTCATGGTCCCCCTGAGCCTCCTTCTGCTTCGGTATACCTGCTGGCACCAACTTCACCTCCGGGGCTTCTAGGCCTCATCACCAGGCCTCAACCCATTCTTCATGCCCAGCCCTCCTCCCAATCGTTGGCACAGGTGCGGGAAGCCCTTCGCATGCTGGTGGATGCGACTTCCAAGACACTTGCTGACCAAGTGATCCTTGCCAGGGTTTGCTTGACCTCTGTTCTCATGACCATTGATAAGCTGGTGGATGACTCAGGGGAGGTTCAAGCGGCGTATGCTACTTTAGAGGTTGATTCCTCAGGTCAAGATGCTCGTCGCTTAGTGCGCCTCGCCTTCCTGACAGCTTCTATCTCCCTTTCCGATGGGGTGCGGTACAACGACTGGTTGCTTGTTATGCAGCGTATGGTAGTTTCTTGGACAGCGAGCTTCCAAACCAGGATGTTCCTCTTTCCTTCCTTCTACAGGCTGTTGAGAATATGAAGGCTTTCGCCACGTCTTCGTCCTTGACGTTCCTCCTTGACCAGTCCGTGGGCTTGGCGGCTCAACCTCCCCCTCTCTCTTAATTCACCATGCCAGCCCATCTTCCACCCCCTTCTTCTAATGCCCCGGGTCGGTGTGCCCCGGGGTTGCGCTGTCTCTCTCAAAATGTGTGTGGTCTCAACGCCCCCACCCGTGTTCATCAATTAGTTGGCTTTTGGGCCAAACTCAATGCTCATGTTATTCTTGTTCAAGAAACCCTCCTTGGTTGCCAAAAGGCGATTACTCATGCTGAACTTCATCTCCTACAAGCCACCCAACAACTAGGGATTCCCCCTTATCTGTGTTTTGGGGATTGTCGAGAGGACGGAGGTAATCATGCTGGCGTTGGCATCCTTGTGCGGTCTGATTTGGTGCACTCTGGGCGCCTGGTCATTCACCGCCCGGACCAAGCCCCCTCTACAACACACCATCATGATGGACGGCTTCTCTCCCTCTCCATATCTTGGGGGGGCCATAAGTTTTGTTTGGCCTCAGTCTACTTCCCGTCAGGGGACCCTATGAGGCAGCGTTTGTTTCTTACTTCTGTGTTAGGCCCATTCTATCAAGCTAATCGGTCTCGTCTGGCTCTTATGGGGGATTTCAATTTCACCCTTGATGCTAATGTGGACAGGTTACGCACCACTGATCCCCTCTCTCCCTCCCCCTCTCCTCATCGTGATGTTGCTACGTCCTCGGTGTTTACCTCCCTCTGTCCAGACCTTCCTTGTGCCTTTCGGCACCTCCACCCCACCAAACGGTCTTACACACATTTTTGGGGTACGGGGGCGTCTCGGCTTGATCGCGCCCATGTCTCGTCCCCTATGCTCCCGTATGTTTTGCAATGTCAGCCTGTCAATTGCCTGATCTCTGATCATAGGCCCCTCCTCCTCCATCTCCTCCCTGCCACCCCGGACACAGTCGGCCCAGGTTCTCGCCGCACCCGTATGCATTTTGCTAAGATTGAAGACCTGCGGGACAATTTCTCCGATTGGCTCGAGCAAGCCAGTCTTCTTGCTCCTCCACCTGAGGCTGAGGAGGCATTTCTCCAGTGGTGGCCGCGGTTCAAAACCCAAGTGGCAGGTAAAGCAAGTTCTTTGAATCGGCTGACTGCAGCCCGCTACCAATCCTCTTCAGCGGAGGTCTCATTAGCAAAAATAAACTTGGCCACCTCCATTTCTTTGGTTGAGGATGGCAACGCGTCTGCCTTGCCACAAGTGATAACTCATAGACAGACCCTTTTTCTGGCACGGCATGGAGCAGCTGTGTCCTCAGCTGAAACAGCACGACGGGATTGGCTTCATGCACAAGAGCGACCTTGCCCTCTGCTAACAAAACTTGAGCGGCCACCTCCTGGGTCGCGGTTGGTGCCCTCCCTCAGGGCCCCCAGTGGGGGGCTTGTGACTGGACCATCCATCCCAAATGTGGTGGGCGCTTACTGGGCTTCTGTCTCCTCTGTACCCCCCTCTGCCTATCCTGCTGCCCAGGAGGAAGTCATGGCAGCTCATCGCCACGCATCCTCTAGTCTTCCTCCATCTTTGGCAGATGAGGTTGGCTCTTTGACGGTTCGACCAGGTGAATGTCGCATAGTCATTCGTCGGTCTCCCCCAGGCAAGTCGCCTGGACTTGATGGCATCCCGATCGAGCTCTATCGTACCTTTGCGGATTCCTTCACCCCTCTGCTCTGTCGGCTGTACTCTGCCATGGGTACAAAAGGACTCCTTCCTCCTGAGTTTCTGGAGGGCTCGCTCATCATCCTCGGGAAAGGGGGTGATAAACTGGATGCTGGTAATTACCGACCTATTACCCTTGTGAATACAGACTACCGTATTTTGGCAAAGGTTCTAGCCAACAGGCTGGGCCCGGTCATGAATTGGATCATTTCCCCAGAGCAATCCGCCTTTCTGCCGTGTCGGCAGATTGGGGATGCTATCTTATTTCTTCAACTTCTCCCTGAGTTGCTCAAAGCGCAGAATAAATCTGGGGTGTTGGCCTGTCTGGACTTCCGGAAGGCATATAACACCCTGGACCGTGCCTTCCTTTTCCAATGCCTAGAGGTTGCTGGCCTTGGCGGTGGTTTCCTTACGTGGGTTCGCCTTCTCCTATCCTCTACAGCCACCCGAGCTATGGTTAATGGGTTCCGGTTGCGAGCTTTTGAGTTCTTGGCCGGTGTCCGACAAGGGGATCCACTGTCACCTCTCCTCTTTCTCTTTGCCATGCAAGCACTCCAACACTGGTTGCTCCACAAGAATATCGGAATGGATATTAAACCTGGATCTCCTTGTACGGGCTGCAAATATGCGGATGATACTATTGTCCTGCTGCGTTCCCTGGACCCAGCACAGTTGCAGGCTTTCCTAACCTGCCTTACCTTCTTTGGTCAGGCATCAGGGCTGTACCTCAATCATCTCAAGAGCAAGTTGCTTCCTATTGGCGTTCCTCATCCCCTCCCTCTCCCAGTCCAGATTCTGGGCTTCCCAGTGGTTGCAGAAGCCACCACTTTGGGGGTCTCGTTCACAAATGGATCTCCCACTTGCCCCCCGATGACCCCTCAATGGTCAGAACGGCTTGCCCACGTCGAACGCTGCTTCTCGCGCTTAGCCAAGCTGCCCCTCTCATCTTTCGGCCGGGGCTTCTCTTCGTCTTCGTATGGCCTTAGCACCTTACTTTACCATGCTGAGTTTGGTGGCATTCCTCAAGAGGTGGTCAATGACCTACAATGCCTTACCACCAAGCTGGTGGATAGAGGTTTGGGACCTGCTGATAAGGCTCGGGTTCTTCCAGGAGTTCCCTCTGCCCTTCTCACAGGCTCCCCATGCCAAGGAGGTCTTGGTGTCATGCCCTGGCAGCACCATATTACCAGCCGACATGCTATGTGGGGAGTTCACCTTTTCCGAGGTCTTGCGAGAGGGCTCCAGCCATGGTCGCCTTTGTGGCTTCTTGTAGCCCAAGAGCTTCTCCTTCATCTCATGCCTCAGTCCATGGCCTCCCAGCCTCCGGCGCTAGCGTTCCTACATGCTTCTAGGGACACTACCCACTTCAAGACATCAGCGGGTGCCCAAGGGTTACCTCATGGCCCGCTGCGCCGTATGGCCATGGGATTTGCTGCCATCTCCACCACCGCTGGTCCTCTACGGGATGTCACTTACAGGCCGTTGAAGCTGGGTCCATGGTGTCACCAAGCACCGCTTTGGGGAAACCCTTTTCTGACCGCCCCGTTACCATCTACCCCAAGTGCTGTACTCAACGCCCCTCCTTGTGTCTCCTATGGCACTTTCTTGGATGATGTGTTTTATCGGCTCATGCAGATCCCCTCATTGGTCTGTGTCGCAGATGCGGTACGTATCTCCTCCTCCCTTTCGGACGCCTTAGCAGAGTGCACTCGTCAACACTGGACGGGTGACCAGCGTCGTCAATACTGCTCCACTTCTGTGTGGCACCCTGAACTGGGCCGTGTTGGGCTGTCCACCATGCCCTTTGGCATGCTCAATGTTGTCGGCGATCCCCACAATGTGTCACTTTTGCTGACCTCCCTGCTTTCTTCTATTCCTCAAGGGTGGCTGTCCTCCCTTGCCCCTCCGCTTTCTCCCCCCCCTGGTCCTTCTTCCCCCCTCCCCTCTCCTTCTCTTTCACTCCTGTCTGCCCCCTGGCTCCTGGAAACTCCGCCAGCCCCCCCACCTGTTTCCCTCATGCGCCTCCTCGTGTCCCGGCTGGGATGGATCCTTCCCTGTTCCCCCTTTTCCCCTCCTCTTCAACTTGGTCCCCCAGCTACGCTGGGTAAGTTCAAGGTCAAACTTGGGACTTCTTTACTGAATAGCGCCACAGGACGGCTTCAAGCAGAGGCAAGGGCTGTGTATGTGGGTCTAGCAATGGGCCCACCCCACAATCCCCGGTATGTGACAGGATGTACCCGGATGTTTGCTCGGCGTTTGTCTGCTCTCTGGTCCTTTCCTTGGGAAAACCAACAGAAGGAAATCATGTGGCGTCTTGCAGCTGATGGGGTCCGTGGAGCATCATCCAGGGTACAGTTTCGTTGCCCATGTTGCCCTGATGCGCCTCCAGACTCAGATGCTCGTATGCACAGTTTTTGGACTTGTCCCGTGGCTGTGGCGGTTCG
Source organism: Chlamydomonas sp. ICE-L (assembly GCA_013435795.1). NCBI lineage: Eukaryota > Viridiplantae > Chlorophyta > Chlorophyceae > Chlamydomonadales > Chlamydomonadaceae > Chlamydomonas > Chlamydomonas sp. ICE-L. Next base: position 1,523,019 of record JACBWV010000678.1, on the reverse strand, counting down.
AGATGCTATTCAGACCACCCTGCTTGCCTCTACCACTGTCCCCCTCCAACGGGCCAGCCTCTGGTTGTGCTACCCCCGCCCTTCTTCGACTCTTAATCTGGAGGTGTGGGGTGTTGTCTGCCTTGCTGCTCTGTCAGCCATGGATCATGGTCGACTGCAAGCGTGGAGGTTGCACTATGCAGCCTCTAATCAGGCTCTTCTTAACCAAGGTCAACGCACTCTCTATGAGGTGTGGGGACTAACTAATCCGCACGAGGTGGCATCCCGCCCTATCTCTGTCCGGGCTGGGGCCCTTGCTGTGACTGATTTTTGGGCCCGCATCGCTGACTTTGTAGCCATTGGGGCACCCCCGGATGATTGGGAGGACACTGTGGACTCTTCTCACCCCTTCATTAGTCATGGGGGAGCCAGGGTCAATATGGGTTCTCCCCTTCAAACTTTTCCGCATGAAGATGCTTCCCTCATCCACTATCCTCCCCTTTCTCCTCCCCCCATCCCACCTTCACCATCTACGCTCTTCACTCCTGTTCTCCCCATGGTTCCACTGGTACCCTCCCCTTCTCACACGCACCGGTTAGGTAGCCAACTGATTTTGCCAGAAGAGTGGTCTTACGATTAGCTGATACCTTTTTGCTAGTTTTTCATTGCACGCGCCTGCTTGCTTGCCTCTTTCCGCTCCTCTTTTCAGCTCCTCTTTCTTGGGTGCCTAGCATTAGTTCGCTCTCGGGTTCCGTACGTCACAGGACACCCTTTTGTATAGTTCTTTGGTTTGGCCCTTCATGCCCGCAGTTTTCGGGTTTGGGTTTGGGGTTTAGGATTACCAGTTTCCACCCTGGACCCTAAACCCTAACCCCTCCCTTCTCCTTTTCGCCTCCCTTTCTCGCTGGCTGTGCTTAGATTGTTGGTTTCGTTTCTCTAGTAATAGCTCTTGTTTGTGGCTTCTGGTGTCCGGGCTGGGCAGGTTTACCAAGTGTGGTGGATTCTCTTGCCCCTAACATGTGTGCCTGCTTTCTGAGTCTTGCTAGATTGGTTTCTGGCCTCTCTGTTTTCGGCTGGCCTCCCCCTTTCCTTCATGGGGTGTCTATGGTTATCATCCTTGACACTCCGGTCCTTTTCTGCAAGTTGGCTGTGTCGGGTTGTCTTGTGCTTTCTTCCTTTGAGGGCATTATCGCTGCATATTAAGGTGATCATAGCGCATGCCCTTGGGTGGTATTTAGTTCTTTTAGTTTGGCCTTCCTCTCTTGTGGTTGGTGGGCTTGGTGTTCTGGATTGCTTACTTGGGCATCCCTCCCCTTTCCGCTCTCCTTTACGCCTCTAGTTTGTTTCCTTTTTGGGGACTTGACCTAGTTTGTTTTCAGGTTTGTGGGGGTGCCTTCAAAACCCTCGTGCTTCCGTGTTATAAAATTGGATGGTCGGCAGGCTGTGCTGCTGTCCAGTCTCGGCAGTGATTTGCTGAGTTTATGTAACGAACCCTCTCTCTCGCTGAGTATGTAACAATACCCTCTTTCTCGCATTGTTCTACTTAGTTTATGTAACGTTCCCTCTCTCTCCCGCCCAGTTTTTTGCCCCAGTCATGTTTTGCCCCAGGTTTCTCGCGTCCACCAATATGACGGCATTGTGTTGCTGCCACGAGGTTCAAGAGCCCCTTGTAATATTTATTCCTTTCGTCATGTTTGCTTGCTTGTGTTTTCATATTTGCTTGCTTTCATGGCGTTTATGCGCCTTGTTTGTTTTCAAGATTTATAGGGGTGCCTAAAAAACCTCACCTTGTTATAAAATAGGATAGCAGTAGTAGGCAGGTTGTGCTGCTGTCCTGTCTCGGCACTGTTTGGCTCAGTTTATGTAACGTACACCTCTCTCTCCACTCACCCTTTTCGATATTATTACTCCATGTGGTGACCTAGGTATATCTCCTGCACTTGGCAATCTGGCACAGGGTCGTCCAGGACACCTCCCATCGACCCTAAGTGCGCCACCTGCTATATTGTAGGAGTGGCAACGCCATTCGAATTGAATCCTCGGTGTCGCTGGTTTGTATCGGGAGACCCACCTCCTGAGGTGAGCGTCCTTTCACGACTAAAACAATAGGGGGGGGAAGGACGCTGCGCCCTGCGTTGCAGACGCAACGTCGAATGAAGGGTCCATTGCAAGATGCCGCTTCAGCGGGTTGGTTGTTATCAGCTTGAAATCACTCCGGTAGAGTGGACAGTAGATTAAAGCAGCGGCAGGAGGCCCTCGCGGCAGTTGCATTATCAAAGCAGTGGTAGTGATGAGGAGCCCAGTAACCTATCAGCTTGAAATCACTCCGGTAGAGTGGACAGTAGATTAAAGCAGCGGAACAGACGCACCAATCTATACACGGAGACAAGGATAACGTTACAGACACAGGAGACCCATAAAGGGGCACCTGTGGTGAAAGGAGGCGGTAGACAGGAACCTAACAGGGTACAGATCAGACCGGAGACGTAGGTGACAGGAAGCTGCCACTGAGTCATCTCAAGATGACTCAGTCCCACGGGAAGCTGGCTCAGGAGAGCCGATAGTTCTAAGGGAGTACATAAGTAGTCACCAAGTCATAAAACGCGTGAGAGCACCGCTATACATGCTGATAGTTGTGTCGCAGGATGCAGGTTAAGGCTCGGTTATGGGTCGGTTCCGGCTCGGTTCCCTCCCAGGATGCAGGCTGTAAATCGTGTTGCGTCTATGGACGCAGAGCTGGGGGGTCATCCTGAACAACCCTGCTCTTGTCCTTTTGTGCAAGGGAGGTTGTACTGGTTCAACTTCTGCACATTTCCTTAAGGGGGTCCTATCGCTGCATCTTAAATTGTTCTTAGCGGGTTCCCTTGGCTATATTTAGTCACCTTTTTTCGCCCCCCTCCCGTGTGTTTGTAGGCCTGGGTGCTCGGGTTGTCCTGCCTTGGCACCAAGGATTTTATTTTCGGCTTTTCCGAGCAGCTTCTAAGCAGCTCCCCGAACTAGCAAGTTTACTACACGAAAATATTTCAGCATTCCTGGACAGCTGATTAAGGCAGATTCAAGGTGCACTACCGGTATGCAGCTGCAGGATTGGTTTGGGAGCAAGCCAGGAGAGCTGCTGCTCGTAGCTGAAAATAAAAGCTAAGGTTGGTACCAGGGTACTCCTGGAGGACCCCCAGCTCTGCTGCCTGAGACGCAACCAATTGAATAGCCTGCGTCCTGTGACGCAACGGACCCTTCCTTCTGGTCAACATACCCTCCCCACGGTGCATCCTGCGACGCAACGGACCATTCGACGTTTTGCCTGAGATTGAGGACGCAGCGTCCTGAGTAACCCTGCTTGTTACCCCTCCCGCTTTCTTGCTTCCCTATAGTTGTACGCTCGTTCATTGTTTTAAAGGGTTGTGGGGGTGTCTCATAAATCCTCATCATGTTAAAAAGGAACGAGGAACACCTGGTGGGGCGTGGTATGAATGTATGATTGTATGGAGGGAGACCCGTCTTATGGCTGTAGAGAACGGCCAGCCTCATCTTGTTATACATCTGGAAAGAAGGCAGGATGTCCGGTCTCAATTGAACCTGAATTTGTTGATACCGATTCCAGTATGAAGCTGGTCGTGAATCTTAAGTCCTTTGAGATAGACCTAATACATTGTATTCCAAAAATGCGATGGGAATTGCACAGTTAAATTATCATCCCAATGAGATGATGGTTTAATTATATTGTAGAATCATCACTGTAGCACGAACTCAGGGCCCCCGTCGATAAACTATTGTTTAGGGGTTCTGTTCAGCATTGCATTTCCTCTTTTAGCCCTTCCTGTCACGGCTGGGCAAGTCCCTTTCTTCTGTTTATGAATTGATAGTCTATTATTCAATGTCTCACCCAGACAGGCCAGTGTATGTATGTTAGATCCCTGGTAGATAGGTCTGAAGGTCACCATTTCTCTCAGGCGTAGCACATATGCACTACCATGATGGTTAATTTGGCCAATTAGTCCCAACGCCGGGTACCCAACAGCTTCTTGCGTCGGTATGAAGGTGCTGTGTATCCGGCCGGGAGCTTCAATTTACCGGTCAGTTATGTAACCGTACCGCAACTGTATCCGGTACGTCTCTCTCTCTTTGTGATGCAAGGCATCTATCACGTCGTTCTGCTCATCGCGCGAGTGCCAGTTTGTAGCAAATAGCCAGGATGCCATATTGGCTTGTCAGTTTGCCCTTGGTAGGTTTCGACCGGCCAGCGATTCCATCGGATGGAATTTGGTCCATTTCGCGATTGCAACCCTGCTTCTGATGCTCTCTCTGATCATTCCCCCTGCATCGTATGCTCCTGTGCCCCCATTCAGTTGAACAAAAGGCGGGACACAACATGGGAGGTCCTGCAGGAGAAAACATCTGGACTTTGCACAACCAGCAAGTTCGAAATCCCCGAGCTGCGTATTGGCACACTGGATACGCTGATGGCACTGTCCGATGACCTCGCGAAGAATAACCAGTCTGTCGAGGCCATCGTTGCTAAAATCAGGAGGCAAGTCGGGGAGCTCGGTGGACCTGGAGCCCCTGGCGCGTTGAAGGTCGAAGGGTTGCCACCAGATGCTTACTTGGGGCGATTTAAGTGGGAGGAGGCCAAATTCCCAAGTCGCAGGCCGTTGAAGGAGACAGTCGAGAAGATCACAGAAATCATTGCGAGGATTGAAGATGAGCTCAAGGTAAGGGCAGCATGGGAATAGGGGGACTGGGGGATGGGGTTACTGATTGGCTGATTTTGCCCACTATCTCACTAATTTATGGCTTGGCCTTCTGCAGTCAGTTTCTGTCATCATTTATGGCTTGGCCTCCTCCAGTATCTACTTTCATGCTGGGGGAGGAATTTAGGGGGTCTGGGGAGGTCGCTAATTGGCTGGTTGTGCTCACTATCTTCACACCCACTTAAGGCTCAATTAAGATGGGGATATTTTCCTGCCTCCCTCCTGGACTCGAAATGTGCCCGCTACTTCATGCTGTCAAGGGGTCATCAGTCCTATTTCGCTTGGTGCATATACCTTATTTAGTTACCCAGAAAACTGTCAGGTGCCCACCTGAAAAACATGTCAATCGTCATCGTCTTCATATAGAGATGTCCCAGACCTAGACCGCACCTTATCTGCAAAACTAGGGGGCAGTACACTCAAAAGACCCCCTAGTTTTGCAGATAAAATGTGGTCTAGAGAGTGGAGTCATGCCTTCGTACACCCGGCACTCACAGGTCCATCTGACCTGGGTCAACAAATAGCTCGCCCTCTAAAATAGGATAAGCTCCCTGTCCTTTTCAGATATCCTGTCTGCTACTGAAGTACAAACTGGCATCCTCTACCTGCTAACTGAAGCACAAACTGACACCCTCTACCTGCTACCGATGTACAAACTGACACTCTACCTGCTACTGAAGCACTAACTGACATCCTCTACCTGCTACTGAAGTACAAACTGACATCCTCTACCTGCTACTGAAGTACAAACTGACATCCTCTACCTGCTACTGAAGGACAAACTGACATCCTCAACCTGCTACTGAAGGACAAAATGACATCCTCGACCTGCTACTGAAGTACAAACTGACATCCTCTACCTGCTTTCATCCCTTTTGTGCTTGCCAATTTGATTTATACTTGTCTTCTCTCTACTGAACCTTTTCATTTATCCTGTCTGCTCCTCAAATGCAAGCTGACATCCTCTATCTGCTTGCAGCCTCATTGAGCATGCCAATCTGATTTATAATTGTTGTCTGCCTTCTGTACTTTTCAGATATCCTGTCTACCACTGAAGTACGAACTGACATCCTGTATCTGCTACTGAAGTACAAACTGACATCCTGTACCTGCTGACAGCCTTGCCGTGCTTACCAATCTGATTCAGAACCACTATTGTTGCTGTGATTGTGATCAACCCTCCCTCCATGCTAGCCACTGCCAACTGCGCTGATACCCCACCCAATACCCCTACCTCGCCCTACCCCTGCCCCAACCGCACCCCAACCCCTCCAAACCAAACCAAACCTCGTCCAAACACAACGAATGAAACCTCATCCCACCCCAACAAACCAAACTAGAACTGATGTAGCCCAAAGTGAATCTAACCCAGGCCAAAGCTTATCTAACCCAAATCACCCTACAGGTGAAGGTGGGGGACTGCAAGCTAATCTAACCCAAACCAAGCAACAGGTGAAGGTGGCTAAGTACAAGCTAATCTAACCCAAGCTAAAGCTGATCTAGCCCAAATCCAAAGCTTATCTAGCCCAAAGCTAATCTAACTCAAACCCAAAGCTAATCTAACCCAAACCAATCAACAGGTGAAGGTGGCGAAGTACAACACCCTGGAGGGTCAAATTAGTGCTGCAGCTCAAAAGACGAAAATACCCTTATCTAGCTCAAAGCTGAAAAGTAATGATAACGCCTGGTAGGGTGGGTATTAAGGGAACTCAGTCTTATGGTGTTAGAGAACGGGCTTCTACTTTACCTGGACAGTGCTACCATGGCGGTTGACAGCGACCGCGAACACTACAGCGCACCTGTAGTGATTCGAACCCAGCACTTTCTCCAGTCCAGCGAAATGATCAACCATTGAACCATTCACCCATCCGGGGTAGCCCAAAGCTAATCCTACCCAAACCAACCAACAGGTGAAGGTGGCGGAGTACAACACTCTGAAAGGCCAAATGAGTGCTGCAGCTCGAAAGACTGGCGGCTCCCTTGCCGTTCGTGATGTGTCATCCATGGTGAAGCCGACTGAAATGGTGGACTCAGAAAATCTGTCCACGCTGTTTGTTATTGTGGCCAAGTATGGTGTGAAAGAGTGGGAGCAGCAGTACGAGACCATGTGTAACTATGTGGTGAGTGACAGATTGGGAGGGGGCAGAGAGGTGTTGGGAATTGGGGCGAGGGCAGTGGGGATTGGGGAGTTGGAGCAGCCTTATGTGTCCATGGGTAATTGTGTTGTAAGAGGCAGATTGGGGGAGGGCGGGGACGTGTTGGGGATTAGGGTGAGGGCAGTTGGGAGTGGGAGTCACAGTACGAGACCATGTGTAACTGGGTTGTGAGTGGCAGATTGGGGGGAGGGCAGAGAGCTGTTGGGGATTTGGGGGGGAGGGGTGGTGGTGGTGTGTGTGTTGTGTGTTGGGGGGGGGGGGGGGGGGGGGAGTGCGAGAGTCCATGAGTCTTTTTTTTTTCTTTTTTTTTGTTTTTTTTGTAATTTTAATTTTATGTTTTTTATTTTTTTTTTTTTTTTTTGTTTTTTTATTTTTTTCTCTTGGATTTTTTTTTGTTTTTTTTTTTTTATGGTTTTTTTTTTTTTTTTTTTTCTTTTTTTTTTTTTTTATCTTTTGTTTTTTTTAGTTTTATTTTGTTTTTTTGTTTGTTGTTTTTTTTTTTTTTGTTGTTTGTTTTCTTTCTCCGTCCCCTTCTTCCTTGGTAAGTGTGTTGTTAGTGCAGATTGGGAGGAGGGCAAAGGTGGCACAGTACTAGACATGTGTAACTTGTGATGATGGCTGATTGGGGGGAGGGCAGAGAGGTGTTGGGCATTGGGGGGATGGCAGTGGGGATGGGACGCACTTATAGTCCATGGTAACTGTGTTGTGAGTGGCAGAATGGGGTATGGAGGGGAGGTGTCGGGGATTGGGGAGATGGCAGTTGGAAGTGGGAGCAGCAGTACGAGTCCATGTGTAACTATGTGGTTAGTGGCAGGTTGGGGGGGGGGGGGGGGGGGGGGGGGGGGGGGGTCTATGTGGCGCAGTACAAGACCACGTGTAACTTTGTGATGAGTGGCAGATTGGGGGGAGAGCTGAGAGGTGTTGGGGATTGGGTGGATGGCAGTGTGGATTGGGTAGTGCGAGCAGTGGTACGAGTCCATGCGTAAGTGTGTTGTGAGTGGCAGATTGGGGGCATGGTCCATGTGTCGCAGTACAATACTCAGCGTCGTCCGACCTGTCCCCTTTTCTCCAGGTGCCTCGTTCCTCCAAGCTGATCTCAGAGGACAATGATTATGCCCTCGTGACAGTGGTCATGTTCAAAAGGGTGGTGGATGACTTCAAGGCAGCAGCAAGATCTAAGGGATTCCAGGTTTGTGGAATGGGAGGGAGGGAGGGCTTTTTTTGTGAGGGGGTGGGGGGGCCACACGAAGCAGCTTCTATGCAGCTCCCTTAATCTGTCCTCGAGCCAAAGCTGAAGCTGGCCAGTGTGTGCTGATGAAGCTGATATGACAAGCAGTCCAATGCAGATTTGAGCATTGGGTTTTATCTCTTTATTTTATAAAGTTTACAAAGGTTTATCTTTTTAAGATGGGGGGGGCGAAACTCCGATACGGGAATGGCCAGGAGGAGGTTTTTGCCGGCTTGATAGACTCTACATTTTATGTGGGATGAATATTTATGTGTATGTCGAGCTCTGGCTACGATGAAAAAGAACCCCTCCCCCCTCCAAGCCCCCACTCTGAACCACTCACCCACCCACCCACTCACCCACTCTGACCCTGTGTTGTGACTGTGGCGTGGCCCCAGGTGTGCGAATATTCCAGTGATGCTGAGAGGTATCCCCCCCCCCCGCCCCTCCTCCTGCCAAGCCCCCCCCACTGAACCACCTGCTCACCCACTCTGACCCTGTGTTGTGACTGTGGCGTGGCTCCAGGTGTGCGAATATTCCAGTGATGCTGAGAGTACCCCCCCCCCCCCCCCCCCCCCCCCCCCCCCTCTCCTCCTGCCAAGACCCCCCCACTGAACCAACTGCTCACCCACTCTGACCCTGTGGTGTGACTGTGGCGTGGCCCCAGGTGTGCGAATATTCCAGTGATGCTGAGAGTATCCCCCCCCCCCCCCCCCCCCCCCCCCCCTCCTCCTGCCAAGCCCCCCCCACTGAACCACCTGCTCACCCACTCTGACCCTGTGTTGTGACTGTGGCGTTGCCCCAGGTGTGCAAGTATTCCAGTAATGCTGAGAGTTTAGACCCACCCACCCACCCAGCCCCCTGCAAGCCCTCACTCTGAACCACTCACCCACCCACCCACCCCACTCTGACCCTGTGTTGTGACTGTGGCGTGGCCCCAGGTGCGCGAATATTCCAGTGGTGCTGAAAGTTCCGACCTAACTCCAGCCCAAGTGGAGCAGTTGAAGAAGGACGTTGAGCTGAAGAAGGGGATGCTTGAAAAATGGTGCCAGGTCTCATATGGAGAGGTGAGAACAGGCATGGTTTGGTTATGTTAGGTTGGGTTTGGTTATGTTAGGTTGGGTTGGGTGAGGACTGGTGCCAGGTCTCTAATGGAGAGGTGAGAATAGGCATGGTTGGGTTTGGTTATGTTGGGTTGGATGAGAACTGGTGCTAGGTCTCTTATGGAGAGTTGAGAATAGGCATGGTTGGGTTTGGTTATGTTAGGTTGGGTTTGGTTTGGTTGGGTGAGAACTGGTACATGGTCTCTTATGGGGGGGTGAGAATAGGCATTGTCGGGTTGGGTTGGGTGAAAGAGGTGCAAGGTCTCACTTGGAGAGGTGATAATATGCATGGTTTGGTTTGGGTTGCTTAGGTAAGAAATTTAGTTAGGTTTGGTTGCGTGAGAACTGGTGCAAGGTCTCTTATGGAGAGGTGAGCACTTAAGTTTGGGTTGGTTAGGTGAGAACTTCAGTTTTGTTGGGTTTGGTTAGGTGAGAAGTGGTTAGGTTAGGAGAGAAGAGGTGCAAGGTCTCCCATGGAGGGGTGGAAATAGGCATGGTTAAGTTGGGTTGGGTGAGAAGTGGTGCAAGGTCTCACATGGAGAGGTTAGAATAGGCATGGTTATGTTTGGTCTGGTTAGGTTAGAACTTTAGTTAGCTTAGGTTTGATCAGATGAAAGTGGTGCAATGTCTGTCATGGAGAGGTAGGAATAGGCATGGTTAGGTTTGGTCTGGTTAGGTGAGAACTGAAGTTCGGTTAGGTTTGATTGGGTGAAAGTGGTGCAAGGTCTTTCAAGGAGAGGTGGGAATAGGCATGGAATCCCTATTTATGCCAAGAAGATATAATCATATAAAACAAAAGAACGTAAAAGCCGAAACAAAGCAAGGCACAGCAATACATTGTATATTTATTTGTTGGTGGTTGGCCCCAAAGCAAGGCACAGCAATACATTTTATATTTATTTGTTGGTGGTTGGCCCCAAAGCAAGGCACAGCAATACATTGTATATTTATTTGTTGGTGGTTGGCCCCAAAGCAAGGCACAGCAATACATTGTATATTTATTTGTTGGTGGTTGGCCCCAAAGCAAGGCACAGCAATACATTGTATATTTATTTGTTGGTGGTTGGCCCCAAAGCAAGGCACAGCAATACATTGTATATTTATTTGTTGGTGGTTGGCCCCAAAGCAAGGCACAGCAATACATTGTATATTTATTTGTTGGTGGTTGGCCCCAAAGCAAGGCACAGCAATACATTGTATATTTATTTGTTGGTGGTTGGCCCCAAAGCAAGGCACAGCAATACATTGTATATTTATTTGTTGGTGGTTGGCCCCATAGCAAGGCTCAGCAATATATTGTATATTTATTTGTTGGTGGTTGGCCCCAAAGCAAGGCACAGCAATACATTGTATATTTATTTGTTGGTGGTTGGCCCCAAAGCAAGGCACAGCAATACATTGTATATTTATTTGTTGGTGGTTGGCCCCAAAGCATGCCAAGGGGATGGGTGGGGGAAGGTACCCTCCAGCGAGCTAGCATCCACAAGCCAGATCCTCCTCGGGTTTAGGGTTTAGGGTATAGGAGACGTGGCTTGTGGATGCTAGCTCACTGGAGGGTAGCTTCCCCCCTCCAAGGGGATGACCCTCTCAACCTCACGCCTGGTCAGAGGGTGTAACATTATTTATGCATGTTTTATTTGTCTTGATTCTGTCCTTCCCTCCCACCACGTGTATAAGGGACCACCCATTCCCCCCCCCCCCCCCTCACCCTCACGACATTTCACACACTCCTTTAGTCCTTGGACTGTCGAATATTTGCTTCAAGATTTGGTTTCGTGAGTAATTAGAGACTTGGGCTCTTATGGACAAAGAAAGCCACCAGCAGCAGCAACAACAACAGCAACCAAAGCAGCAGCAGCAACAATAACAGCAGCAACAACAGCAGCAGCAAGGACAACAACAGCAGCAACAACAGCAGCAGCAGCCACAACAACAACAACAAAAACAGCAGCGAGGACAACAATGACACCAGCATCAGCAACAACATCAAGAACACCAGCAACAACAACAATAACAGCAACAACAACAGCAATAGTAACAGCATCAGCAAAGACAACAATGACAACAGCATGAGCATCAACAACAACACCAGCAGCAGCAACAGCATTCGCTCGCTGAAAACATCGTAACTTTCCTCATCACCCATCCACACACTTCTTTCACACACATCACACACCCAGACCCTATCACCCACCCACTTCCACTATGATATGTCACAGGCATTTGCAGCTTGGATGCACCTTAATGCAGTTCGGATATTTGTTGAGAGCATTCTACGCTATGGATTGCCACCTGCCTACCAAGCCGCCTTGGTCAAGCCTGTAGACAAGGCAGATGCCAAGCTGAGGGCAGCGCTAGACAAGGCCTTCTCAGACGGTAGGTTGTATGTGTTACTAAGGGTGGGGGGGCTTGTGTGTGTGTGGTGTGGGGGGGGTATGGATTGCCACCTGCCTACCAAGCCGCCCTGGTCAAGCCTGCAGACAAGGCAGATGCCAAGCTGAGGGCAGCGCTAGACAAGGCCTTCTCAGTCGGTAGGTTGTATGTGTTACTATTGGTGGGGGAGCTTGTGTGTGGTGGTGGTGGGGGGGGATTGCCACCTGCCTACCAAGCCGCCCCATTCAAGCCTGCAGACAAGGCAGATGCCAAGCTGAGGGCAGCGCTAGACAAGGCCTTCTCAGACGGTAGGTTGTATGTGTTACTATTGGTGGGGGGGCTTGTGTGTGGTGGTGGTGGGGGGGGGATTGCCACCTGCCTGCCAAGCTGCCTTGATCAAGCCTGGAGACAAGGCAGATGCCAAGCTGAGGGCAGCGCTAGACAAGGCCTTCTCAGACGGTAGGTTGATTGTGTTACTCTTGGTGAGGGGGCTTGGGTGTGAGTGTGTGGGGGGGGTGGGGGGGGGTATGGATTGCCACCTGCCTACCAAGCCGCCCTGGTCAAGCCTGCAGACAAGGCAGATGCCAAGCTGAGGGCAGCGCTAGACAAGGCCTTCTCAGTCGGTAGGTTGTATGTGTTACTATTGGTGGGGGAGCTTGTGTGTGGTGGTGGTGGGGGGGGGATTGCCACCTGCCTACCAAGCCGCCCTGATCAAGCCTGCAGACAAGGCAGATGCCAAGCTGAGGGCAGCGCTAGACAAGGCCTTCTCAGACGGTAGGTTGTATGTGTTACTATTGGTGGGGGGGCTTGTGTGTGAGTGTGTGTGTGTGGTGGGGATGGATTGCCACCTGCCTGCCAAGCTGCCCTGATCAAGCCTGGAGACAAGGCAGATGCCAAGCTGAGGGCAGCGCTAGACCAGGCCTTCTCAGTCGGTAGGTTGTATGTGTTACTCTTGGTGAGGGGGGCTTGGGTGTGAGTGTGTGTGGGGGGTGGTGTGGGGGATGGATTGCCACCTGCCTACCAAGCTGCCCTGATCAAGCCTGCAGACAAGGCAGATGCCAAGCTGAGGGTAGCGCTAGACAAGGCCTTCTCAGACGATAGGTTGATTGTGTTACTTATGGTGGGGGGCTGTGTGTGTGTGTGTGTGGGGGGGGGGGGGGGGGGGGGGGGGGGGGGGGGGGGTGGGGGGGGGGGTGGGGGGGGGGGGGTTTTTTTTTTTTTTTGTATTGTTATCTTTTTTTTGTTTTTTTTTTTGTTTGGTTGGTTTTGTGTTGTGCTTTGTTTTTTTTGTTTCTTTTGTTTTTTTGTTCTTTTTTTCTATTTTTTTTTTTTTTATTTTTTTTGTTTTGTTTTTTTTTATGTTTTTTTATTTTTTTGTTTTTTTTTGGGTTTTGTTTTTTTTTTTTTTTTTTTTTTTTTTATTTTTTTTTTTGTTCTTTTATTTTTTTTTTTTTATTTGTTCTTGTGTGGTTTTGTTTTTTTTTTTTTGCCTTTGTGGTGTTCGTCGGGGTTGGTGGTGTGTTTTTTGTGTTTTTTGTTTGTTCTTTGTGTGTAGGTTTGAGTTGGTGGTTTGGTTTTTTATTTTGGGTTGTTGTGGGGGGTTGGTTTTTTGTTTTTCTGTTTTTGTTTGTGTTTGATTTTTTTGTTTTTTGTTCTGGTTTGGGTGTTGCTATGTTATTTGTTTTTTTTTTGGTTCTTGTTGCTGGTGGTGTGTTTTTGGTTTATATTGTGGTCTTTTTGTTTTTTTTTGTGTTTTTTTGTTTTTTATTGTTTTTGTTTTGTTGAGGTTGGGTTTTTGGTTTTTTTTTTTCTTTGTTTGTTTGTGGTGGATTTGTGTTTTTTTTTTTTGTTTGTGTTTTGATTTTTTTGTTGTTGTTATTTTTTTTTCTTTTTTTTTGTTTGTGTGTTTGCCTTTTTTTTTCTTCTTTTTTTTGTTTTTTTTCTTCCCTTTCCCCCCTTGCCTTCCCCCTCCTCCCTGATCAAGCCTGCATAAGGCAATGTAAAGCTGAGGGCAGCGCTAGACCATGCCTTCTCAGATGGTAGTTTATGTTGTTACATACGCATGTGAGGGGGCTTGTTGTGTGGTTGTTGGTGTGTTTGGGGCGTGGGGAGTGGGGGGGGGGGGGGGGGGGGGGGGTGAATTGCCCCCCGCCTGCCTAGCTACCCTTATCAAGCCACCAGACAAGGCAGATGCCAGGCTGAGGGCAGCTCTAGACAAGGCCTTCTCAGATGGTAGGTTGTATGTGTTTTATTTGTGGGGGGGCTTGGGTGTGGGTGTGTGTGGGGGGGGGGGGGGGGTATGGATTGCCACCTGCCTACCAAGCTACCCTTATCAAGCCAGTAGACAAGGCAGATGCCAGGCTGAGGGCAGCTCTAGACAAGCTCTTCTCAGACGGTAGGTTGTATGTGTTACTGTAGGTGGGGGGGCTTGGGTGTGTGTGTGAAGAGGGGGGGGGGGGGGAAGGGGGGGGGAGCTATTGAAAGAGGTTGTAGCAGGAGGGGATGAAAGAAGAGTAGGGGTATTTCTTCCCCTCACGCTCCAACCTCTTGCTTGCATTCATGGAGCAGCTTTTTTCTTCCACTCCTGAATTCCACTCAAGTCTTTATTTGCGTCCTGCTACAACCTCTTTCCTCCCCCCCTGCTGCAGCCTCTATATTTGCCTCCTGCTACATCATCTTTCATCCACTCTTAGTACAACCTATTTCTCTACCTCCTTCTACAACCTCTTTCTCTACCTCCTGCTACAACCTATTTCATCCACTCTTGCTACTACCTATTTCTCTACCTCCTGCTACAACCTCTTTCATGCACTCCTGCTACAACCTATTTCATCCACTCCTGCTACTACCTATTTCTCTACCTCCTGCTACAACCTCTTTCATGCACTCCTGCTACAACCTATTTCATCCACTCCTGCTACTACCTATTTCTCTACCTCCTGCTACAACCTCTTTCATGCACTCCTGCTACAACCTATTTCATCCACTCCTGCTACTACCTCTTTCTCTACCTCCTGCTACAACCTCTTTCATGCACTCCTGCTACAACCTATTTCATCCACTCCTGCTACTACCTATTTCTCTACCTCCTGCTACAACCTCTTTCATGCACTCCTGCTACTACCTCTTTCTCTACCTCCTGCTACAACCTCTTTCTTGCACTCCTGCTTCAACCTCTTTCTTCCCTTCCGTCCTTCAGGAAAATCCAGCTACTGGAAAGATGACGGTCCCGCCGTCGCCGTTGCCGGCATTGTGGCGGATACCGACATGCATTCGTATGTGAGCCTGACCATTAACATCGAGGTATAGATGATGAAGGTACATAAGCCATGTAGTCGTAGGAGGTCTAAGAGAGGGATTTGCTCAAACTCCAATGCGTATCTGGTTTTCAAAGGTTTCGGGTCATACAGCCGTCGCCTAGGAGACATCCACGTCCCCCGACCCCCATTCAATTAGGTGTCGTGAGTACATCCCCTTTGGGGATGTACTTGGAGAGAAAGTCCCTTTTTTAGGGGGGTTAACTAGGCCCCCCTATCCCCTCATCTCCTAATGCTCCCTCTCCCCACCTCCACTCATGCCTCCCCACACCACACACCACACACACTGAGTAACAAGACCAGTACTCACGGGGGTACTTGGCCCAGTATCCTGTTAGCTCAGTACGACTCACGGGGTTACTGAATACTACTCATGAGGTTACTCGGTACTTTTCACGGGGTTACCTAACTTAGTACCAAGGTAGCTCAATCCTACACATGGGGTTAACCAGTTATACCGTACGCGCTTTAGGAATTGGCAAACGGTTTAGCAAATAGCCGTTTGCCAAAACGGATTCAAGTCAAACGTGAGTCAGTCCCGGCCGGCGTGCTTCCGCTTGGCTGCCTGATGTTCTAGGCAGTACAGTAAGGCTACCAGTTGTATCCATTTCACTGTTGAGTGTACCTTTCGGATGTAATTTTTAATACCTTATAAATTATAGTACTGGAGTTCCTTTAAATGCTAATTACTTTTGTAAGCCTTTATCAATTCCAATTTTGATTGTACCATTCGACGGGACAGTTAATAGCTTTCACAATATGCACTTATTTTGTATTGGATGTTCGCCATTATAGAGTTATCCACAACCAGCGCTTGGTCAAACACAAGTTACACCTCGATCAAACTTGGTGTTAGGCGAATACATCTGCACACCTTATTTGCAGACTAAAGGAACCAAGTGACGCACTCTGTGAATATGCATCAAGAAGTGAAGGACATGTAACACACGCAAATTATTTCTTTGCCAATTGTTTTTGAGGTCACATCTTAATTAGTTCCAGCCATGGATCCCTTCGCCAAATATTTTTTGCCGTGCAGTTGTGCTCTCCGTTTGATTAAAACATAGAGACATACATTCCAGCAGTTAGGGCAAAGAACTGGAACAGCCAAAGCATGGCGTGTGGTTTGCATACTCTTCACCATTATCTGTAAAACGCTTGATGCCGACCAGAAAAGGTCGAGCTGAGTATTCAGAAGCATGTTTCATGCATCCCCTTCTCATTGAACACCACACCAAGGTATTTGAACTCAGAAACCCTCTTCAAACATCGTTCGTTCAGACGAAAGTCATAAGAGTGTTCATCATAGAGGTTAGGGTTCAAATACACAACCTGATATTTGTTCACGTTAACTGTGAGGCCCTTGTCCTTGGCATAAACGGCCAATTTATCTAGCGTCTTCTGAGATCCCTAAAGCCTGGGGAGTTTTCCAAGTTCTGAACATTTTTCGAACAAGTCACAGAGAATGAGCTGCAAGATGTGTGTGTGCCTACTGTCACTTATCTTAAATCTGGCATTCTTCATGAGGACTCCCGGAATCCCATCAAATCCTGCAGCTGAGTCAACCTTAATCCTTTTCAGATGTTGGGAGACCAGCCTTTCTAGTTGACCTCCATTGGGCAGGGTGAAAGGGGGCGTACAATTCTAAATTATGACATCTCTCTAGGAAGCTCTGGCGCCTGGATTGCCTAACTTGAACTCGGACTTCGCTACATGGCTTCAGCCGTCAAGGCTGCTCGCTATCTTCGGCAGTAACCTCATAAAATCAAATCAAAACATTCTGATCACAAAATATCTTTCTTCAAAGAAACCAGAGCATGGCTAAAACAATGCCCAAGTAGTACCGGTATCCAAACCAAATTCAAATCCCACCCAACATACGGCAGAATATATGCCGTACCGTGATAAAATATTGGAGGATATTGGCATATTGGAGGAGTAAGCTGTCAACTACTCAACTTCGTTCGCACTATTCTTGTTAAACAAATGTTTCCAGCACAATGGCCAAGTACCTGGTTACTTGATAGACTGGACATTCGGCATATTTGATCTTGAACTTGGTTACATGGCTCTAGCATTTCAGGTCAACCGCCGTCTTCGGCAGTAACGTGATTCTAATCGAAGCATAACCACACGTGTGTAGATGATCTTCAAATCGAAAATAGCACGAATGGGAGGAACAATGCAGGCGCTAGTTGCTAGGTGGTTGTTGCATTGCCGGGTTGTTCACGCATTCAATGGGTTCAGAACTTGTAGCTTCCTTAAAACCGCAAGGCAGTGATCTGGCGATGCCGCCAAGTAATGTTGAGATCAGTTTTAAAATATACCCGAACGTTGACCAAGGCACAGGACTGGGTACATGTGCCAGGCCCCGGCCCCTGAGGTGATGATGAGGCAAACGCTTCTCTACCTCCCGCGAAGACCCACACCCACTCCCACCATAAATGCACTCAGGCATCTTTCCCAAATCAAATTCGCGCGTAGCTGACAGGCAGAGGCGGGAAGAAAGAGCAAGGAAATGTATGTAAGCTTGCGAGTGATATCAGCCCCCCGGAATTCCGGGACTTGCTCCAGACGCACTTGGAGTCGCCTTTCCAAAAATGCCTCGATTTTTCGTCTCCTTTGCAATTCGAGGAAAACAGCAGGCGAAGCCAAGCATGGAGAGCGATTTAGCTGCGGTCGTCCAGGTAGCTTTCGGATCAACTGGAAATTGCCTGGGGGATTGCTCTTTTTCGAACTGGAGAAAATCGGTTGAGAAGTGGTTTAGCACGTCCCCTCCCACCCTGACCTTGGAAGGCTGCAGCTGGCCCAACCCAAGCTATAGCTCACTCGCAACGCCTGCGCATCAAATGCAATCGCAGCAATTGATGCATTCCTCAATTTCTAAGATCCGCGCACAATTCTCACGAACTTGAAATCCTGCAGCTCGCAACTTCAAACTCGCTGCCCAGATACTCGCCCCTTCACCACTTCGCAAGGTACTTCCCTCCCCTCCCCTCCCCTAATGCAAATGCCGCTATATCAAGCATTACCGGAATCTATGAGCATGCAATTGAGCGGGAATGAACAGACGGCCGACCTGGACCCCCCCCCCCTCCCCCCCCCCCCCCCTCCCCCCGATTCCGACCACCACCAACGCCTTCAATCTGCTGCCCTACTCCCGGTACTGGGACTTGTGGGTCCTCCCCACCCCCGAATACAGCCCGTGGGCCTATTTCGAAGCATCCCAACCACGATCTACCCCTCTCGAGTTTAATAAGCTGTTCTGGGAGCCAGATGCCTGTTTTCCATTGCCTTTTACATGCCATCTCTTCAAATGTGGAAGCCAAAGACAGCCTGGCCTTCAAATCCACTAAATAGATCTCCCCAACCCCCAGCCCCCCCAGACAGCCCATCCCACCTGAACCTTGGACAACTTCATCTCCCAGCAATCCTAGCACACAAGGATTCCCTCCTGCAGACGAATATGAAGAATGTTCCCTGCTAGCTCCTTTTCCTGAACTCCCACTATCCATGACAGCCTGGCCTTAAATTTGAGCGCATAGATCACCCCCCCCCCCCCCCCCCCCCCCCCCCCCACACACACACACACCTGAACCTTGCACTCCATTCACACATCAAGATCCCCTCCAGCAGATAAATATGAAAAATATTCCCCACCGTCCCCTATTTCCTGCTAGTTTGAATAAATGGTCTGCCAGCCTTCAGGCTGCTCACTGTCTGCAGGTGGAGTAGACATGACTAGCTTTAACACTACCTCACCACACTCTTCAGGACAGATCTCACCACATGGAAACTTGGATCTTAGGAATTTGTGTGTGCGATAACATAGTCTGCCAGCCTTCGGGCTGGTCACTGTCAGCAGGTGGAGTATACATTACGCACCGCAAGCAATACCCCCCCCCCCCCCCCCCCCCCCCCTGCTGTATGTAACGGGTACTGCTCCATGTAACTTGTATTGCTGCATGTAACTTGTACTGCTGCACATTACTTGTATTGCTGGATGTGACTTGTTTTGCCGCATGGAAGTTGTTATTCCCTACAGGACGTCCTGTATTGCTTTGTTTTTAGGGACCAGTATATCGCATGATATTGACCAAAGGCGTGTATGATCTCATTTGATCTCATACAAATTGAATCATATGATATTGTACATACATGGTAACTGTAGCATAGTCAGACAGACGGCATCATATGCTATCATACAATGACATGCTATCATATTACCGTTCCCTATTTATGTTAGTTCAAACCCACCCACCCCTCCCTCCCTCCCTCCCCCACCTCATGGCCTCTGCCCCCCCCCCCCCCCTATTGTCCGCAGCCTGTCAGTCTTGGATAGCTGCACAGCCATGGTGTGAGGATGGTAGCCAGCTAACACTTGGATTTGGAATCTGCAGCAGGGTGTTGCTTACACACTCCCCGTTGCAGGGTGCAGTACAGGGTGCAGTACACCAGCAGCCACTTACAGGGTGTAGTGCAGGGTGAAGTACAGGGCGTAGTACACCAGCAGCCACTTACAGGTGTAGTACAGGGTGTAGTACACAAGCAGCCACTTACAGGGGGTAGTACAGGGTGTAGTACACCAGCAGCCATTCTACCTGCCAGACTTAGTCTGACACCTAGGGTTTTCAGCTGCTGACATAAAACCTGAAGGTCTAAACCATGGGGAGAGCCTCGGAATTGAAGACCGAGGTGAAAAAGCCAAGGGGAAGGCCCCCTAAAACCCCCGCCGGCCCCCAGTCAGCCCCGGCTAAGACCCAAGGGGGGCCTGGTGCTGGTCCAGCCAAGACACCCGCCCCGCCCCCCCGCCCAAAGTGGGGCGTGGCGGATGACGATGAAAGCAGCGGGGGCGAAGCCTCTCCATCCTTTGAAAGTGGTGGCGCTGCTAACGAGGCAGTTGACACATCGGAAGCTGGTACCTGTAGCGCACCAGACAGAGCCTCGGAAGACGGTCCAACTCAACTAGAGAGCAAGGCCGGTGGCGGGGCATCGAAAGGGGTCTCTGGGGAGGGTAAGCAGGGGGGGGATGGCAAGGGGGCCAAGGGGGAGCGTAAGCAGGAGGAAGAGGGCCAGGAGGGCAAGGGGGCCAAGCCCAAAGTAGCCAGCCTGGCGTCGTCCACAGGGAGTGGGAAGAAAAGAGGTAGGCCAAGGAAGAACCCATCTCCTGGGGATGACCAAGGAGAGGTGAAGCAGCAGCAAATAAATGCTTCCAAGAGACTACGTGGAGCTGCAGTCCGCGCTGGTCCTAGCCCTAGTGCTGGTACTGGTGCTACTGGTGCTGCTACCCTTGCTGGTCCCATTCCTAATTCTGGTCGTGGTGGTGGTGCTGCTGCTGATCGCGCTGGTGCTGGTGCTGCTGCTGCCGTTGCTGCTGGTAGTGGGGATTCTTCCGATGGTGGAGATGAAGATGCTGAGGAGGGTGGTGAAAGGGTTAGGAAGAAAGGGCTTTCGGGGAGCCTGATGAAGAGGAAGAAGCTGGGTCGGCCCTCCAAAAGCGTCGAATTTGCCGAGGACGAGGAGGATGATGATGAGGAGGAGAAGGGTGGTGAGGGCGGCGCGAGTGAGGAGGTGGAGGAGGTGGAGGAGGAGGTGGAGGAGGAGGTGGAGGAGGAGGAGGAGGAGCAGGAGGAGGAAGAACAAGAGGACACTGACGAGGAATTTTGCAAGGAGGAGGCTTGGCGGGGTAAGAAGAGCAAGAAAGGGAAGCGGGGCAAGCGGAGAGGTCGGCCGAAGAAGAACACAACCAGTAGCGAGGAGGAGGTTTCCGAAGAGGACAGAGGGCAGGAGGCCCCGTGGGACGATGATGGGGGTCTTGGAGAGGCGGAGGTGGTGATTGAATGTGGGGGTGAGCACGCACCCCTGCACATCCCAGGCCGAGCGTTTTCGGATCTGCTGTCGGCGTATCATATATTGAGGGGATTCTCCTGGCAGTTGAAGCTGAGCCCTTTCTCTATCCAGGTGTGTGTGAGTTTGGTGGTGGTGGGGAGTGTGTGTTCGTGTGTGGGGGGTGGGTGGGTGGGGGGAGTGGTGTGTGTGGGGAGGGGGAGGGGATTCTCATGGCAGTTGAAGCTGAGCCCTTTCTCTATCCAGGTGTGTGTGAGAGTGTGTGTGTGTGTGTGTGCATGATTGAATGTGGGGGTGAGCACGCACCCCTGCACATCCCAGGCCGAGCGTTTTCGGATCTGCTGTCTGCGTATCACATCCTGAGGGAATTCTTGTGGCAGTTGAAGCTGAGCCCTTTATCTATCCAGGTGTGTGTGAGTGTGGTGGTGATGATAGGGTGGGGGGGGATGGGGGGGAGTATGTGTGGTGTGTGGTGTGGTGTGAGAGTGTGGTGTGTGTGTGTGTGTGTGTGTGTGGGGTGGGGGGGTATGTGTGTGTGTGTTTGGTGGTGAGTGTGTGTTTGGGGGTGTGTGTGGGGTGGGGGGAGTGTGTGTGTATGTGTGTAGAGCGTGTGTGTGTGTTTGGGGGAGTGCTGGTAGGTGTAAGGTCGTTCTGGCAGTTAAAGCTCGGCCCTTACTCTTTCAAGGCGGGTTTAAGTTATTGGTGGTTGGCCCCAGTGCAAGCAAACGGGCAGGCCTCCTCAACCTCACGCCTCGTAATGAGGTGTACTATTTATTTATTTATTTATTTATTTATTTAACAGGGTGTGTGGGTATGTGGGTGATGGGAAGTTTGGGTGTGTGGTGTGGGAGAGTAGTGTGTGTGGTTAGTGTGGGTCTGTTGCTTGTGTGGGTAGTGAGGGAGGGTATTGTGGGTGGGAAGTGTGGGTAGGTGGTGTGGGAGTGCTGTGTGTGTGTGGTGTGGTCTGTTGCTAGTGTGGGTAGTGAGGGAGGGTATTGAGGGTGGGGAAGTGGTGGGGTGGGTGGTGTGGGAGTGCTGTGTGTGTGTGGTGTGGGTCTGTTGCTAGTGTGGGTAGTGAGGGAGGGTATTGAGGGGTGGGAAGTGTGGGTGGGTGGTGTGGGAGTGCTGTGTGTGTGTAGTGTGGGTCTGTTCTAGTGTGGGTAGTAGGAGGGTATTGAGGGTGGGAAGTGTGGGTGGGTGGTGTGAGAGTGCTGTTGTGTGTGTAGTGTGGGTCTGTTGCTAGTGTGGGTAGTGAGGGAGGGTTTGAGGGAGGGAAGTGTGGGGTGGGTGGTGTGGGAGTGCTGTGTGTGTGTGTAGTGTGGGTCTGTTGCTAGTGTGGGTAGTGAGGGAGGGTATTGAGGGTGGGAAGTGTGGGTGGGTGGTGTGGGAGTGCTGTGTGTGTGTGTAGTGTGGGTCTGTTGCTAGTGTGGGTAGTGAGGGAGGGTATTGAGGGTGGGAAGTGTGGGTGGGTGGTGTGGGAGTGCTGTGTGTGTGTGTAGTGTGGGTCTTTGCTAGTGTGGGTAGTGAGGGGAGGGTATTGAGGGTGGAAGTGTGGGGTGGGTGGTGTGGGAGTGCTGTGTGTGTGTGTAGTGTGGGTCTGTTGCTAGTGTGGGTAGTGAGGGAGGGTATTGTGGGTGGGAAGTGTGTGTGGGTATTGTGTGTGGGTTGTGTGGGAGTGCTGTGTGTGTGTGCGTAGTGTGGGTCTGTTGCTAGTGTGGGTATTGTGTGTGTGTAGTGAGGGTGGGTATTCTAGGTGGGTGGCCAGCATGTGTGGGTATTGTGTGTGGGTGGGTAGCAGGCGTCTGTCGCTAATTTGTGTTGGTGTCCAGTGGAGCTCACCCCATTCCACTCCACTCCACTCCATCCCATCCCATCCCATCCCATTCCATCCCATCCCCTACACCAACAATTCCACCAACAATTCCACCCAGGTCCACCCATGTGCATCTCTCTAGCTACACCCACCCACCCACTCCCCATCCCATCCCACCCACCCATCCACCCACCCCATCCCCGTCCCCATCCACATCCCAACAGGAGCTGTACATCTCTCTAGCTACGGGTTACCCCAACGTGTTGATGGACGAGGTGCACATATATGTGCAGAGAGCATTGGCAGCCAATGACCATCCCATCTCATCCACCAACAATCCCATCCTCATCCCCTCCCCCCACCACCACCCACCCATCCCCATCCCAACAGGAGCTGTGCATCTCTCTAGCTACGGGTTACCCCAACGTGTTGATGGACGAGGTGCACATATGTGTGCAGAGAGCATTGGCAGCCAATGACCATCCCATCTCATCCACCAACAATCCCATCCTCATCCCCTCCCCCCACCATCACCCACCCATCCCCATCCCAACAGGAGCTGTGCATCTCTCTAGCTACCGGCACCCCCAACGTGTTGATGGACGAGGTGCACATATGTGTGCGGAGAGCCTTGGCAGCCAATGACCATCCATCTCATCCACCAACAATCCCATCCTCATCCCCTCCCCCCCCCCACCACCCACCCATCCCCATCCCAACAGGAGCTGTGCATCTCTCTAGCTACCGGCACCCCCAACGTGTTGATGGATGAGGTGCACATATGTGTGCTGAGAGCCTTGGCAGCCAATGACCATCCCATCTCATCCACCAACAATCCCATCCTCATCCCCTCCCCCCCCCACCACCCACCCATCCCCATCCCAACAGGAGCTGTGCATCTCTCTAGCTACCGGCACCCCCAACGTGTTGATGGATGAGGTGCATATATGTGTGCTGAGAGCACTGACAGCCAATGAGGACACGTTTACACGTTACGGCCACCGTCTGGACCTGTCTATGCTTGACTACGTGAGTGAAGCACCTTGTGGCACTGGGGTGGTCGAGGTGGTGTGGTGGGGGGTGGGGGCACTGGGGTGGTGGAGGTGTGGAGGTGGAGGTGGTGTGGTGGGGGTGGCACTGTTTTGGTTTTCAGCCTAAAGAAGCAGATTCTGTGCCGTCAACATATCTCTTTCTAAGCTTGACCCCGTGAGTGAAGTGCCGGTTGGCACTGGGGTGGTGGAGGTGTGGAGGTGGAGGTGGTGTGGTGGGGTTGGCACTGGGGTGGTGGAGGTGTGGAGGTGGAGGTGGTGGGGTGGGGTTGGCACTGGGGTGGTGGAGGTGTGGAGGTGGAGGTGGGGTGGTAGGGTCTCATTGATCAGGGATAAGCAACACATAGAACAAAACTACCCCCCCCCCCCCCCCCCTCCCCCCCAATTTGAATATGTATATACACTTGTATTTTCCGCAAAACCAAAGCGTAAACTACTGTTTGTTTTTATATATATGTACATATTTATTAACACAAAAATTGAACTGTATATGTATGTATATTCCGAAACCAAAACGTAAAAAACTGTGTGCCCTGCGCAGACTACATGGCCACAATTTATGTTTACATATATTTACATACTTATATGTAAATATATGTATACTCATATGTAAATATAGGTAATACATATACATATGTACATATACACACCGAAAATAACAAAGCGTAAAAATCTGTTTGCACTGTGCAGACCACATGGCCTGAGTTCGTTTGGGAGTGGCTTGAGCTCTGTCGTGACAACAACCTCAGCAGGCACAGCATGGCCTCTGTCCTAAGCCCCCCTGTCCGCCCCCTAAATTTGGCGGACTATGAGGATCCAAGCCTTGAAGCCTGCCCCGCCAACCTGGGCTGCCAGCCTGGCAGTGCCAAGCCAAGCCAAACAGGAGAGCAGAGCAGGGTGGAGGGAGGAGCTGAGGGGAAGCTGGCTGCGTCGCCAAGGGCTCGATCGCGGAAGGCATCTGAGCCGGTACGTCCCAGTACGATACAGTAAAATGTAGTAAGATGTAGAACAATGCAGTACGATGTAGTAAGATGCAGTTTGATGTAGTAAGATGTAGAACAATGCAGTACAATGTAGTAAGATGCAGTTTGATGTAGTAAGATGTCGTAAGTTGACGTACGATGCAGTTCGATGTAGTAAGACTGAGTAAGATGTAAAATTGCTCCAAATGGTCCTAGAAAGCTGTATGAAGGTATAAAAGCTATAGAAAGCTACACAAATGCTGTCCCTGGAGGAGGTCTAAAACCATTCAGCTAGAAAAAACTCACTTTCTGATTTGAAAACTCACTTTCTGATTTGAAAAATCACTTAATGATTTGAAAACTAATCCCTGGTAAGATGTATTGCACTAGAGAATCATGCACTGCATCTTATATGGCAGATGAAGTCCTTGTAGAACTTAGTGCACTCGAGAACTAGTTATATGCAACGTCGCATGTGGCGCTAACAAATGGTGGAGAGTGTTCGCGACGGAGCGACAGGTGGCAACGGAAAGAGTTAGTTATGATACCGTTGGCTGATGACCGTTGGTGTCAGGCTTCGTATCGGGGGGGCAATCAGACAAACAGACAACGGGGTAACCTGGGGGGCTCCCGCCCCATGGGGATGGCTAGGGCACGGCCCGTCTCGAAAACCCGTGACTATGCTGAGGTCACTTATGCGCATCGATCGCATCAATCTAAACGCGCACATAATTATTAATTGGACACCCCATGCATAAAATGGATTCAATTCTCCTATCCTTGAAGAGGGGGCTTCTGCAATCATGCTCTACATCTTTCAAGGCAGACAAAGTCCGTGTAGTTACAACCAGCCCACCAATTCAAATGAACCCGGACTAGATTGAAGCTTGGGACGCCACTTATGGCTACCAACATGGCCTCAAGAATTCTGAAAGAAGAAATTGCTCTTCTCAGCACCATTTCACCTTTCTCTTATCCTCTCTACCCATCCATTGTCTGAACCCTTACATTGAGGTGCGTGTATGGGAATTTGTGAGGTATACCCCCCCCCCCCCCCCCCCCCCCACACACACACACACACACACACTCACACTCACACACACATTGTCTGAACCCTTACACTTGAGGGTGCGTGGTGATGAGAATGTGAAGGGTAGACGCACCCCCACCCCCCCACCCCACCCCACCCACCATCCTACTCCGCCACCCCAGAAACCCCGCCTCACTCACACATTGTCCGAACCTTACAGTTGAAGGATGGCAGGTGACGAGAATGTGGAGTATCACCCACCCCACCCACCCCACCCCACATCCTCCCCTACCAGCCCAGGTCCTCCCCTATTCCCACCTCCATCCTCCCCTAGCTCCCCCACCCTACCGCCACCCTCACCCCCCACACATGCCTGAACCCTGTTCAGGTGAGGTGGTCGTGGTGACGGAATGTGGAGGGTAGCCCGCCCCCCCCACCCCCCGCCCCCCCCCCCCCTCCCCCCCTGCCCCCCCCCCCCCACCATCCTCCCCTACCCGCCCCACATCCTCCCCAAGAAGCCCCCCCCATCCTCCCCTAGCTCCCCCACCCCGCCACCCCCCCCTACACACACCACCCCCACCACATCCCCCCTATCTCCCCCACGCCCCCCACCCCCCCACACTACACCCCCCCCACCACCATCCTCCCTTAGCTCCCCCACTCCCCCCCCGCCCCTACACACCCCCACCACCACCCACCATCCTCCCCTATCCCCCAGCCCCCCCCCCCCCTACAACCCCCCCCACCCCCCCCACCCCCCCACCCCCATCCTCCCCTCGCCCCCCAATCTCCCCTCACCTCCCCTCTCTCCCCCCCCCCTCCCCCCCCCCTCCCCACCCCCCCCCACCACCCCACCTCCCCCTCCGCTCGCCCCCCCCCCACACCCCACGCTTTCCATCACGCTTAGGTCCGCCCCACACACACCCACCCACACCCACACATTGTTGAATCCTTACAGGTGAGGGGGCGTGGTGACTAAATATGAGGAGTACCCCCCACCCACCCCCACCCCCCCAACACACCCCACATCCACCCCACCACCACCATCCTCCCCTAGCCAGCCCCCCCCCCCCCCCACCCCCCACCCATCCACACATTGTTTGAACCCTAACAGGTGAGGGGGCGTGGTGACGAGAATGTGGAGGTAGTAACGAGATCCCTGGTAGAGCGCCCCAAGGATCTTGCTAAGGACAACCGCCAGGGCAGCAGGTATGGGATGCCTTTTCTTTCTAGTGTTTTTAGCGGAGCTCCCCTTCTGGGGGGCGGGAGCCCCTAGTGTTACCCATTTGTCCGTTCGACCGACCGACCATTCATCCATCCATCCATCCATCCATCCATCCATCCATCCATCATCCTCCATCCATCCATCCATCCATCCATCATCCATCTGACCGCGATGAAGCCTGACAGGTCAGCCAACGGGCTCGTAACTAACTCGCTTCCGTTGACACCTGTCGCTCCGTTGCGATCACTCTCCGCCAATTTTTAGCGACGCAGGCGACGCTGCATAGAACTTGTCCAATAGTATTTTTTTGACTGTGTGAAGCTACACCACACCATCATCACTTGCTTGTCATCTATTACAAATAACGATGGATTGCAGTGGTCAGTTAGTATAGCTGACTATGCCCTACGGCAGCCTGCACCTGTTCAGGTTGTTGGATGTTTGTCAAGCTATTGGTAGGGGGGGGGGGGGGGGGGGGGGGGGGGGGCGGGCTCCTCAGGTTTTGAGGCTTGATGTTAGCAGTTTATTTTTTACTCCTGACCAGGCCAATCAAGAATTTTGCATTCAGAGCAACTTTTACACTCAGGAATTTCCACCACCTCCTACCCCCCCCCCCCCCCCCCCCCGTGAAACAGAAATACCCGTTTAAAAATAAACTTAGATGTGGCTTCGGGGGTTAACAATATGGCGCACACAATGGCGTCCTCGGATTTGTAGAGCAGGGATTGTGTGCTAGTCAAAAACCAGTTCTGCCCCCCCCTACCCCCCCCCTCACCCCCCCCCTACCCACCCTGCACATCACCCACCCACCCCCACCCACCTGCACACCACCCACCCCAGGTCAAAGCGCCACGCGCCGCTATGGTGGCCTTGTCAACCCCCTACCCCACCCCATCCCAACCCCCACCCATACCCCACCCACTACCCCTACCCAACTTCCACCCCTACCCACGCCACCCCTACCCACCAACCCACTTAGGTCAAAGCGCCAGGCGCCTCACATGTTAGCCATCGCAACCCCCTACCCACCCCTACCCCCACACCCACCCCTACCCCACCTGCACACCACCCAGCCCAGGTCAAATCACCATTGGTGGCCTCTCCAAACCCCCTTACCCCACCCCTACCCACCACACCACCCACCCACCCACACCCTACCCAACCACCCCACCACCCACCACCACCACCTAAAAACCAACCACCACCCCGCCCAGGCAAAGCCCCTAAATTCCCCCCAACCCCCACCCCACCCACCCTACCATCACCCACCCCCTACCCACCTGCACACTCACAACACCCCAGGTCAAAGCACATGGTGGGCCTCGCAACCCCCTACCCACCCCCTACCCCCCACCCACCCCCCCCCACCACCTCTACCCACCCCACTCACCACCCACGCAGGTCAAGCGCCACACAGCCGCTATGCTGGCTCGCAAGCACCGGTTTGCTCAGATGGCGGCTCTCCCCACCTGCACACCCCTACCCACCACCACCCACACCCACCCACCCGTAACCCACCACCCAACCCCACCCTTACCACCTGCACACCCCCTACCCACCACCCACCCACCCCCCACCCCGCGTCCCACCCCCCACCCACCCGTCTCCACCCACCCACCCGTACCCACCACCCACCCACCCCCTACCCACCTGCCCACCCCTACCCACCACCTCCACCCACCCTTACCCATCAACCCCCACCCCTAACCGCACTCCACCCCCCACCCTTCCCCACCCCTCACCCACCCCTACCCACCATGCACACACCCCCTACCCACCACCCCACCCACCCACCCAGGTCCAAGCGACACGCAGCCGCCATTGGGGCCTGTCGCAGCACTTGTTGCTCATATGGCGGCTCTCATTGAAGAAGAGAAAGGAGGCCGTAGTCACGAGGAGAGAGGAAGGACGCCAACTGGTATCAGGGTGGGTGGGGGTGGATGTGGGTGGTAGGTGGTGTGAGGAAGAATAGAAGGAGGGCGTAGAGAGGAGAGAGAGAGAGAGAGAGATAAGAGAGAGAGAGGAAAGGAAAAGACGCCAACTGCCTCTGGTGAGTCATGGGCGGGTGGGTGTGTGGTGAGTGAGGCCTCCAATTATCTTAACCTGTGGGTTGATGTGTGGTGGGTAGGTTGATAAGGAGGAGGCAGCAGGAAGAGAGAGAGAGATAGAGAGATATAGAGAGCGGAGAGAGAGATAGAGAGAGAGAGAGAGAGAGAGAGCAGGATATGAGGAAAGGACGCCACTTCCTCTGTGAGCAGGGGTGGGGTGTGGTTAGGAGGGGCGGGGGTGGGGGTGTGGTTAGGATGGCCTCCTAATATTTAACCTGTGGGGTTGGGATGTGGGGTGGGTGGGTTTGAAAAGAAGGAGGCAGCAGGAGAGAGAGAGAGAGAGAGAGAGAGAGAGAGAGAGAGAGAGAGAGAGAGAGAGAGAGGAACGGAAAGGGAAAGGAAGGCAGCCGACTGCCTCTGTTGAGGAGGGGTGGGGGTGTGGTGAGGAGGGCCTCCTAATTATCTTAACCTGTGGGGTTGGATGTGTGGGTGGTTAGGTGTGAAGAAGGAGATTGCAGCAGGAAAGAGAGGAGCGAGAGAGAGCGAGATGAGATAGAGAGAGATAGATAGAGCGGATAAATAGAGAGAGATTAGAAGAGAGAAGAGAGGGCAGAGAGAGCTGAGAGAGAGGAGAGAGGACATGAAGGAAAGGAAGGAAAGGAACGGAAAGCGACCGCCTCTGTTGAGGAGGGTGTGGGTGTGTATGTGTACTTGTGGGGGTGGGGGTGGGTGTTGGGGTGGATGTGTGGGTGGGTGGGTGTATGGGGGTGAGGTCGGATGTGGGGGTGGGTGTGGTTTGAGGACGAAGGAGAAGGAGGCGGGAGCAGAGAATAGAGAAATGACGCCAATTGTCTCAGGTGAGGTGGGGGGGGGGCGTGTGACAGGGTGGGTGTGGGTGTGTATGTGTGTATGTGGTTGGATATGTATGTTTGTGGATGGGTATGGGTGTTGGTGTGTTTGGGTGAATGTGTGTGGGGGTGGGGGTGGGGGTGGGTGTTTTGGGGTGAATGTGTGGGTGTGGGTTGGTTTGTGTGTTTGGTTGAATGTGTGGGTGTGGGGGTGTTTGTTCTTACTTGTGGGTGTGAATATGAGTGTGTGTGTACAGGGTAGAAGCCATGAAGGACTCCAACTGCCGCTGGTGAGGAGGGTCTCCTATTTATTCTTACTTGGGAATTCTGTGTTAAGGCTCTGACTTCCCCCCTCTCCTCCCCCCCCTCCCTTCCCCCCTCCCCCCCCTCTCCTCCCCTACCTCCCTCTCACTCCCCCCCTCCTCCCCCCCCCCCCCCTCCCCTCCCCCTACCTCACCCTCTCTCCCCCACCCTCCCTTCCCCCTCCCCCCCCTCCCCTCCACCTCACCCTCTCCTCCCCCCCCTCCCTTCCCCTCCCACCTCCCCTCCCCCCTACCTCAACCTCTCCTCCCCCCTCTCCTCCTCCCCCCTCCACCCCTACGCTCACCTACCATCCCCTCTCCTACCCCCCCTCCCTCCCCCCCTCCCCCCCACCCTCAAGTACCCCCGAACAACCACGCGACCTCCCCTACCGCACCGCCCACCCCCCCAACCCGCCGGCCCCCTCCCCCCCGACACGCCCCGACCGCACAAGCGCCGCACCAGCCCGGAACCAGCCAAAACAGCAACGAAAAGAAAGAAAGAAGCGGAAAGGACAACAAGAAAGGAACACCGCCACACAAGACAGAACAAGCGGAAACACAGCCCGACCGAACCCGCGCGGAAAGCAACCAGAATGAACAAAAACAAAAAAAAAAGAAAACAAACCAAGCAAAAAAAACAAAAAAAACAACCACAACCGAAACCAGAAGACGACAAACAGTCCAACCGGCAATCCACCCAACAACCACCACTAACCCCACCCTACCTCACCCTACCAAAACCCCCATCCCAACCCCCTACTCAAACGACGATCTGCTGTCCCCCCTTCAACCCCTCCACTGGGGAAGACAAAGCATTACAAGCAGTACAACCCGCAGGACCAGCAGCATTGGTAGACAAAGCAGCACCAACAGAAGCAAAGGCATCAATAACAGCAGCATCAGCAACATCAGCCGCAGATGAAGTCACTCAGCTTCCTGCCCCCTCTGCTTCACTCCCTGTAGCCACCCCCCCCTCCCCCCCTTGTCCCCCCCCTCCCCCCAACGCGTCCCCCCCAGCCCCCCCAGCCCTTCCCCCTTCCCCCCCACCATCACCTCCCCCGGCGTCAGCCCCCCCACCCCCACCTTCCTCACCACCCCCACCCCCCCTAGCCGCGGCCAGCAATGAGCATGCCGAACCCTCCAGTAAATCATCACCCCCACCCCCCTCACACCAACTCCACCACAATCACAGCCTCCGCCACCAGACGCCAACAGTCACGACCCAGAGGCAGCAGCTGCATCATCACCACCTTCAGGACCACCACCACTTGAAGCTAGTACAAGCTATGCAGAGGCAGCCGGGACGTTTTCACCACCATCACCTCCTCCAGCACCACCACCACCCGAAGCCAGTACAAGCAATATAGAGGCACCAGCTGCAGCAGCACCACCACTGCCTGAAGCCAGTATACGTAATTTAGAGGCCACAGGACCATCTTCAGCACCACCACCTTCAGCACCGCCACCGCCTGAAGCTAGCACGAGCAATAGAGGGGCCAGAGGACCATCTTCACCACCACCACCACCACCACCTTCAGCACCACCACCACCTGAAGCTAGAACAAGCAACTTAGAGGCTGCAGGACCATCTTTAGCACCACCACAATCACCCCCTATAGCACCACCACCACCACCTGAAGCTAGTACAAGCAATATAGAGCCCCCGCGACCATCTTCACCAACAGCAGCAGCAGAAGCAGCAGAAGCAAGCGGTAAAAATATCGAGGCAGGGGGTGCCCCCTCCCCACAGCCGCTAGCACCCCCACTTCAAGCACCACCATCGTCCTCCCACCCACCTGGAGCCAGCAACTGTACTGCAGCAACGGTTGGCACATCATCACCCCCATCAGCAGTATCATCAGCAAGTCATTGCATTGTAGAGACGATTGGTCCTAGGGAGGGAGAGCACACACGGTCACTGGCACAAGCACCAGAAGCAGCACCAGGACACACACAGGCACCAACAACAGCGCAAGCGCCAGCACCAGCACAGACACAGGCACAGGCTCCGACACAGATGGCAGCTGCCCAGCAGCTTCCAACCAGCACCCCTGTGGTGAGCGTGGCAGGACCGCAACTTCTTCTCAGCTCCACCAGACCAGGCGGCCAGCTGCCGGGCGGATCCCTCGGACTTGGCCTGCCCCAACATCCCCCCTTCAACCTTCCCAATACCAACGTTTCAGGTGGGTGGGGGACTCAACCCACCCAACCCACCCTACCCACCCTATCTAGATCTACCTTCACAATGGACCTCTCCTCTCAACACCCTGGCTTGGTCCAACGCCAACCTTACCTCACCACCCACCTTCCTCCCAACCCTGCGGCCCCCCCTTCTGGTCCCACCCAAACCTGGCCCCCGACATTGGATCCAATGAGATTTTATCAGCCTGGACCCACCACTGGGCTAGGCCCCCTTGTCTCTCTCCTCCACGGCCAACAGCTGGCTTTCCCCCGCCCCCCCGGTCCCCCAGGCCCCCATGGTCCCCAGGGCAGCAGCCTCCCTTGGTCAGCCCCCCAGCCCCCCCCAAGGCCCCCCCTCCCAACCCCCACGCCCGAGGCCGTGGCAGCTGCCCTGGCCGCCCTCATGGGCAAGGCCCTCCCCCAGCCCCCAGCCCCCCCTGCCCCCCTGGTCGACGCCCGTCGGCTTGACTGTAAATACGCCCTCAAGGCAGTTACCACCCTCGGACTGGGTGATCAAGTCAACACGGCCGATGCTGGGCGCAGGAAGTTGGTGGGGGTGCCCTATAGCAAGGACATGTTGAAGGCAGTCGCTCGCTTCTCCAGGCCACGCCGATCCTCCTTCCGTCAGGAGTACAGCAAGCTGGGCTTTGAAATTTGTGCGGCTGTTCTTGCACGGATGTGTAATGACCTCCTGGACCTTCCCCCCTTCCGTGCTGAAATCGATAGGTGCGTCCCCTCCCCCCCCCCCCCCCCCCCCCCCACACACACACACAGACGCGAAGAGGCTAACCAATGGGTCGCTGGGTTCAGTGGTGTTGGCAGCAGCTTTCCCAAGCGCACCCCAACCCCACCCCCCCCACACACATCAAACACACAACACACACACAGACACAAAGAGGCTAACCAATGGGTCGCTGGCATTGGTGGCGTTGGCAGCAGCTTTCCCAAGCGCCCCCGCGCCTCACCCACACCAACACCCACACCACACCCAACCCACCCCCGCCCCAACACAGGCGCGAATAGGCTAACCAATGGGTTGCTGGCATTGGTGGCGTTGGCGGCAGCTTTCCCAAGCGCACCCATGCCCCACCCCCACCGACACCCCCACCCCCACCCCACACCAGCTTTCCCAAGAACACATCCACACCCCCACCCACCCACACCCACACCCACCTACCCATTCAGGCGCGAAGAGGCTAACCAATGGGTTGCTGGCATTGGTGGCGTTGGCGGCAGCTTTCCCAAGCGCACCCATGCCCCACCCCCACCAACACCCCCACCCCACCCCACACCAGCTTTCCCAAGCGAACACACATCCACATCCACACCCCACTCACACCACACCTGCACCCCCACCCTCACACACTCACTCCCCCACACCACACCCACACCACACCTGCACCCCCACCCTCCCACAGGCGCGAAGAAGCCAACCAATGGGTTGCTGGCATTGGTGGCGTTGGCGGCAGCTTCCCCAAGCGCACGCCAGAGGAGATGGCGGCCCGGCGCGAAATCCTTAAAAAAGAGGGAGGAGGCGAGGAAGATGGCAACATGGACACATGTGCCTTGTGCGGCACGGCTGGCTCTGTGCTGTGTTGTGATGGATGTCCCGGGGCGTACCACCTCCGCTGTATTAACGCAACGGCGAAGTCCATCCCGGAAGGGGAGTGGATGTGTCCGGAGTGCAAGATGGGGGGCAGAGGTGAGGACAGTACTGATGTTGGGTTTGTTTTGGTCCGGTTTGATTTGTTTTGGTTGATTTTTGTTTGGTCTGACTGAGTGGATGTTTCAGGAGTGCAAAATGGGGAGAAGAGGTGAGAACAGTGCAGAGGTGAGGAGCGTTTTGGGGTTTGGGTTGGTATTGTTGGTCTTTTTTGGGCCAGACTGAGTGTGTGTGTCCGGAGTGCAAGATGGGGGGCAGAGGTGAGGACAGTGCTGATGTCTGGTTTTGTTTTGTTTTGTTGACCTTAGTTGTGTCAGACTGAGTGTATGTATGTTGAGGGCAGCGGTGAGGACAGGGATGTTTTTTTTTTGTTTTTTTTTTGACCTTAGTTGTGTCAGACTGAGTGTATGTATGTTGAGGGCAGCGGTGAGGACAGGGATGGTTTTTTTTTTGTTTTTTTTGTTGACCTTAGTGTGTCAGACTGAGTGTATGTGATGTTGTAGGGCAGCGGTGAGGACAGGGATGGTGTTTTTTTGTTTTTTTTTTGTTGACCTTAGTTGTGTCAGACTGAGTGTATGTATGTTGTGGGCAGCGGTGAGGACAGGGCTGATGTTTTTTTTGTTTTTTTTTGTTGACCTTAGTTGTGTCAGACTGAGTGTATGTATGTTGTGGGCAGCGGTGAGGACAGGGCTGATGTTTTTTTTGTTTTTTTTGTTGACCTTAGTTTGTGTCAGACTGATGTATGTATGTTGTGGGCAGCGTGATGACAGGCTGATGTTTTTTTTTTGTTTTTTTTGTTGACCTAGTTGTGTCCCAGACTTGTGTATGTATGGTTGAGGGCAAGCGGTGAGAGACAAGGGCTGTTTTTTTTTGTTTTTTTTTGTTGACCTTAGTTGTGTCAGACTGAGTGTATGTATGTTGAGGGCAGCGGTGAGGACAGGGATGGTGTTTGGTTTGTTTTGGTATTGTTGATCTTTCTTGTGTCAGACTCAGTGTATGTGTGCAGAGTGCAAAATAGGGGGCAGAGCTGAGGACAGTGCTGATGTTGGGTTCGGGTTGGTTTGGTTTGGTATTGTTTTATCTGTTGTGTCCAGACTGGATTGGATGTGTCGCAAAAATAGTGCAAGAGTGGGCGAGCCTGAGGGGACATGGATGATGTTTGGTTACTATTGCCGGTTTATTGGTATTGTTGATCTTAGTTGTGTCAAACTGAGTGTATGTGTCCGGAGTGCAAGATGGGGGTCAGAGGTGAGGACAGTGCTGATATTTGGTTTGGTTTGGTTTGGTTCGGTATTGTTGATCTTTGTAGTGTCCGACTAAGTGGATGTGTGCGGAGTGCAAGATGGGGGGCAGAGGTGAGGACAGTGCTGATGTTTGGTTTGATTCGGTTTGGTTTGGTAATGTTGATCCTAGTTGTGTCAAACTGAATTGATGTGTCCGGAGTGCAAGATGGGGGGCAGAGGTGAGGACAGTGCTGATGTTTGGTTTGGGTTGGTTTGGTTTGGTATTGTTGATCTTAGTTGTGTCAGACTGAGTGTATGTGTCCGGAGTGCAAGATGGGGGGCAGGGGGGAGGACAGTGCTGATTTTTTGTTTGCTTCGGTTTGGTTTGGTTTTGTTGATCTTAGTTGTGTCAGACTGAGTGCATGTGTGCAGAGGGCAGCGGTGAGGACAGGGCTGGTGTTTGATTTGCTTTGGTTTTGTTGATATTTGTTTAGATATCCCTGCTTTTGTTGATCTTTGTTTTGTTATCCCTGCTTTTGTTGATCTTTGTTTTGTTATCCCTGCTTTTGTTGATATTTGTTTTGTTATCCGGTGTTATCCCTGCTTTTGTTGATCTTTGTTTTGTTATCCCTGCTTTTGTTGATCTTTGTTTTGTTATCCCTGCTTTTGTTGATCTTTGTTTTGTTATCCCTGCTATCCTGAGTGTATTCATCAAAACTCCACACACTACCCCCCCCTGACCATCCACCCCTACCCCGTTTGTGTTTAAAGGTGAGTCTGCTGGCCTCCGTGTGCCCACGGCAGGCCGCACCCCCTCGGGGCCTGCCTTGCTGGATCTCTTATGGCTGTCTGTTCCAAAACCCTAAAACCCTTAACCCTCCATCCTCTACCCCGTTTGTGTTTGAAGGTGAGTCTGCTGGCCTCCGTGTGCCCACGGCAGGCCGCACCCCCTCGGGCCTGCCATGCTGCATCTCTTATGGCAGCCTGTTTCAAGCTCACCGCCCCAAGCTCACCCACACCCAACCCACACCACACCTGCACACCTATATGACAAAACTCCACACACTACTCTAAACCCCCCCCCCCCCCCCCCCCCCCCCCCCCACACACACACACACACCACCCCACCCCACTCCCCATCCCCTCCTCCCCGTGTGTGTTTGAAGGTGAGTCTGCTGGCCTCCGTGTGCTCACGGCAGGCCGCACCCCCTCGGGCCTGCCTTGCTGGATCTCTTATGGGTGTCTGTTTCAAGCTCATCGCCCTAAGCTCACCCACACCCAACCCACACCACACCTGCAAACACCCCCCATCCCCTTCCCCCCAACCCCCATCCCCCCCTACCCCATTTGTGTTTGAAGGTGAGTCTGCTGGCCTCCGTGTGCCCACGGCAGGCCGCACCCCCTCGGGCCTGCCATGCTGGATCTCTTATGGGTGTCTGTTTCAAGCTCATCGCCCCAAGCCACCTGGGAGCTCCCAAAAGCCTGTCACCATGGTCCAGCTAGCGCCTGCGCCTCCGGCGCTCGCACTGCTGGCGGGCGTGGGAGGGCAGGAGCCAGCTAACAGCGTGCATGCGGTGGCTGAGGCTGGAGTGAAGGACCCCGTGCCAGCTAGCGGAGTGCAAGCTGGTGCTGAAAGTGTGGATGGTGCTGTCATGCAGTCTGGGTCACCCATCAAGCTGGAAGCTGATGGGAAGGTGGACGAGGATGTGGCCATGGCTGATGCGGGGCAGAAGCCAGCTATCGATCCTACAGCTATGAGCACCCAAGCTGGTGTGGGCCAGAAGCCAGCTGCAGCTACCAATGCCGCCAACTCTTTGGCGGACCAGAAGCCAGCTACCGATACGTCGACTGATGAGGTCATGAAGGAAGCAGGCCCGGTCACACATTCAGCTTACCTTGTCCCGAAGCCAGATACAGATGTGAACTCTCCAGGAGGTGAGGATCAGAAGCCAGCTGGCGGTATGAAGGACGCAGCAGCTGAGGACCAGAAGCCAGCTGGCGACGTGAAAGCTGAGGTTGATCCCCAACCCAAGAAGAGTAACGAATTGAGAGGCCTGAATATGCCATTGGAGTCGCTTGCTTCAACCAGGTTAAGGGCTAGGCCCCCCCCTGTGGCTGGAAGCAGTACAGTGGCTACCCCCGCAACCCTGACCCCGGGAAAATTCTTTGGCGACACTTCTGGTACTCCCGAGGTACAGGTGTCGGGGAAGAAGAAGCTTGGCAGGCCCCCCAAGAACAGTACAGGCGGTACTGGTTCTGGGGGCAAGGTGCCTGTGGCTAGGACTCCTGGCCCTCCCGCCAAGAAGGGAGGCCAGGGGGGGGCTGGGACCCCCCGGGAGGAGACCTCGTCCAAGAAGAAGAAGGTGGCTGCAGTTGACTATGTTCTGCCCCCTGATTTGTCCGAGGCCCCCCTTAGTATGCTGCTGGGGGTGGAGTCTACCATGCGCCTATCTAAGCTACATCGTCGGAAACGCGGGGACGAAGTTCCACATCTCAAATCTTTGGAAGGCTTGGAGGCAGGCCCCCACTCAGGTAAACTCCACAACCGAATGTCTAACCAACCAATCAACCAACCAAGTCTTTGGAGGGCTTGGAGGCAGGCCCCCACTCGGGTGAACTCCACAACCGAATATTTAACCAACCAGCCAACCAACAAATTAGCCAACCAATAAGCCAACCAACCAACCAACCAACCAACCAACCAATAAGCCAAACAATTAGCCAACCAGCTATCCATCCAACCAACCAATAAACCAACCAATAAGCCAACCAACCAACCGACCAATAAGCAAGCCAACCAACCAATAAGCCAACCAACCAACCAACCAACCAATAAGCCAACCAGCCATCCCTCAAAACAACCGATAAGGCAAGCAATAAGCCAACTAACCAACCAACCAATAAATGAACCAATAAGCCAACCAACCAACCAACAAGCCAACCAACCAACCAATAAGCCAACCAACCAACCAGCAATCTCAGGACCACCCACCACACCCCACCCAACAGGTTTCCTGGCCCTGGTCTCTAGTCTCTAGCCAACCTATAAGCCAACCATCCACCCACATCACACCACACCACACCAACCTACCCAACAGTTTTCCTGGCCCTGGCCTTTAGCTCTGAGCCTTAGGACCGCCCACTCACCCACCCCATCCTACCCCATCCTACAGATTCTCTGGCCCTGGCCTGTAGCCCCAAGCCAACACCACCCACCCCACCCCACCCCACCCAAACCCACCCAAACCCACTCACCCAACCTCACCCACCCCACCCCACCCAACAGGTTTCCTGGCCCCGGCCTCTAGCCCCGAGCCGTATGTGAAAAAGTACAGCACAGGCTGGGTGTACTGCATGGATGCCCTCAAGGCTCATGTACAGCTTCCACTCACCAACCCCACCCAACCCAACAGATTTCCTGGCCCCGGCCTCTAGCCTGGAGCCTCGAGCCAACCTATAAGCCAACCATCCACCCACCCAACCACCCACCCACCACCCCCACCCAACCCAACCCCACCCAACCCACCCTCCCACCCCACCCCACCCAACACAAACCCACCCACCCCATCCCCACCCAACACAACAGGTTTCCTGGCCCCGGCCTCTAGCCCCGAGCCGTATGTGAACAAGTACAGCACAGGCTGGGTGTACTGCGTGGCTGCCCTCAAGGCTCATGTGGAGGTGGAGACTCGCAAGGCTAAGCGAGTTGGTGGCTTGGCCGTCATCAATGCATTGCCTGTTCCATTGCCACTGTCCAGATTTGTGTGGCCCTTGTCTCAGGTAAGCACCAAGTCCACATAAGGCACCCACTCTCACACACGCACACACACAAGACACACGCAACGCACATGTTGAGATGGCAAGGCTAAGCGTGTTGGTGGCTCGGCCGTCATCAACGCATTGCCTGTTCCATTGCCACTGTCCAGATTTGTGTGGCCCTTGTCTCAGGTAGGTACAGTCTATCCATACAAGGCTAGGCGAGTTGGTGGCTTGGCCGTCATCAGAGCATTGCCTGTTCCATTGCCACTGTCCTGATTCGTATGGCCATTTTCTCAAGTAGGTACAGCCCATCCGCACCCCCCCAGACTGTATAAAGCATCTGCACATGTACACCATACCAAACACTAATCAACCAGACCAAACACAGATGAATGCAAAACTTACACAAGGCTAAGCGTGTTGGTGGCTTGGCTGTTATCAACGCATTGCCTGTTCCATTGCCACTGTTCAGATTCGTATGGCCATTTTCTCAAGTAGGTACAGCCTATCTGCCCTCCCCCAGACTGTAAAAAGCATCTGCACATGTACACCATACCACACACAAATCAACCAAACCAAACCCAGATGAACACAAAACTTACACAAGGCAAAGCGTACCCAGATGAATTTGGTATAGAAATAAGAGATAAAGGAATCACTGGTTTGTACTCTCCCACTGTTCAGATTCGTTTGGCCCTTGTCTCAGGTACGTACAGCCTATCCCCCCCCCCCCCCCCCCCCCCCCCCCCCCCCCCCCCCCCCCCCCCGACTGTACAAAGCATCTGCACATATGAGCCATACCAAACACAAATGAGCACAACACACAAGACACACACAACGCACATGTGGAGGTGACTAGGCGTGTTGGTAGCTGGCTGTAAAAGGCATCTGCACATATCACCCATACGGAAACCTAACACAATCCGTACACACCCCTTACCACCCCCACACCCCTCCCACAATGTGTTAGGGCAAACGGCAGAACGCCAATACAGTACGCTGCGGGATGTGTAAGCACTGCACTTGGCCCAGCCTAAAGAAAGCTTGCCTCAACCCCCTACCTACACCCTGCCCACACCAACCCACACCCTACCCACCCACCCCCCACCCCCCACCCACCCCTTCCACACACCTTCCAACCCCAACCCAAAACCCCCACCCCCCCAATCCACTCCTTCCCAGCCCAAGCCCACCCACCGCGCACTCCTCCCCCCCACCACCCACCCCGCTTTCACCACCCCCTACCACCCCCACAAACCCAATCCCTCCCTTTCCAACTCCCCACCCCCCCCCCCACCCCGCACCCCCACCCCCACCCCCCCCCTATCCGCCACCCCCTCCACCCACCCCCCCACCCCCCCATCCACTCCTCCGCGCCATCCCACCACCCCCCCACCACCCCACCCCCCCCCCTTCCGCCACCCATCCCCCGCCCCCAGCTCCACACCCCAAATCCACCTCTCCCCCTCCCCCCCCCCCCACAACCCCACCCCCCCCCCATTCCCCCACCCCTTCCCACAATTTTCAGGGGCAAGGGCAGAATGCACACAGTGCGCTGCGGGATGTGTAAGCACGTTGAACCGGCCCAGCCTAAAGAAAGCTTGCCCTCACCCCCTACCACCCCTACACCACCCCCCACCACAATGTTTCAGGGCAAAGGGCAGAACCGCAACACAGTGCGCTGCGGGATGTGTGAGCACTGCAACCGGCCCAGCCTGAAGAAAGCTTCCCTCAACCCCATACCCACACCCTACCCACACCCTACCCACACCCTACCCACACCCACCCCCTGCCCACAATGTGTCAGGGAAAAGGGCAGAACCGCAATACTGTACGCTGCGGGATGTGTAAGCACTGCTCCCGGCCAAGCCTAAAGAAAGCCTGCCTAACCCCCCTACCCACACCCCACACACACACTAACCGTACCCTACCCACACCCTGCCCACACCCTACCCACCCCCACCCCCTTCCCACAATGTGTCAGGGCAAAGGGCAGAACCGCAACACAGTGCGCTGCGGGATGTGTAAGCACTGCACCCGGCCAAGCCTAAAGAAAGCCTGCCTCAACCCAAGCCAGAGAGACGTGGACACCACAACACCAGGGAATGCAGCGACCTTTATTGGGC
Source organism: Chlamydomonas sp. ICE-L (assembly GCA_013435795.1). Lineage (NCBI taxonomy): Eukaryota > Viridiplantae > Chlorophyta > Chlorophyceae > Chlamydomonadales > Chlamydomonadaceae > Chlamydomonas > Chlamydomonas sp. ICE-L. Next base: position 1,482,039 of record JACBWV010000678.1, on the reverse strand, counting down.
GCATCAATGTCATGCAGGTGGGTGGTGGTGTGACTGATAGGTGGGTGGGTGGTGATGTTATGGGTGGTTGGGTGGTGGTGGTGGTGGTGGTGTGATAGCTTGAGCGGGGGGGCGGGGGGGGTGGGGTGGGGTGTACACCGCAACACCAGGGAATGCAGCGACCTTTATTGGGCGCATCAATGTCATGCAGGTGGGTGGTGGTGTGACTGATAGGTGGGTGGGTGGTGATGTGATGGGTGGGTGGGTGGTGGTGGTGGTGGTGTGATAGGTTGGGCGGGGGGGCGGGGGTCTGGGGTGGGGTGTACACCGCAACACCAGGGAATGCAGCGACCTTTATTGGGCAAATTAATGTCAGGCAGGTGGGTGGTGGTGTGAAGGAGGGGTGGATGGGTGGTGATGTGATGGATTGGTGGGTGGGTGGGTGGTGGTGTGATGGATAGGTGGATGGTGGTGTGATGGGTGGGTAAGTGGTGGTGGTAGCAGTGTAATGGATGGGTGAGTGGTGATGGTGTGATAGCTTGGGGGGTGGGTGTACACCGCAACACCAGGGAATGCTGTAACCTTTATTGGGCACATTAATGTCAGGCAGGTGGGTGGTGTGTGATAGCTTGGGGGGGGGGGGGGGGGGGGGGGGGGGGGGGGGGGATGTGATGGATTGGTGGGTGGTGGTGTGGTGGGTGGGTGGGTGTACACCGCAACACCAGGGAATGCTGCGACCTTTATTGGGCACATTAATGTCATGCAGGTGGTTGGTGGTGTGATGGGTGGGTGGGTGGTGGTGGAGTAATGGATGGTGGTGTGATAGCTTGGGGGGGGTGATGGATTGGTGGGTGGTGGTGTGGTGGTGGTGGTGTGATGGGTGAGTGTACACCGCAACACCAGGGAATGCTGCGGCCTTTATCTGGCCCATTAATGTCATGCAGGTGGTTGGTGGTGTGATGGGTGGGTGGGGTGGGTCGTGGGAGTAATGGATGGTTGTGTGATAGCTTGGGGGGGGGGGGGGGGGGGGGGGGTGATGGATTGGTGGGTGGTGGTGTGGTGGGTGGGTTGGTGGTGGTGGTGGTGTGATGGGTGGGTGTACACCGCAACACCAGGGAATGCTGCGACCTTCATGGGGCCCATTAATGTCAGGCAGGTGGGTGGTGGTGTGAAAAACCTTTTTTCCCACTGTGCGGCGCGTCTTGAATTGAGCGACTCAGTGCGACCCTAGTGCGACGCGTCGCCCCCCGAAACCCCTTGGAGCGCGTGGCTAGGGTTTGGGGGGTCATTTCTTACTAGTTCAGCCGGACCCATGCAGCGCCATGCAGCGGCGGAATGGCGACATTTTACACACAAAAACAGCAGTGGTGATAGGTAATGATAACGGCTGGTGGGGCGTGGAGTTAAGGGAACCCGTCGTACGCGGGCAGAGAGCGGTCTTCTACCTCAACTGGACAAGCTACCATCGCGGTTGACAACGACCTGCAACGCCAAGAGCGACCAAAGGGGGATTCGAACCCCCTGACTCTTCATCCTCAAGCGATATAACAGTAGTAATAGCTTGGATGCATGTGTTGGGCATTTCTGCATCGCGACGCATGCGTCCGGCTAAAAGAGAAAAAAAACGCCTGGAGGGGCGTGGTGTTGAGGGGACCCTCCCGTACGCCGCAGCTGGGAAAAGTCACCATTAAATGGGTCCGGCTGAACTGGTAAGAAATACCACCCTACCCCCCCCCAAGCTTCATGCTCCACAGGTTTCGGGGGGCGGCGCTTTCACACACGCCCCCACCCCCCACCCCCCACCCCAACCCCCCCAAGCTTCACCCACCACGGGTTTCGGGGGGCTGCGCTTACACACACACGCCGCCCCCTCCCCACCCCCCCAACCCCCCTCTCAACCTTGCCTCTCACACACACACCACCTCACCCCCCCCCCCCCCCCCTGAGACCACCCCCACTGTGCAGAACTACCTACTGAAGGCTGAGTGGGGGATGGGTGCACGGCTTACTTACCCCACCCCACTACAACACACACCACCTCACCCCCCACCCCACTACCTCACCCCACCCCACCACACACACACTACCCCACCCCACTACACACACGCCGCCCCCTCCCCACCCCCCCCAACCCCCTTCTCAACCTTGCCTCTCACACACACACCACCTCACCCCCACCCCCCTGAGACCACCCCCACTGTGCAGAACTACCTACTGAAGGCTGAGTGGGGGATGGGTGCACGGCTTACTTACCCCACCCCACTACACACACACCACCTCACCCCCCACCCCACAACCTCACCCCACCCCACCACACACACACCACCTCACCCCCCACCCCCCTGTGACCACCCCCACTGTGCAGAACTACCTACTGAAGGCTGAGTGGGGGATGGGTGCACAGCTTACTTACCCTCCCCCCCACCCCCCAACCGCAACCCCCTCCCCACCCCCAACCCTCTCACATTCTAACACACCACCTCACCCCCACCCACTGTGACCACCCCCACTGTGCAGAACTATCTACTCAAGGCTGGGCGAGAGCTTTGGGGACTGCTGGGTGAGGTTTGGGTGAACCAGTTACTAACCCCCCACCCACCCCCACCTCACCTCACCCCCACCCCCACCTCCCGACCCCACCTCACCCTCCTTCACCCACCCCACCCCACCCCTGTGACCACCCCCACTGTGCACAACTATCTACTCAAGGCTGGGTTAGGGATTGGTGTATGGCTCACTTAATCTCCCCCCCGCCCCTGAAGCCCCCCACCCTCTCACCCCTCAACACACCCAATCCCACCCCCACCCACTTTGACCACCCCCACTGTGCAGAACTACCTCCTCAAGGCTGAGCGAGAGCTGTGGGGACTGCTGGGTGAGGGATGGATGCACGGCACCAACGGTGGAATGGCATTCAAGAGAGAGTGGGGGCAGCAGGTGCGTGGGGGCAGCTTAGGTGTGTGTTTGTGTATGTGAGTGTGAGTGTATGTTTGAGTGTGTGTGTTGGTGCAATCCTGAGAAGCAGATGGTAGGAGTGTATGGTAGGGTGAGGGATGGATGCACGGCACCAAAGGTGAAATGGCATTCAAGAGAGAGTGGGGGCAGCAGGTGCGTCGGGGCAGCTTAGGAGTGTGTGTGTGTGGGGGGGTTGGTGTGGGTGTATGTGTGAGCGTGTGGGTGGGTGTGGGTGCATTTGTGAGTGCATGAGTGTGTGTGCACTCTCGCGAAGCGTTCGGAAAGGAGTGTATGGTAGGGAGAGGGATGGATGCACGGCACCAACGGTGGAATGGCATTCAAGAGAGAGTGGGGGCAGCAGGTGCGTCGGGGCAGCTTAGGAGTGTGTGTGTGTGAGTGTATGTTCAAGTGTGGGGGTGTGTATGAGTGAGCGTGTGGGTGGGTGTGAGTGTGTGGGTGGGGGTGTGTGGGTGGGGGTGAGAGTATGTTTGAGTGTGTGGGTGTGTATCTGTGAGCGTATGGGTGGATGTGAGTGTATGAGTGTGTGCGTTCTCGCGAAGCGTACAGAAATGAGTGTATGGTAGGGGAAGGATGTGTATACTGCACCAACGGTGGAATGGCATTCAAGGGAGAGTGGGGGCAGCAGGTGCGTGGGGGCAGCTTAGGTGTGCGTGTGTATGTGAGTGTGTTGGTGAGGGTGAGTGTGTGTTGCTGTGCTCTCGCAAGGGTATGGTAGGGAGTAGATGGTAGGGATAGGGATGGGTGATCAGCTCCAACGGTGGAATGGCATTCAAGAGAGAGTGGGGGCAGCAGGTGTATGGGGGCAGCTTAGGAGTGCGTGAGTGAATGTGAGTGTATATTTGAGTTAGGGTGCGAGTGGGTGAGCGGGTGCGAGTGTATGGGTGAGAGTGTGTGTGTGTGTGTGCAAGACATAAACAAATGCCATGTCTAAAGACGAGGCGTGAGGTTGAGGGGGCCAGACCGCTCGCTTGCGCTGGGGCCAACCTCCAAATCTGAATATGATTAAACAAGGTAATGATAACGCCTGGTGGGGCGTGGTATTAAGAGGGACCCGTCGTACGCGGGTAGAGAGCGGTCTTCTACCTCAATTGGACAAGCTACCATCGCGGTTGACAACAGCCTGCAACCGCTTAGGGCGATCGTAGGGGGAATCGAACCCCCGACCCTACATCCTCAAAGCGATTTGGTGTACCACTAGACCTGAATATGATTATGTTGTAGAATTAAATTGTCACTGTAGCACGAACTCAGGGCCCATGTCGGTAAAACGATTGTTTGGAGTTCAGTCCATCAGTGCTTTTTCTTTTGAAGGCCTTCCTACTACAGTTGGGCAAGTCCCTTCAGCCTGTTTGGCCTACCCCTGGACTGTAATATACATACACAAACACCACCACCACCAACAACAACCCACCCACCCACTCCATTGGCATTGTCCAGGTTCGCAAGTCTGACAACCCAGTTGCCCTGGCTAGGGCCTTGCTCCAGCTAGAGGCAGGACTGAGGAGGTCATTGCCCATCATGGCCCCCTTGTGGGACCCCTCAAATCGAGCAGCTCGTCGGGCTATGCCCCCCCCTGTCCTCCTCCCAGCCCCCCCCCTTTCCGCACCTTCCACGGAAATGAAGCCACTACTGCTGCTGTCCTCAGCCCCCCCGTCGGCGCCCCCCACTGCCTTCAAAACCCCATCAGCAACTGCCCAGAAGCTGTTGCCACCTGCTGCCACGCCCGAGGAAACCCCAGCAGCAACTGCCCAGAAGCTGCTGCCACCTGCAGCCACAGCCAAGGAAACCCCAGCAGCAACTGCCCAGAAGCTGCTGCCACCTGCAGCTACACCCGAGGAAAAAACACCCGCCATGGCATCCCTTCCTAGAGCTGGTGGTGCTGAGGCCATGCTAGTAGATGGCTACACGCCACTTCCAGCAGCAGCAGGGCAGCAGAAGCCCTCTCTGTTGGCACTAGCTGGAGCTGGTGGTGGTGAGGCCATGCTAGTAGATGGCTACACGCCACTTCCAGCAGCAGCAGGGCAGCAGACGCCCTCTCTGTTGGCACTAGCTGGAGCTGGTGGTAGTGAGGCCATGCTAGTTGATGGCTCCACGCCATTTTCAGCTGCAGCAGGGCAGCAGAAGCCCTCTCTGTTGGCACTAGCTGGAGCTGGTGGTAGTGAGGCCATGCTGGTAGATGGCTCCACACCGTTTAGCAATGGAACCCCCCCTGTACAGCTGGCGCCCTTGTCCAAAGCCCCCTCCCTTGATAATACAGAAGCTGACGCTGATGCTGACTCAGTTGATATGGCCCCCATATCAGAAGGTGACCGCCGGCCTGGCACTGCCAGTGGTACCGCAGATTGCACCGCAGCCAGTGCAGGCGATGGCGGTACAGAGGAAGGCACAGCAGGAGGTAGATCTGCGGTACGCCGCAGTGGGAGGGCACGTGTGGCGGTACAAGATCTCCAAATACAACAGCAACAGCAGCAACTGAAAGCGACCAAGGCAGTGCATAAATCCGGGACCGCTAAGTCAGTGGTTTCGGATGACGAGGATGACGAGGCTCAGAGGAGAGGCAGGGCAGGGGAGGAAAGTGATAGTGATAGTGATAAAGAGGCGACTGCTCTGTGGAAAGAACTCGAGACCGTCCCGGGGGGTGCACATGCTAACGTGAAGAAGGGGAAGTACGCTGGTACATACGATGATGAGAGGTGAGAAAAGCCCTATACACTCAAATTTACACCGAACTCAAATGTAGTGCACTTTACTCAAATTTGAAATTTAACTTCGAGCCGAGCGCTTCTCGCTCTAGAGACGGTGCTACTGCACCGTCCCAGAATGAGGCTTGGGTCGCCACTTGTGGCTACCAACTGGGCCTCAAGAATAAATAAAACCAAAAATAATAATAAATAAAGAAACTAAAAATAATATAATAATAAAAAATAAAAAGAATAATATAAAAACCTTTGTCCAATACCCTTACCCTTTTTACACCTTCATCCGACACACAAACCCACCATACCCTACACCTTATACCGTTAACCCTAAACCCTGTATCCTCGGAAACCCCAAATCCCAGGCCTCCAACCTCAAAACTTACCCCCCTTCAACCCCATGAATGATGATGAGAGGTGAGAGAAGCCCTAAACCATCAACTCAAATTTTCCACCCGTCAACCCCTGCCCAATCCCTGCCCAACCATCTTCTCCTCTCCACCACCTGTCCCAAAGCCCTAACCAACCCCAAAGCCCTAACCACCTCCTCCCCCCTCCCCTGCCTGTAACTGAGACCCTAACCAACCCCAAAGCCCTAACCACCTCTTCCCCCCTCCCTGCCTGTAACAGAGACCCTAACCAAACCCAAAGCCCTAACCACCTCCTCTCCCCTCCCCTTCCTGTAATAGAGACCCTAACCTACCGCCCATCCTATCTGGCTGGATGATCTGGCGGTCTCGGTCCCGCCGCTCAGAGGCCATTGGTTACCTCCCCCGTGACCTGGCACGCAGCCTGGCACGCAAGGCTGGCACGGTACGCCTTCCTGAAGGGGTGCGGTACCGAAGTACAGGCCGTCATGTGATTGCCCCGCGGCTGAGGTGGCGAGCGGCTACGGAGCAGCTGACGTCAGCAGCACAGCTCGCAGTTCAAATTCGAATCTTCGATAACTCTGTGGTGTGGGAGAAGCTGAGACACACTAGTGGTGCTACAGCAGCAGCCCTTGGGGAAGGCTTTGGAAAAGCTGTGGTTACAGGTGTGTGTGGTGTTTTGGGTTTATGTTGGAGAGAGAGGGAGAGAGAGAGAGAGAGGCAACAGAAAGGTACACGGGCTACTTGAGGTTTGGCAGAATACCCAGGCAGGGGAATGGCTGTGGTTACGCGTGTGTGTGGTTTGGGGTTGGTGTTAGAGAGTGAGCGACAGAGACCAGGGCCAAGCATCAAATTCTACCCTTACCTACCTGCCTAACCTACCTACCTAAGCTAATTGACCTTACCTAACCTAACCTAACCTAACCTAACCTAACCTAAGCTACCTACATCACCTAAGCTATTTGACCTAATTGACCTAACCTAACCTAGCCTAAGCTACCTACCTAACCTACCATAACCTACCTGCCTAACCTGCCTACCTAAGCTAATTGACCTAACCTAACCTAACCTAGCCTACTGATATTCTGCAGGCAAACGAATCCCAACCTACCAACCTAACCTAAAATAACCTAACCTAACCTAACCTAACCTAACCTACCTACCTACCTAACCTAACCTAATCTAACCCAACCTATCTGCAGGCAAGAGGCAGGGGGCTACAGACACAGAGTACTTCCTGCAAGCTCTGCCCCCCCAGAAAGATCCTATGGAGGAGGGCGAGGCGGAGATGCGCCGCCCCTCCGCTGCTGCCGCAGCAGTGCTAGCTGGCGCATGGTACCCCGAGTTCCGTGTACCTCTGTACCTGGTGAAGCCGTACGAGGAGCAGTTGAGGCGGGACGCCGCTGCCGAGGCTGCCAGGCTGGCAGCGGCGGCCCAGGCTGCTTCTAGGGAGGCCGTGAGGGCGAGTGCCAGCTCAGCAGCATTGGCCATTACTGCCCTGGGTGAGATGCCGTTTTGCTCTTGTACTACAACATGTGCATGTTTTGAGCTTGTACTCCAGCATGCGCCTGTTTTGTGCTTGTACTACAACATATGCCTGTTTTGTGCTTGTACTCCAGCATGTACCTTATTTGTGCTTGTACTGCAACATGTGCATGTTTTGTGCTTGTACTCCAGCATGTACCTTATTTGTGCTTGTACTGCAACATGTGCCTGTTTTGTGCTTGTACGGCAGCATGTGCCTGATTTGTGCTTGTACGGCAGCACGTGCATGTTTTGTTCTTGTACTACGTGTACCTTTTTGTGCTTGTACTACATCGTGTACCTCTTTTCTGTTTGTACTACAACATGTGTCTGTTTTGTATTTGTATTACATTATGGTCATGTTATGTACTGTATTGCAACTCAACGTCACGCCTCGTCATAAGGCGTCCTCCCACTCATCACCACAACCACATACATAGCACTGCCATGCCTCCCTCCATTCTCTTCCCTCTCGCCCCTCCCTCCCTCCACACCTCATAAACCATGCCCCTCTCCCTCCACAAGGTCCTCCCCACTCATCACCACAACCACATACATAGCACTGCCATGCCTCCCTCCATTCTCTTCCCTCTCGCCCCTCCCTCCCTCCACACCTCACTACCCAAGCTTCTCTCCCTCCACAAGGTCCTCCCCACTCATCACCACAACCACATACATAGCACTGCCATTCCTCCCTCCATTCTCTTCCCTCTCGCCCCTCCCTCCCTCCACACCTCACTACCCAAGCTTCTCTCCCTTCTCTCCCCTCCCTCCCTCCACACCTCATAACCCATGCCTCTCTCCCTCCCATACATAAACACACACCATGCCAAGTGCGCACTTCCCACTCACCAGACCCTCCCCTCCTTGCCTGCCCCAGAGAGCAGAGTTGAAAGCCACAGCTTCCAGCTGTGCTCTATGAAGCTAGGTGAACTTAATCCCTCCCGCCACACCTCATTACCCATGCCTCTCTCCCTCCACACGCACGCAGCATACATAAACACACCATGCCAAGTACATACTTTCCACTCACCAGAACTTTCCCTCCTTGCCTGCCCCAGGGAGCCAAATTGAAAGATGCAGCTGTAAGCAGTGCTCTATGAAGCTAGGTGGACCCAATCCCTCCCGTCACACCTCATTACCCATGCCTCTCTCCCTCCACACGCACGCAGCATACATGAACACACACCATGCCAGGTACATACTGTCCTCTCACCAGAACCTCCCCTCCTTGCCTGCCCCAGAGAGCAAAGCGGAAAGCCGCAGCTGCCAGCAGTGCTCTATGAAGCTAGGTGGGACCAATACCTACCTCCACACCTCACTACTCATGCCTCTCTCCCTTCTGTCCCCTCACTCGCTCCACACCTCATAACCCATGCCTCTCTCCTCTCACTCCCTCCACACCTCATAACCCATGCTTCTCTCCCTCCACACACACGCAACATACATAAGCACGAACTCCATCCTTGCCCCCCCCCCAGAGAGTGAAGCTGAAAGCCGCAGCTGCCAGGAGTGCTCTATGAAGCTTGGTGGGCCCAATGACAAGGATAGCATCACGGTCAATTGTGGAGCGTGTGCCAGGTAAATGGGTGTGGGGGGCTAGGTATGTGTGGAGGGGGCTTTGGAAAGGCTGCGGTCACAAGTGTGTTTTTACACCGACCACACCCACAACCCCAACCACACCCACACCAATACCCCTACTGCAGTCGACTCCATGGAGAGTGTGTGGGAATTCCCTCCCACCCCCATGTACCCACATGCCCACCCACCCACACCCACACTCACAACCACACACACACCCCTACTGCAGTTGCTTCCATGGGGAACGTGTGAGCATGCCCTCCAACCCACTCACCTCCATGCCCACCCACTCACACTCACACCCAACCACACCCACCTCCGTTCCCCCCCCCACACACACCTTCTGCAGTCGCTTCCATGGGGAGTGTGTGGGCTTGCCCTCCCTCCCATCCACCCCCATGCCCACCCACACACCCACTCACCCTCAACCCCGACCACCCCCACCTCCATTCCATTCCACCTGTCGCTTCCATGGGGAGTGTGTGGGGATGACACCAGAAGACATGGAAGCCCCCCCCCACACACACACACACACACCTCCATTCCCACACCTACCCCCCCCCCCCCCCCCCCCCCCCCCCCCCCCCTACTGCAGTCGCTTCCATGGTGCATGTGTTGGGATGACACCGGAAGACATGGAAGCCCATGCCCACCCACACACCCTCAATCCCCCCCACACACACCTCCTGCTCCCACACACCTATTGCAGTCGCTTCCATGGGGAGTATGTTGGGATGCCCCCCCCCCCCTATGCCCACACACACACACACCTCCATTACCACACCTACACCCACACACCTATTGCAGCTGCTTCCATGGGGAGTGTGTGGAGATGACACCAGAAGACATGGAAGCCCATGCCCACTTACACACACACAACGCACCCCTACTGCACACACACCCCTATTGCAGCTGCTTCCATGGGGAGTGTGTGGAGATGACACCAGAAGACATGGAAGCCCATGCCCACTTACACACACACAACGCACCCCTACTGCACACACACCCCTATTGCAGCTGCTTCCATGGGGAGTGTGTAGAGATGACACCGGATGACATGGAAGCCCATGCCCACCCACCCACCCACCCACACTCTCACACACCCACCTTTACTGCACCCGCACCCCTACTGCAGTCGCTTACATGGTGAATGTGTTGGGATGCCCCCCCCCCCCCCCCCCCATGCCCACCCACACACCCACAAACCCGACCACACACCCAACCCCAACTGCACCCACACCCCTGCTGCAGTCGCTTCCATGGGGAGTGTGTTGGGATGACACCGGAAGACATGGAAGCCCTAGATGGTCCTTGGCTCTGTACTCCCTGCACTGCCGCCCGAAACCGAAACCAGAACGGAAACCGTGCAAATCAGCGCCGACCCTACAGCACAGCTGGCGGTGCACTGTTGGGCGATGGAAAGGAGGGAGTGGAGGGGCAGGTGGCTGTAGCAGGGACAGAAGCTGGGAAGAAGCCGAGGCCTTCAAGGGTGAAGGAGGCAGCTAAGAGGAGAGCAGCAAGAGCAGCAGCTAAGAAGGACGGGGCTACTGATGTGGTATGTATGAGTGCATTTTTACAGTCCAGGCTGGTCCAGGGGTTGCAAAATAGTTTTTTTTGCGGAGCCCCCCCTTCTGGGCAGCGAAAGCCCCCATGTTTACCCATTTGTCCGTCCGACCATCCATCCATCCACCTGTCTGACCGCGATGCAGCCCGACACGTCAGCCAACGGGCTCGTAACTAACTCGCTTCCGTTGCCACCTGTCGCTCCCTCGTGATCACTCTCCGCCAATGTTTAGCGTCGCAGGCGACGCTGCATAGAACTTGTCACCGTTAAGGTCACTGTTAAGGCATGTAACGAACTTCCCACTGGTGTCTTCTGCTACCATCTTCCCTCCTGGCTCATATTTATGTAGGGGTGGGGGTTGGGGTGGGGGGGGCCTGACCACCTGGAATTAACTGTACGTTAGCTCATTTGACAGCAAGTACTACTGTTGTTGTTGCTGCTGCTTGCACCGCAATGCCCCCTTACCCCCGTCCTCCTACCACCCCCCTCCTAAAAGGTGCACGAACTCGCAAGGGAGGCCGCAAAGACAAGGGGGCTACTACTACCACCACACCCCCAGCCCCTGCTACTGCTGCTCCTGTGGTTGCTGCTGCTGCTTGCACCCCAATGCCCCCTTACCCCCGTCCTCCTACCACCCCCCTCCTCACTGGTGCACTAACTCGCAAGGGAGGCCGCAAAGACAAGGGGCTCCTACTTCTACATCACCCTCAGCCCCTGCTACTGCTGCTGCTAATGCTAATGCTAATGCTTGCACCCCAATGCCCCCTTACCCCCGTCCTCATATCACCCCCCCCACACACACCCACACACACACACACACACAGGTTTGAACTCGCAAGGGAGGCCGCAAAGACAAGGAGGCTGCTACTACCACCACACCCTCAGCCCCTGCCCCTGCTGCTAATGCTAATGCTAATGCTGCACCCCAATGCCCCCTTACCCCCGTCCTCATATTATCCCCCCCCCCCCCCCCCCCCCCCCCACACACACACACACACACACACACACGCACAGATTTGAACACGCAAGGGAGGCCGCAAAGACAAGGGGGCTCCTACTACCACCACACCCTCAGCCCCTGCTACTGCCACTGCTGCTGGTGCTTGCACCCCAATACCCCCTACCCCCGTCCTCCTACCAACCCCCTCCTCATAGGTGCTCTAACTCGCAAGGGCGGCCGCAAAGACAAGGGGGCTACTCCTGCTACCACACCCTCCGCCCATGCTACTGCCACTGCTGCTGTTTGCACCCAATGCCCCCTTACCCCCGTCCTCCTACCACCCCCTATCTCACAGGTTCGAACGCGCAAGGGAGGCTGCAAAGACAAGGGGGCTGCTACTACTACCACACCCTCAGGCCCTGCTACTGCCACTGCTGCTGGCGCCCCAGTGCCCACAGCTGCTTCTGGCCCCCCAATGCCCCCTTACTCCTGTCTTCCTATCACCCCCCTCTTCGCAGGTTCGAACGCGCAAGGGAGGCTGCAAAGACAAGGGGGCTGCTACTACTACCACACCCTCAGGCCCTGCTACTGCCACTGCTGCTGGCGCCCCAGTGCCCACAGCTGCTTCTGGCCCCCCAATGCCCCCTTACTCCTGTCTTCCTATCACCCCCCTCTTCGCAGGTTCGAACGCGCAAGGGAGGCTGCAAAGACAAGGGGGCTGCTACTACTACCACCACCCTCAGGCCCTGCTACTGCCACTGCTGCTGGCGCCCCAGTGCCCACAGCTGCTTCTGGCCCCCCAATGCCCCCTTACTCCTGTCTTCCTATCACCCCCCTCTTCGCAGGTTCGAACTCGCAAGGGAGGCCGCAAAGACAAGGGGGCTGCTACTACAACCACACCCTCAGGCCCTGCTACTGCCACTGCTGCTGGTGCCCCAGTGCTCACAGCTGCTGGTACTGCTGCACCAGGCAGTACAGTGCCTCCGGTCCCCCCTGCCCCTGTGGTTACGTACTGTGTGTGTAAGCAACGAGAGGATGATGAAGAGAATGAGGAGGAGATGGTGAGTGGGTGCATGTGCCTGTGCTTGTGTGTGTATATGCCTGCGCATGTGTGTGCATGTGCCTGTACTTGTGTGTGTATATGCCTGCGCATGTATGTGCATGTGTGTGCTTGTGCCTTTTCTTTTGCGTGTATATGCCTGCGCATGTGTGTGCATGTGCCTGTGCCTGTGTGTGCATGTGTGTGCCTATGCCTGTATGTGCATGTGCCGGTGTGTCTAAGCAACGGGAGGATGATGAGTAGATTGAGGAGGACATGGTGAGTGGGTGTGCCTGGTCTTGTGCGTTTGTGTGCTTATGCCCGTGCCGGTTTGTGCATGTGTGTGTGCTTGTGTGTGCATGTGCCTTTAATGTGCATGTGTGTGCATGTGCCGATGTGTGCATGTGCCTGTATGTGCATGTGCCGGTGTGTGTAATCAACAGGAGAAGGAGGAGGAGGATAATGAGGAGGTCATGGTGAGTGGGTATGTCCGGGCTTGTGTGTTTGTGTGCTTCTGCTTGTGCATGTGCCTTTGCCTGTGCCACGACCATCACCACCACCATCACAACCATCATCATCACCACCATCACCAACACCATCATCATGACCATCACCAACACCATCACCACCATCACCACAATCACCACCACCATCACCACAATCACCACCACCATCACCACCACCATCATCACCACCATCACCAACACCACCATCATCACCACGCACCACCACCCTCTACTACTAACCATCACTCCCCCACCACCATCACCACCATCACCACCATCACCCCATACCATCACTCACCGGAAACCTCACCACCACCATACCCCACCCTCAAACCCACCATCACTACACCCCCCCACCACACCACCCGATCACTACCACCCTCCACTAATCCCCTGCCCAACCCACCATTCACCACCATCAACCACCCACCCTCCCCACCCACCACCGCTCCACCACCCCACCACCACCCCACGCACCATCCACTCCTCGAACCACCACCGACACCACCACCGTCACCACCATCCTCATACCACAACCCACCACCACCACCACCACATCACCATCACCTACCCACCTCCACCAGTCACACCATACCACCACCACCACCATCACCATCACCACCACCACCACCACCACCATCATCACCATCATCACCACCACCATTATCACCACCACCATCACCACCACCACCTCCACCACAACCACCACCATCACCACCACCACCACCATCATTACCACCATCACCACCACAGGTTTGCTGCGATGGATGTGACGACTGGTTTCACCCCTCCTGCCTGAAAAGCACACTGGAGGCGATTACTGCTAACGAGAATTGGTACTGCCCCACGTGTAGCCTGAAGCCAGGAGGTACTGGCAAGAGAAGAAGGTGGGTATTGATACTGGGTACTGGCAAGAGGGTGTGCTGGGTGCTGGCAAGAGTACTGGGTACTGGCAAGAGGGTGTGCTGGGTGCTGGCAAGAGTACTGGGTACTGGCAAGAGGGTGTGCTGGGTGCTGGCAAGAGTACTGGGTACTGGCAAGAGGGTGTGCTGGGTGCTGGCAAGAGTACTGGGTACTGGCAAGAGGGTGTGCTGGTTGCTGGCAAGAGTACTGGGTACTGGCAAGAGGGTGTGCTGGGTGCTGGCAAGAGTACTGGGTACTGGCAAGAGTACTGGGTACTGTTGTTACTTTTGTTATGCAGGAGGCAATTAGCTGCCTGCAAGGTTGCCTCCCTCTCACATTGTTTCGAAATCCACGTTTCGTGGCACCTAGCACCTCCACCCCGCCTTTCTATCCACACTATTTTGAAAAGTTTCTTATCCTTATCCCGGCCTTGCCCAATTCATAAGCAGGAGGCAATCAGCTGCCCGCAAGCTTGCCTCCCTCTTAGATTGTTTCGAAATCCGCTTTTCGTGACATCTAGCACCTCCACCCCGCCCTGTTCTTCACACCATTTTAAAAAGCTTTTGTGTCCTTACCCGGCCTCACCCTATTTGTTAAGCAGGAGGCAATCAGCTGCCTGTAAGGTTGCCTCCCCCTCACATTGTTTCGAATTCCGCGCTTTGTGACACGTAGCACCTTCACCCTTCCTTCTCCACGCTATTTTGAAACGATTGTTACGGTAGCTGACACCTAGCAACCCCCCTATTGTATACAGGAGGCAATCAGCTGCCCGCAAGGTTGCCTCTCCCTCACACTGTTTCGAAATCCGCGCTTCGTGACACGTAGCACCTCCACCCCTTCTTCTTCTTCACGCTATTTTTAAGTGATTGTTACGGTAGCTGACACCAAGCACCCCCCCTATTGTATACAGGAGGCAATCAGCTGCCCGCAAGCTCGCCTCCCTCTCAGAGAGCGACGACCCAGCTGCAGATGAAGATGATAGTGATGGCAGCGACTCTGAGAACGCTGGAGGGGGCAGTGAGTGGGGACATGCAGGTGTGTGTTTAAGACATGCACCTACCTAGATATATGATGTGATGTGTGTGTGTGTAGGGGGACATGCAGGTGTGTGTAGGGGGACATGCAGGTGTGTGTAGGGGGACATGCAGGTGTGTGTTTAAGACATGCACCTACCTAGATATATGATGTGATGTGTGTGTGTGTAGGGGGACATGCAGGTGTGTGTTTAAGACATGCACCTACCTAGATATATGATGTGATGTATGTGTGTGTGTGTAGGGGGACATGGGGGGAAGGAGGCAGTGAGTGGGGACATGCAGGTGTGTGTGCAGACAGTCCTCCAACATACACACACACACACATACACAGCTGCAGATGAAGATGATAATGATGGGAGCGACTTAGAGAATGCTAGAAGGGGCAGTGAGTGGGGGCATGCAGGTTTGTGTGTAGACCCTCCTCCAACAAACACGTACACGTACACACACATTCACAGCTGCGGATGAAGATGATAGTGATAGTGATGGGAGCGACTCTGAGAATGCTGGGGGGGGCAGTGAGTGGGGACATGCCGGTGCGTGTGTAAACACTCCTCCAACACACATACACACACATGCACATACACGTACACACATACTCACACACACGCGTACAGAAGCATGCACACACACATATGCGCATACATACACACATACTCACACACAAATACACACATACTCACACACACACATGCACACACATGCACAAACACCACTGATGCAGGTCCTCTTGATGTCTTCCCCTCCATTCTCGGCATGCAAGCCCTGTTCCACATACACACTATTATAGACACTCCTCCAACACACACATACTCACACTCACACACATACACGCATATGCACACATACTCACACATACCCACACACTCATACATACATACTCACACACATGCACATCCACACACACATACACAAACATGCACCCACCCCATTGATGCAGGCCCTCTTGATGTCTTCCCCTCCATTCCCGACATGCAAGCCCTGGACTCTGAGTGGGGTCATAGTGGGATGCGCAGAGCTGCTACCCAACAGACGGAGACTGAGGTGGGTCTGAGGATCAGACCGTAGTATCATACAATCATAGGAATCTTACAGTCATGCAAGCCCTGGACTTTGAGTGGGTCAATAGTGGGATGCGCAGAGCTGCTACACAACAGACGGAGACTGAGGTGGGTCTGAGGATCAGGCCGTTAGTATCTTACAATCATAGGAATCATAGGAATCTTACAATCATGCAAGCCCTGGACTTTGAGTGGGTCCGTAGTGGGATGCGCAGAGCTGCTACCCAACAGGCGGAGACTGAGGTGAGTCTGAGGATCTGGCTAAATATCATACAATCATATGAATCATAAAATCATGCAAGCCCAGGTCTCTGAGTGGGTCAATAGTGGGATGCGGAGAGCTGCAACACAACAAGCGGAGACTGAGGTGGGTCTGAGGATCAGGCCGTTAGTATCTTACAATCATAGGAATCATATTAATTATACAGTCATGCCAGCCCTGGTCTCTGAGTGGGTCATAGTTGGATGCGCAGAGCTGCTACATAACAGGCGGAGACTGAGGTGGGACTGAGGATCAGACCGTTAGTATCATACAATCATATGAATTATACAATCATGCAAGCCCTGGACTCTGAGTGGGTCAATAGTGGGATGCGCAGAGCTGCGACCCAACAGGCGGAGACTGAGGTGAGTCTGAGGATCTGGCTAAATATCATACAATCATATGAATAATAAAATCATGCAAGCCCAGGTCTCAGAGTGGGATGCGGAGAGCTGCAACACAACAAGCGGAGACTGAGCTGGGGCTGAGGATCAGACCATAGGAATCTTACAATCATAGGAATCTTACAATCATGCAAGCCCTGGACTTTGAGTGGGTCCGTAGTGGGATGCGCAGAGCTGCTACACAACAGGCGGAGACTGAGGTGAGTCTGAGGATCAGACTTTTAGTATCATACAATCATTTGAATCATATGAAATATACAATCATGCAAGCCCTAAACTCTGAGTGGGTCCGTTGTGGGATGCGGAGAGGTGCTACACAACAGGCGGAGACTGAGGTGGGGCTGAGGATCTGGCTTAATATCATACAATCATGCAAGCCCTGGTCTCTGAGTGGGTCATAGTGGGATGCGGAGAGCTGCTACTCAACAGGCGTAGACTGAGGTGGGGCTGAGGATCTGGCTTAATATCAGACAGTTAGTGTCAGCTAGTGTCAGACAATAAGTAGCATACAATTGGTACTACACGATCATAAGAATCGTACAATCATAAGAATAATCATCTATTCCCCATCTACCAGAAGGAAGGTCCCCCAGCCAATAAGTACGGTGCAGTACACCGCGAGGGCCATATGAAGGCCAACTGATTTCTTGCTCAACCTCACCCACCAACCCCAGAACCAGAAGGATGTTCCCTCAGCAGCCTGTACGGCGCAGTACACCGCGAGGGCCATATACAAGTCAACTCATTTTTTGCTCAACCAATTTCAACTGATTTCTTGCTCAACCTCATCCACCAATCCAAATGATTTCAACCGATTTCTTACTCAACCTCACCCACCAACCCGAATGATTTCAACCGATTTCTTACTCAACCTCACCCACCAACCCAACCAATTTCATCAAATGTTTCAATCAACCTCACCCACCAACCCAACCAATGTCAACCAATTTCTTACTCAACCTCAGCTACCAACCCGCCCGATTCCAACCCATTTCTTGTTCAACCTCACCCACCACCCCCAGAACCAGAAGGAATGTCCCCCAGCCAATAAGTACGGCGCAGTACACCGTGAGGGCCATATGAAGGCCAAGTCATTTCTTGCTCAACCGATTTCAAACGATTTCTTGCTCAACCTCACCCACCAACCCAACTGATTTCTACCAATTTCTTGCTCAACTTCACCCACCAACCCAACAGATTTCAACCCATTTCTTGCTCAACTTCACCCACCACCCCCAGAACCAGAAGGAAGGTCCCTCAGCCAACCAGTACGGGGTAGTACACCGCGAGGGCTATATGAATGTCAACTCATTTCTTACTCAACCTCACCCACTTACCCAACCTGTTTAAAAACATTTCTTGCTCAACCTCACCCACCAACCCAACCAATGTCAACCAATTTCTTGCTCAACCTCACCCACCAACCCAACCAATTCCAACCCATTTCTTGCTCAACCTCACCCACCAACCCAATCAATTCCAACCAATTTCTTGCTCAACTCCACCCACCAACCCAACCCATTCCAACCCATTCCTTGTTCAACCTCACCCACCACCCCCAGAACCAGAAGGAAGGTCCCTCAGCCAACCAGTACGGGGCAGTACACCGCGAGGGCCAGATGAAGATCAAGTTGCGAGCCGCTAGGGGGGCTTTGGACAGCCTCTACACCCCGCGCCTCCTTCCTACCCTCAAACCCTACCAGTCAACCCTCGCCAACACGGCTTCCCAACAAGATGCAGGCCCCTCCCCCTCCAAGAAGATCCGCCTCCACGTGTCCTCCTCCTCACACCCTACCCACCAGCCCTCTTCTGGGCTAGGCCCCCCCCTCCGCCCCCCCGCCCCATTCCTCACGCCCCCCGCCCAAGGCCCCCCTCGCGCGGCAGCGCCTGTTGGCGAAGGCTGGCACAAGATCGCCTCCGGGGTGTTGTCCACCTTGATGAAGCACCCAACTGCTGCCTGGTTCTCTGACCCGGTGCCCGAGTCTGTGCCGGGCTACTACACCACCATCAAGAGACCTATGGTAAGACCCAGCGCATCGATATTTTGTATAGAGAACCCAACTGCTGCCTGGTTTTCTGACCCGGTGCCCGAGTCAGTCCCGGGCTCCCACACCACCATCAAGAGGTCAATGGTAGGACGCAGCTCCAGTTGTTTAACCCCTATATATAGCTATCGCTAGTTTTGACCCCGTTTTAGCGAAAATATCGCTGAAAAAGGTAAAAATAACAGTTATATGTTTCCTCCAAAATGGCCCCGAAAGCTATAATAGGCAATGAAAGCTTTAAAAAGCTATTAAAAGCATTAAAACCCTAGCCCTGGAGACCATAAAGCTAGAAAAAACCCACTTTTAGATTTGGAAAAAACAACTGCCTAGCTCATCGATATACTGTGTAGAGAAGCCAAGAAAAGAAATGTGTTTTCCAACCCGGTACCCGAGTCAGTGCCGGGCTACTACACCACCATCAAGAGGCCAATGGTAAGACGCAGCTCCAGGGCTTTTTTGTACCGCTATATATGGTGATCGCTAGTTTCGACCCCGTTTTGGCGGAATTATCTTAATTAATCCTCCCCCCACCCTAGCCCTCACCCTGACCCCTCTTCCTCACCCACCCTCACCTCCTCAGCCTCCTCCGCGCCCACCCCCCAATCCAACGCCCCCGCCTCCGCCCCCACCCCCCAATCCAACGCCCCCACCCCACCCCACCCCCAAAATAACTACCCGTCACCACCACCACCCAACGCAAACCAAACCAACACCCAATCTGAAGCACCCATCACCATCACTAAACCCAACGCAAACCAAGCCAAGCCAAACCCCCTAACCAAACCACCCACCACCACCCAAACCAAACCAGCGCTAACCAAACCAACACCCCAAACCAAACCAACCTCTACCACAACCCACCACTACAACCACCACTACAATAACCCACCACTTCCACCACTACCACCAGGACTTGAACACCATCAGGAAAGGCATCAAGGCCGCCCTCTACAAAACCCCTGCTGACGTGGCAGCTGATGTGGCGCTGATATGGTCCAACTGCCGAAGTTTCAATAAACCCAAGTCCGACATTTGCAAGGTGGCAGAGGAAGCCAAATCAGTTTTCCACCAGCTCTGGACGACGTCCGGTCTCGCTAGCTGGACTGCGGCCCCGCCCTTGCCTCCTGGCAGTACTCCGGGCCCCCCTGGCAGTACACAGGCAGCAGTGCCTGCCAAGTCAGCAACCCAGCGCAGAGCCTCGCTGCCCTCTGCCCTCCCCACACCTGACTCCCACTCCCCCCTTCCGCTCAACTGGTCCCAGGGGGCCGCCTGCGTGCTCAAGCAGGTGATCAAAGCAGAGGTGGCTTGGCCCTTCCAGGAGCCAGTAGACGTGCTCGAGGTCCCGGATTACCTGAGTGTGGTGAAGGCACCCATGGATCTGGGCACTGTACAGAAGAAACTACGACAGGGCGTGTACCCCAACCATGATGTACTGCTTACTGACGTGGCGCTTGTCTGGTCTAACTGCAAGAAGTACAATGCGCCCGGGTCCGTTATAGTGAAGACTGCGGAAGCTGCCGGGAAGCTGTTCCAGCAGCTGTGGGAGAAGGAGGGCCTGCCCCCCTCGTCCAAAAAGGGGGGCTCTCGTGGGGTGACGCTCAAGGTGACCAGTGGCATGCCCGCCAGGCTGGTAGAACCAACCGCCAAGGGGACCACACCAATTAGCTCACCACGTGCAAAGCAACGCCAGGCTGGCAGCACTGCTGGCTGCTGGCAGGCCCACGCATCTGCCAGCCTGGACAAGGTTATGGCACAGAAGCATGTTCACCCTTTCTGTGTGGCTGTGTCAGCCGAAGAGGCTCCAAACTACCACAACATAGTCAAGAAGCCCATGGTAAGCACGCCTAGTGTTGCGGATGGATTCTGTGTATCAATGTCATGCGCCCAGCCCAGATTCCCCTGTACCCGATACTACTACAACGCTCACACACAGGGTAACCTGACTAGATAGTCAAGCAGCCCATGGTAAGCACGCTCACTAAACCCTGTGCCCTGTACCCTATACCCTATATGGCATTCTGTGTATCAATGTCATGTGCCCAGCCCAGATCCCCCTGTACCCTATACTCTATATGGCGTTCTGTGTATTAATATCATGCGCCCAGCCCAGATCCCCCTGTACCCTATACCCTATATGGCGTTCTGTGTATTAATGTCATGCGCCCAGCCCAGATTCCCCTGTACCCTATACCCTATATGGCGTTCTGTGTATTACTGTCATGCGCCCAGTCCAGATCCCCCTGTACCCCGAATGAAAGGGAGGTAGGAAGACCGGCAAGAGAGGGAGACCTATAGTAGGGTAACGGTAAGGGAAGGGAGGGGCGAGACCAGAGAAAAGAAAGGGAGGCGGAAGGGATGGGGTCAATGGGAAGATAAGAAAAAAGGAGGATACACGGGGAGGGGGAGCAGGTGGGATGGAGATTTAAAAAAAAAGAGGAAGAGAGGGCTAAGAAGACTTGGGAGAAGGAGGAGAGGGGGTGCGAGAATGGGGGAGGGAAAGGAGAAAGAAAGATTGGGACCTAGATATGAAATAGAAAGAAATTGGTTTCAAAGCGGTACAAATGGGGCCGGGGGGGAAAGTTAAGAAGGGGAAAGGGTGAATAAGGAAACGGCGGTGGGAACGAAGGTAGAGCAAAAGAAGGGGGAAAGGGGAAAGAAAAGGAGTGAGGACGGAGTGAACGGTAAGAGGGGAGGAATTAGAGAGACAGGGGGAAGAAGGAGGGAGTAAAGAAGGGGAGGTGCCTGGGGACGCTACAACATAGTCAAGCACCCCATGGTAAGCACGCTCACTAAACCCTGTACCCTATAAATAAATAGTATGCTTTATTTCAAAGCGTGAGGTTGAGGGGGCCAGCCCCTTTGCTTGCACTAGGGCCAACCACCAATAGACCCTGTATCCTATAAATGAATAGTACGCTTTATTACAAAGCGTGAGGTTAAGGGGGCAAGCCCCTTTGCTTGCACTAGGGCCAACCACCAATAGACCCTGTACCCTATAAATAAATAGTACGCTTTATTACAAGGCTTAAGGTTGAGGGGGCCAGCCCCTTTGCTTGCACTAGGGCCAACCACCAATAGACCCTGTACCTTAAACCCTATATGGCATTCTGTGTAGCCATGTCATGTGCCCAGCCCATATCCCCCTTCACCCTAAAACCTGTACCCTACCGCCATATGTGTGGACATGTCATATGCCCAGCCCTGATCCCCCCACACCCTAAAACCTGTACCCTGTACCCTACCGCCATCTGTGTCGACATATCACGTCCCCAGCCCTGATCCCCCTAAACCCTAAACCCTGTACCGCCTCTGCAGGACTTGAGCCTCGTTAAGTCTCGCCTTGCTGGCAGCTTCTACGCCAGCCTGGAGCAGATGCTCGCTGACGTGGCGCTTGTCTGGACCAACTGTGAGGCCTACAACATCAAGCAAAGCCCGATATACCGACTCATGCAAAAGGCTAGGACCACTTTCGATAACTCCTTTGCCGAGGCTGGCCTCACCCCACCTGCCCAAGCCACCGACTCACTCGCTCCCAGTGCTGGTGTAGGCTCAGCTGCTTCTGGTGGGGCAGCTTCCCAGCAGCTGCCACGGCCGCCTCCCCTCACAGGATCTAAAGCAACAGCTGGGGCAGGGGGGGCTCCGCCCCCCCCTCCCATGCTGCAAGTCATGTCCCCTGGGGGCGGCAGTGGCAGGGCTCAGGGCACAGGGCGATCCACCCACAGGGGGGAGGCCCCTCCTCCCATGATCCAGGTCGTGTCCCCTGGGGGCGGCAGTGGCAGGGCTCAGGGCTCAGGACGATCCACCTACAGGGGGGAGGCCCCCCCTCCCATGATCCAGGTCACGTCCCCTGGGGGCGGCAGTGGCAGGGCTCAGGGCGGGGGGCGATCCACCCACAGGGGGGGTGGGGAGATTCCAGACGACTGGGTCCAGCGCTCCAGGAGGGTTGTACATGAAGTACAAGAGACCGAGGTGGCTGCGCCCTTTGCTCATCCCGTGTCTGTAGAGGATGCTCCCGACTACTACTCCGTTGTTCAACGTCCTATGGTGAGTGTCATGGGGTGGTGATGGTTGTGGTGATGGGGTGATGATGATGGTGGCGGCGCCCTTTGCTCATCCCGTGTCTATAGAGGATGCTCCCGACTACTACTCAGTTGTCGAACGTCCAATGGTGAGTGTCCTGGGGTGATGATGGTGGTGGTGGTGGTGGTAGTGGTGATGATGAGGGTGATGAAGGTGGCGGCGCCCTTTGCTCATCCCGTGTATGTAGAGGACTACTACTCCGTTGTTCAACGTCCTATGGTGAGTGTCATGGGGTGGTGGTGATGGTGGTGGTGATGAGGGTGATCAGGGTGGTGGCGGCACCCTTTGCTCATCTCGTGTCCGTAGAGGATTATCCCGACTACTACTCCATTGTCCAACGTCCTATGGTGAGTGTCATGGGGTGGTGATGGTGGTGGTGATGAGGGTGATCAGGGTGGTGGCGACGCCCTGTGCTCATCCCGTGTCCGTAGAGGATTCTCCCGACTACTACTCTGTTGTCCAACATCCTATGGTGAGTGTCATGGGGTGGTGATGGTGGTGGTGATGAGGGTGATGATGGTGGTGGCGGTGCCCTTTGCTCATCCCGTGTCCGTAGAGGATGCGCCCGATAAAACTCAGTTGTCCAACGACCTATGGTGAGTGTCATGGGGTGGTGATGATGGCGGCGCCCTATGCCCATCTCGTGTCTTTAGAGGATGCTCCCGACTACAACTCTGTTGTCCAACGTCCTATGGTGAGTGTCATGGGGTGATGATGGTGGTGAGGGTGATGATGGTGGCGGCTCCCTTTGCTTATTCCGTGTATGTGTAGGATACGCACGACTACCACTCCGTTGTCCAACATCCTATGATGACTGTCCTTGGGTGATGATAAGGGTGGTGATAGTGGTAATGATGATGGTGGCGGCGCCCTTTGCTCATCCCGTGTATGTAGAGGACTACTGCTCCGTTGTCCAACGTCCAATGGTGAGTGTCATGGGGCGATGATGGTGGTGGTGGTGGTAGTAGTGGTGATGATGAGGGTAGTGATGGTGGCAGCCCCCGTTGCTCATCTTGTGTCCGTAGAGGATGCTCCCGACTACTACTCCGTTGTCCAACGCCCTATGGTGAGTGTCATGGGGTGATGAGGGTGATGGTGAGGGTGGCGGCGCCCTTTGCCCATCCCATGTCCGTAGAGGATGCTCCCGACCACTACTCAGTTGTCCAACGGCCTATGGTGAGTGTCATGGGGTGATGATGGTAGTGGTGATGATGATGATGATGATGGTGGCGGCGCCCTTCGCTCATCCCGAGTCTGTGTAGGATACGCCCGACAACTTCTCCGTTGTCCAACGTCCTGTGGTGAGTGTCTTTGGGTGATGATGATGGTGGCGTCGCCCTTTGCTCATCCCGTGTCTGTGTAGGATATGCCCGGCTACTACTACATTGATCAATGCCCTATGGTGAGTGTCCTGGGGTGATGATAGTGGTGATGATGACGATGGTGGTGTCGCCCTTTGCTCATCCCGTGGATGTGTAGGATATGCCTGACTACTACTCTGTTGTTCAGCGCCCGGAAGTTATCCCCCAGTTAAGTATAGGGGGTCGGTCAGTCGCAAACACGTAGACAATCTCATCTCTAGCTGCACAGAGAATCTATCGCCTCCTGTACCAGCATTCTTGCCATACGTCGCATGAAGGAGTCCCTCCCGCCTGGAGGGTGACACTTACTATGTCTGCCATGGTGACTTTCCCCAGCTGCAGCGTATGGGAGGGTCCCCTTAACACCACGCCCCTCCAGGCGTTATCTTTTTTTTATAGGGGGTATTATGGTTAATGTGATGATGATGAAGGTGGTAATGGTGAGTGTCATGGGGCGATGATGAGGTTGATGGTGATGGTGTCTGTGGAGGATGCGCCCGACTACTAATACATTGTTCAAGGCCTCGTGGTGAGTAGGGACCGGCATATGATACGATTTTGACCAAAGACGAGTATGATGTTGTATATAAATGGTCACTTCAGCCAAGTCAGACTGCTGGAATCCTGTGGTATCATATTGCTGTTCCCTAATGGTGAGTGTCCTGGGGCAATGATGATGATGGTGATGAGGGTCATCATCCCCACACCCCATCCTCATCAGCCTCGCACCCTAGCCTCATCATCCCCACACTCCATCCTCATCATCAACACACCCAATCCTCATCATCCACACCCCCCCCATCATCATAATACGCGCACATAACCTCCATCCCCACACGCTGCCCATCATCCACCACACTCAATCGAAGCCATCCACACACCCCATCCTCATCAGCCTCGCACCCTAACCTCATCATCCACCACCCCCATCCTCATCATCCCCACACTCAATCCTCATCATCCTCGCACCCTAACCTCATCATCCCCACACCCCATCCTCATCATCCCCACACTCCTCCTCACTACACACAACCCAAGTGCCGCAGCAGCCTCGCACCGAACTGCAGCTCCCCACACCTCGCCAGCAGCAAGCAGACGCACACACCCGCCGCAGCATCCAACTCGAGTCAGCATACCATGCAGCCCCAAAACCCGAGCGCAGCATCCCACCCCACACCCCAGGCCGGAGCATCAAACACACCCCATCACTCCCATCCCCACCCACCCCATCCTCGGCATCCGCGCACTTAACCTCAGCATTCCCACACCCCCATCTCATCTCGCGAACCAGCCAGTAGCTCAGCAGCAGCATCAGCCCCACACCCCAGCCGCAGCATCAACACACCCCAGCCGCAGCAGCAACACACACCAGCTCCCGCTGCAACACACCCCAGCCGCAGCATGGCAACCACCCAGAGCCGCAGCAGCCACAACACAAGCCTCATCATCAACACACCCCCATCTGAATGATCACAGAACAGTCCCCCGCACACCCTCCTCATCATCCCTCACGACCCATATCATACATCCCCATGCCCATATATCATTCCCCACGCCCCATAGTATCATCATATTCATACTCACGCACTAATATCATCATCCTCATATCCTCACACCCCAGTATCATCATCATCATCATCCCCATAATCCCCTCATCCCCAACGCCTACTCATCATCTCCTTCATCCCCACGCACATCCCCCTCACACCCAATCCTCATCATCCCCAGCCCCATGCTCATATCTCATCCTCCCACGCCCCATCCCCTCAAACCTCATCCACATCATCCTACATCCACACTCCATCCCATCATACGCATCATACCCATGGCCCCGTCTCTGTAATCCTCAGCATCAAGCACACCCCATGACCATCAGGTCTCTACACCCTATCTCATCATCCCACACCCTAAACTCAGCAAATCGTCCACTCCCCATCTAGCACCTCATCAATCCCTCTCATCCTCATCATCCTAACACCCAATCTCATCATATCCTCATATCCTCATACCCCTCTCAGCATCCTCATCAATCCCTACGCCTCCAGATCATCACTCATATTCATCCCAACGCCCCATATCATATCCCCACGCCCCATCTACATCTTATCAGGCCGGCAACCACCCGTCGTAGGCAGCCGAATCAGCCCCACACCCGAGCAGATCAGCCCACACAACCAGCCTCAGTCATCCACAAGAACCCCCATCCCTCATCTCTCGGCACCCTAAACGCATCATCACCCATCCATCCGCATCATGCTCCACACCCCATTCGCAGCATCCTGCCACACCCGAGCTCAGCGTCCTAGCATCCCACTCCGACTTAGCTCAGCAGCCCCACACCATCCTCATCAGTAAACACACCATCTCACCATCCCCACACACCATCCTCGTCATCCTCGCACCCTACCAAGATCCCCACACCCCAGCGAACACCGTAGCGCGGCAGCCGGCATATCCCCAAACCCAGCCGAATCAGCCCCAACACCCCCGCCGCATGCATCACCACACCCCATCCTCATCATCAACACACCCCATCCTCATCATCAACACACCCCATCCTCATCATCCACACACCCCATCCTCATCATCAACACACCCCATCCTCATCATCCACACACCCCATCTCCCTCACACCCTATCCTCATCATCCTCACGCCCCATATCATCCTACAAAGCACCATATCATCAATCCTACATTCCTCACGCCCCATATAATAATCTCATTTCTCACACTCCGTATCAGCATCCTATCATCCTCATCCTCCCCGTAATCTCCTTCATCCCCACGCACATCCATTCATC
This sequence comes from Chlamydomonas sp. ICE-L, assembly GCA_013435795.1. Classification (NCBI taxonomy): domain Eukaryota; kingdom Viridiplantae; phylum Chlorophyta; class Chlorophyceae; order Chlamydomonadales; family Chlamydomonadaceae; genus Chlamydomonas; species Chlamydomonas sp. ICE-L. The sequence continues at coordinate 1,454,911 of JACBWV010000678.1, read as the reverse complement.
CTATATCCACGCCCCATCTCACCTTACACCCATTCCTCATATTCCACGCCCCCATCTATCATCCTCATCACACCACGCCCCCATCCCCCCTCACAACCTCATTCACATATCCTCCTCACCTCACACCCCATACATCATCCTCATCCTCCCATGCCCACGTTCTCAGTATCCTCATCATCCTACACCCCATCCCATCATCCTCACACCCTATCTCATCATCCTCATCATCCCCACACCCTATCCTCATCATCCCCACACCCCATCCTCATCATCCTCATCATCCTCATCATCCTCACACCCCATCTCCTCATCATCCTCATCATCCTCATACCCCATCTCAGCATTCCTAATCATTCCCCAACGCCCCAGAGCAGCAGCAGCAGCAGCCCACGCCACGCAGCAGCCCACGCCCAGCGCACAGCCGGTAGCCAGCCGCACACCCGAGCGCAGCGCCGCAGGCCCCACAACCCGACCGAGCATATCCCCACACCCAGCCGCCAGCAGCCACACACCCCAGCCGTAGGCATCCGGGCACCCGACAGCAGCAGCCCCACACGCCAGCCGCGCGCGCCACACCCAAGCCGCGCCGCCGCACACCCGAGGGGCGAGCGGCCGCAGCAGCCCCACACCGAGCCGGCAGCAGCCCCACCCACCCCAGCCGCAGAGCAAACACACCCAGCGCACCAGCCCAACACCCCCATTCCGAGGCAAGCTCGCGCACCCGAACCCAGGCAGCCCACACCCGCCGCAGCAGCCGACCACCCGAGCGCAGCAGCAAAACCCCCAGCCGCAGCTAGACAACACACCCCAGCCGAGCAGAACACACACGCAGCCGCAGCAGCAACACACCCCAGCCGCAGCCAGCACAAACACACCCCAGCCGCAGCAGCCACACACCCAGCGCATATTCAAAACACCCATCCTTCATCATCCACACACCCCATCTCCCTCACACCCTATCCTCATCATCTTCACGCCCCAACATCATCCTACCCACGACCATATCATCATCCTCATCATCCTCACGCCCCATATCATCATCCTCATTATCCTCACACCCCGTATCATCATCCTCATCATCCTCATCATCCCCATCATCCTCATCATCCCCACGCCCTATCTCATCATCCTCATCATCCCCACGCCCCATCCCCCTCACACCCCATCCTCATCATCTCCACGCCCCATCTCATCATCCTCATCATCCCCACGCCCCATCCCCCCTCACACCTCATCACATCATCCTCATCACCCTCACACCCCATCCCATCATCCTCATCATCCCCATGCCCCGTCTCGTCATCCTCATCATCCTCACACCCCATCCCATCATCCTCACACCCTTACCTCATCATCCCCACACCCTAACCTCATCATCCTCACTCCCCATCTCATCATCCTCATCATCCTCATCATCCTCACACCCCATCTCCTCATCATCCTCATCATCCTCATACCCCATCTCAGCATCCTCATCATCCCCACGCCCCATATCATCAACCTCATCATCCCCACGCCATATCTCATCATCCCCACGCCCCATCTCATCATTCTCATCATCCTCACACCCCATCTCATTATCCTCATCATCCTCATCATCCTTATCATCCCCACGCCCCATCCCCCTCGCACCCTATCCTCATCATCCCCACGCCCCATCTCATCATCCTCATCATCCTCACACCCCTCATCATCCTCACACCCCATCTCATTATCCTCATCATCCCCACGCCCCATCTCATCATCCTCGTCATCCCCATGCCCCATCCCCCTCGCACCCTATCCTCATATCCCCCGCCCCATCTCATCATCCTCACACCCCATCCCATCATCCTCATCATCCCCACTCCCCATCTCATCATCCTCATCATCCCCGCGCCCCATCCCCCTCGCACCCTATCCTCATCATCCGCACACCCCATCCCATCATCCCCATGCCCCATCTCATCATCCCCATCATTCTCATCATCCTCATCATCCCCACGCCCCATCTCATCATCCTCATCATCCCCACCATCCTCACACCCCATCCCATCATCCTCACATCCTATCCTCATCATCCTCGCACCCTAACCTCATCGTCCCCACACCCTATCCTCATATTTCTCACACCCCATCTCCCTCACACCCTATCCTCATCATTCTCACACCCCATCCCCCTCACACCCTATCCTCATCATCCTCTCCCCCTTTCCTCTGCCCTTGTATCAGGACCTGGGCACCATCTCCTACAAGCTGGGCAAGGGCCAGTACACGCACCCGGACCAGGTCTGTGTTGACGTCTTCCAGGTCTGGGCCAACGCTCTCATATACAACGGCAAGGACCACCCCCTTGTGGCGATGGCAAGGGCAGCCGAGGCCCTATGGAGAAGCGGATGGGCCAAGGCAGGATTGCCCACGTCTCTCCTCTCCTCCCGCATGTGATTGTGATAGGTAGCCAGATTACCAGACCAGGCCAGGCCAGGGTCGCAGGAGGTCCCCAGTGGATGGGCCAAGGCAGGACTGCCCATGTCCTTCCTCTCCTCCTGCATGTGACTGTGATAGGTAGCTTGATTACCACACCAGACCAGACCAGGGTTGCAGAAGGTCGCCATATTACCAGAACAGAACTTAGGCAGAGGCGGTATAGAGGAGGGGGTGGGCCAAGGCAGGATTGCCCACGTCTCTCCTCACCTCCCGCATGTGACTGTAATAGGTGGCCAGATTACCGCATCAAACCAGACTAGACCAGATTTGCAGGGGTAGTCATATTACCAGAACAGAGCTTAATAAGCAGCGCTGTAGAGGAAGGGATGGGCCAAGGTAGGGCTGCCCACGTCGCTCCCCTCCTCCCGCATGTGACTGTGATAGGTAGCCAGATCGCTGCACCAAACCAGACTAGACCAAGGTATCTGAAGGTTCCAATAGGTCACCTGCTTACCAGAACTTAGGTGGAGGTGCTGTAGAGGAGGGGTGGGCCAAGGCTTGATTGCCCATGCCCTTCCTCTCCTCCCGCATGTGATGATAGGTAGCCAGATAACCGTACCAACCAGACTAGACCAGGGTATCTGAAGGTTCCAATAGGTCACCAGATTGCCAGAACAGAACGAAGGGTGGAGGGGCTATAGGGGAGGGGGTGGGCCAAGCAGGACTGCCCACGTCGCTTCTCTCCTCCTTTCTGTGACTGATAGGTAGCCAGATTACCGCATCAAACCAGACCAGACTAGGGTTGCAGGAGGTCGCCATATTACCAGAACAGAACTTAGGCGGAGGCGCTATAGGGGAGGGGGTGGGCAAAGGCAAAACTGCCCACGTCGCTCCTCTCCTCCCGCATGTGACTGTGATAGGTAGCCAGATTGCTGCACTGAACCAGACTAGACCAGGGTTGCTAAAGCTTCCAATAGGTCACCAGCTTACCAGAACAGAACAGAGGGCGGAGGCGCTTTAGGGGAGGGGGTGGGCCAAGGCAGGACTGCCCACGCCGCTCCTCTCCGCCCGCGTGTCGTCGTGATGAGGTCATAGTCATTACCATAGTTAATAGCGTCACCCCAATGAAGGGGTAGCTAGGATAGCATAGATACATATATACATACATACACACATACATATATGGGTAGATAGACACGTAGAGAGAGAGAGAGAGAGAGAGAGAGAGAGAGAGAGAGAGAAACGTAGAATGTGAACATGTATCGAGAATTTGAATTTGATTATCATATATGGCCTCAGCATCCACATTGCTGACTTGTATAAGTCTATACGAAGGCGTAGCACTATGATTGATGGACAAAGCTATAGAGATACAGACTGATGGTTAGATTGGATGGAGTGTTACATGGCTATTCAGCCAACTCTGGGCTGCTCGCCGTCTTCCATTCTAAGTCCCCCCCGTGCGGTACCCACGGAAACCAGGGAACATACGGATTAGATGGTTTCAAGACTTGTCCAGGTCCAGGTAGACTGGTGGCTAGAAGAAGAAGAATTGGTACAAGGCAGGTACAAGGTTCCATAAGCCAGCAATTTGGCGTCTAACCGTCTGCAGAATACAATACTCCCCCCCGTGCGATAGCTACGGAAACAAGGAGTGTGACAGGGTTTGAACTCAGACCGATTATAGACTTATGCCCTTTAGGTCTCTACACCGATTCTTTTACGACTTGCCAAGGACCGATGGATTCTGTTGCTGCATGGTGACAAACGGGTATGGCTAAACTAGCCAGAAATGCCCCCCAGAACTGTCGTCGGTGCATCCCCATAACAGCTGAGAATCAGTTGCAGGTGCAAGCTGGGTGCAGCTTGCGAGCGGTGGTGTTAGTCTTCAGTCGTGCAGTCGCTCATAGTGGAATTGGGAGACCACAACTGGTATATGTGCATCCCCATAACAGCTGCAACATAGTGGCAGGTGCAGGCTGGGTGCAGTTTGCGAGCGGTGGTGTTTGTCTAGAGTCCTGCAGGCGCTCATAGTGGAGTCGTGAGACCACAACTGGTACCGGTGCATCCCCATTGCAGCTGCAATACAGCAGCAGGTGCAGTTAGCAAGCGGTGTTGTTTGCATTCGGTCCTCCAGTCGCTGACAGTGGAATTGGGAGACCAGTTTCGGTGCCAAACTGTCATTACATTACATTACGTTGTCAGAGACAGGCCATAGCCATATCTGGTGCCAAACTTTCATTACGTTAAATTAAGTTGTCATAAACAGGCCATAGCCGCTAGTTGGGTGCATCACCACTATCATAATTAGCCTTAGTTGACCCAGACAAGCCCGCTCCTCAACAACCGGGGGGTCTCCCAAAACGTATTGATAACGCCTGGTGGGGCGTGGTAATAAGGGAGCCCTGTCTTACGGCCGTAGGGAACGGGCTGCTACTTTACCTGGACAAAGCTACCATGGCGGTTGACAGCGACTGCGAACATTAAGGCATACCCGTGGGGATTCAAACCCGGCACCTATGTCGTTCAAGGAGCTCTGCCATTGAGCCATTCGTTGAACACGAATGGTTCTCCCAGCTATCCTTAGCATGTATGTGTCAGCGTATACTACTGGGACACGAGAGACAATTGGCACTGTACGAATTGCGTGAATGTGATCTGATTGGTACTGTACGAATGTTACAGTCCAGAGGTATCCAACCAGGCTATGTGTACTTGGCCAACCCAGAATAATCCATATAAACTCAAGGTAATGATAACGCCTGGTGGGGCGTGGTGTTAAGGGAGCCCGTTGTACGCGGGTGGGGAGCGGTCTCCTACCTCAGCTGGATAAGCTACCATCGCGGTTGACGACCTGCAACGCCAAGAGCGGTCGAAGGGGGAGTCGAACCCCCGACTCTTTGTCCTCCAGCAATCTGGCCTACCACTAGACCATTGTATCTCACTGAGAGGGGCTATATAAACTCTAGGTTACTAGGAGGAGCTAATTGAATCCAGCGTAGCTAAAAAAGCCAGCCCAATTTGTTGAGAGGTTGGAGCGGCAAGTTGATGGATTCAGTGTGTATGTATCACTGTGACCAACACAAGCACCCCGGATGCGTACCTTCTTTGTAATGAGCGTGTTGCATTGCCTTGGGTTTGCCTTGGATTTGCCTTGGGTTGTTGCAATGCCTTGGGTTTGCCTTTGCCTTGGGTTGTTACAATGCCTTGGGGTTGCCTTGGATTTGCCTTGGGTTGTTGCATTGCCTTGGGTTGTTGCATTGCCTTGGGTTTGCCTTTGCCTTGGGTTGTTGCATTGCCTTGGGTTCGCCTTTGCCTTGGGTTGTTGCATTGCCTTGGGTTCGCCTAGTTTTGCCTTGCCTTTGCTTTGCCTTTGACTTGGGTTTTCGTTGCATTGCCACAACCAAGATTGGGTTGGGCTGTTGCATGGTTTTTCAGGCCTTCTGGACTTCCCACCGTCTTCCAATGCCAATTTCCCCTGTGCAATACCCACGGAAACCTGGGAGCCAAATGTGTTGATTAGACATTTGAAATACTTGTGCACGTCCTGTAAACCTTATTCGTGAGGTACAAGTTGCGTTGCCTTATCTTGCATGCACCTAGTACATCTAAATTCACATCTTGCCTGCTTCGTTACATGCACATTGCATTGCATTATATTGCCTTCACCTTATACATACAAATGCACATCTTGCCTGATTTGTTACATGCACATTGCATTGCATTATATTGCCTGCACCTTATACATACAAATGCACATCTTGCCTGATTTGGAAGGTACAAGTTGCATTGCCGTATCTTTAGGGAAAGGCTAAGTTAGTTCATATTAATGAATTCATAATATTAGTGATTGTTAGTTCGTATTAGACTGGGGAGCCGTCTCACCAGATTTTTTGAATTCTTTGAAAAGCTAATATTGTTGTGACACTATAATACTACGGTATTAGGTCATCTTAGTTGTTCAAACACTAATATAAGATGCCGTCCCCTACTTATCTTACCTGCAATTTGCGCATACTATATGCCAGGGTATCGGTTGGGTACTCGGTTGGTTAATAAATGAATAGTATGCCTTATTAAGAGGCGTTGTGTGGTGGGGGCCAGCTCGTTTACTTGCACTGGGGGCATTGGGGCAACCACCAGTTGGGTACCCAATAAGTGTAAGACTCGTGGTTGTACGGAATCAAACAACGAGCCGATATCAAACAAAAGAACAAGCGGGCTGCATATAAGAATGTAGTAGTATCCAGTACTGCACTTAGCACTGCAATACACAGTGGACTACAACAGAACTGCATCTAAGAAAGCAATTTATTCTGGGCATTGTGCAATGAAAGTAATGATAACGCCTGGTGGGGCGTCCTATTAAGGGAGCCCCGTCTTATGGCGGTAGAAAACGGGCTGCTACTTTACCCGGACCCGGATGGTGGTGGAAAGCGACTGCCAGCACTAAAGCGCACCCGTAGTGTGTATTAAAAGAAAACAACTGCTGCTGCATTCAGCGATGGTGCTAATAATGAACAAACAAGAACGTCCCGTCCTCCTCCGCATGTAAGTAGGTTGCTTGAACTTGAACTTGGTTACATAGATTCAGTCAGCAATTTGGCTGCTCGCCGTCTTCGGCAGTAAAAATATTATTACCAGGAAAATGTAAACTCGAACAAATCACTTTTTTCTTTTCTTCTTTTCCATTTTTCGATTTTCTTTTTTCCTTCTCTTCTTCTGAACGATAGAAACAGTAAAAAAAATCTTTTCATACCTAAAAAAAAAACTTGATCCAGTCTCTTCATACATTCGTATATGAACAAAGGAAGCTTCTCTCGCCCTTGAACTTCTGGATTTCAAATCAGGTAACTGGGTTAACGAAGTTACACGGCTGCAGCCATCAATCAGCTGCTCGCCGAGTCGCCGTCTTTGGCAGTAACATAAAAAAATCAAATGTAACTTGAACTTGATCTTGGTTACATAGCTTTAGCCAGCAATTTGGCTGCTCCCCGTCCTTGGCAGTAAAAATAAATACCAGGAAATGTAAACACGCACATTGTTTTCAAAATTACAAATAATTGAAGCCAAATGAATCAATATTGAAAGAGATAGAAATCACGATAATACCGTGCTCTATTATTGTACGATTTATCTCCATATATCGGCGACCCGCCCTAATGTAGGCCCACCAGGCCCATCTGTAGTAATCCCCAAGCTTCCAAGGCTTTGGAGGAACCCTTACGAAAACGAACCCCCGACCTTCGTTCGACATGACACACTACGTGCCTCACCACTGGGACCAGGGATTGCTGGACCCCTCGACCACGCTGACGGATGACTTTGAGCGAATTTGGAAAGTATATCACGATATCAGTACGATATCAGTTCGCCACACAGCACGATATATCGTACGATCAACACGATAACCGGAAATATGGTACGATGTCAGTTCACGTTATCGAGTTAATATCTGCTCAATGATGCGAACAGCTTCTTTCTTGCACGATTCTGCCGTCGAAGCCTCGTTTTATTGCGGAGGTGCAGGATCCTCGTTATTAGCCTCGTTTCGAACAGTGCACCCCCCTACTTCTTCGTCTGAAACTCGATACTGGAGAGGCTTCGTTCTCAGCCTCGTTCTTAATGGGCTAAGCATACTACGCCTCGCCTCGTGAACTTGTCTTGTTTGAATGAGACTGGATGTGCTTGATAGCATGCGAGTTGTGGAGTCACTGGGTCAGGGGGGTGTCAATGATTATAAACACGGGTCGGAGAAGAGAATGAATTGAGCGCAAATGCGCAGAATTTTGCAAGAAAGAAAGGAAGCTGTTTCTCCCCCCTTGCTCCCCTCTTCTCAAGCGCCTGCGCCTGGAGCTAGCCGGCAAATAAATGTTATGTGGCGGTGTACAATCTATGAGCTGGCACGTCGGTCACTCCTCCTGAACGGCCGATGCGGCGAAGTCATATTCAAGTTGGAAACACTACCAGTTGCTGATCGCTAGTTTGCACCCTCCCAGCATATAAGTATATTCTACCCAGATGGATTTGGTGTAGAAGTTGAGGAGGTCACCCATTAGATCTACACAAGCACAAAGCCAGGCCATTCCCAGCCCCTTACAGGCTGGCAAACCGACCCACAGCAGTCGGAACGAGCGGCAGAATCGCGCAGCTTCTGACAATTCAACTTCAGGCCATGTGATGGATGGAACAATTTGATGGCGATATTCCGATTCCTTGGCTCGATCTGTGCTCTGTGGAGCTCGCGGCAGTCACTTACGTACGATCGTTTACGCTCGGTACTTTTGGGCAGCTTTCTCCACAGGCCATGGTAGGGGATGGAACTACGAAGTGAATTTCGTAAAATGCTTTGCGTTTGCTTCTGCTTTTCATAGAGACATCGGAAAAGAATGAACTCAACATCGGAAAAGAATGAACTCAACCCCGGAGCTACCCCCCCTCCCCCGAGCTACCCCCGACCCCGACCCCCCGGGTGTACCCCCCGTGCGCGCACGGGTTCCGAGGGTAATACGTCGGTGAAAACCTCAACGAAAACCAGGTGAGGGCGGGGGACTTGCATGTGCGTGGGATACAGTAAGATGTCCTATGCCAGCCTGTCTATCTTACCAGCCTGTCTTGCCAGCCTTCCGAGGAAAAGGCGAAAGGGCGAACTAGTTCGTTAGCTAACGAGAAAGTGACGGTGATGGGGCTACGGGCTATAAATACCCATTGCCATACTGCCAGGTCTGCACACATTGCCGGACGCGTCCGCAGACGAAGGCCAGGACGAAGATCATGCATGCCGTAGCGTCCATGCATCCATGCGTGGTGGGGGCGATTTCGCAAAAAAAAATCTCCCAATAGAAATATAAATAGGAAACACGCACGTCGGCTTGACATAACATTTCGACCGAGGCAGAAATCTGCGCTAATTTAATAGCTAGCCGCACGTTAAACAGTACGAGTATAGTATGAGTGTACTGCAATGTACATGACATCATTCATGTGGGTGTCAGCTGAACCACAAAACCGCGACCGTCCCAGACTAGAGGCAGGGTTATTCCTGGCCTGAACCAGTCTATATTCCTAGGACCCGCCATATTCCGCTAGTTGTTATTCAAGGCGAACGATTATCAATTTCCAGATTTCTCCCTCTTTGAACGGAAGATCCTTCTCTCAGCGCTGTCTCGCGCCGAGTAAAGGTGAGAGTTGGCAATAGCCCGTGAGGCGCGTGCATCAGGTCCCGTGCCCCCAAGCGTCGTGGCCATGGCCACATGCCTGTATGTCCGGGCCACATGCGCATGCGTTTCTATCCGAATCCCTTTTTGTCTTGGCTTCTCACCCTCATTATCATCACAGCTACGGGTCAGTTGCGACTTCCCCTCCATCCTGAAGAGTTTCACTTGATTCATGTGCTAGTGTGTAGGAATCTGGTTCGCAGTCGCTTTCTTCCTTGCATTATTTACTTCCATCACTAAGCCGCCTTCATTGTCTGCTGCCTTCTGTCCCGGGGTGACCGGCGATGATACATTTGTGATGCCTTGATTCTAGCTTGATTCTAGCTTCATCCATCCTACTTTCCGGCGATCTGCCTCATCCTTCTAGCCCTGCTGCCTCCAAGGATTGAGTTGCGAATACGTTTGGTTGCCGTATAGTATCTGCTGTTGCTCATGGGCATGGCTCGCGACCATCAGAGGAATATCCTTGTATATCCTACCGATTTGTCGTCATCAGCTTGTTCTTAATGGCAGTTATGCAATTTACTCTTTCGCGTTGTCGAGGTTTCCCCTTGTTCCGTGAGCATCTTCCGACGGTTGCAACTTCAGTCTACGCCAGTTGAACCCTTGTCTCTCGGTGTAGCGCGATATCGCACTGGCCTTAGCTGATTCAATCGGCTTCTCGAAGGTCCTGCGCTTCTCCTCGTGGTCATACCTGCTCTTAATATTAGCACCGAACCTTGCTCGATCGCTCGCACTGTCTTGTTGCCTGTCTATAAGCTTTTCTCGACGTCTCTGGACGTCTTTCTCGAAGTCTTTCCCTCGGCTGCGCTGGCACCTTGCAACGTCTAGCGCCAACTTAGCTACCACCACCCCCAGCCCGTTCAATTTTGTTCACGGTTTTCTTTCAGTTCTGATTAACCTCGATGAACTAGCTGGCCTTCGTTACTCTTCCTGTTGTTGTCCCCCCACCCCCCCACCCCCCACCCCCCACCCCACAGACACACACCGCACACCCCTCACCCCCCGCGCACACCCCTCACCCCCCACCCCCCACCCCCCTTCTCTGCGCGTAGTAATGGAAGATACCACAATGATGCACGACCCCGTCTTGGAGGATTGGATTTCAATGCTCGTTCCAGATGAGCAACAGTGGGGCGATGCCCCCATGAACAAGAAGCGGGCTTCCTACGGGGTCACTTTGCTTCCCCCTTCTGGTGCGCCTGTGCGCCACTGCGAAGGCGCCAACGTGGTTTTTAACGAGCAGGTCGCCTACGATAACCAGCCCCCCAGCAAGGGTAGCGTCCAGCCCCGCGTCAAGGTCCAATGTCCCGACGCTAATGACGGATGCAGCTCCAAGAGCGATTCGGAGGAAGCAGGCTTGAGCGGTGAGCACTTCATGCAGGCCAGCCAAAGGCGTAAGAGGAGGACTAAGTCTGCCAGGTCTCAGCCTTCAGACGACTGCTGCTCTGACGAAGATGCGTATGGTGCCAAGGGGCCTATCAGCCACTCCACTGTGGAGAAGCAACGCAGAGACAGGCTTAACCTTCTGATTGAGGACTTGGCCCAGCAAGTCCCCCCCGCCGACTCCAAGTACAAGTCTGATGGTACAGGTGGGTAACCGATTCTGTCTGCTGTGCATCTAGCCCCCTGCTGTTCCTTCTGTTATGATCTTGGCCACATAGCTTGAACTGATAAGCTCAAATGTGCAGGGCAGTGACTCAAATGCAGACAGCTTCCTACTCCTCTTGTCCAGCTTCCTTGCCCCATCTCCCTCCTCCCTAGCATGATTTCCCTCTTCCCTTGCCTCATCTCCCTCATCCCTTAAGCTTATCCCTTCCGCTCCTCCCGTGCCTGATCTCCCTCCTCCCTTTTGCTCCTCCCTCCTCCCTTGCCTGATCTCCCTCCTCCCTTGCGCTCCTCCCTTGCCTGATCTCCCTCCTCTCTTGCGCTCCTCCCTTGCCTGATATCCTTCCTTCCTTGCGCTCCTCCCCTGCCTGCTCCTTGCAGCTACCGTACGCCGTCCCAAGCACATTATTCTATCGGATACCTTGAATCTCCTCACGCTACTCAAAGACAAGCTCAAGAGCTACGATTACATGGTCAAGCCAGAGCCCGAAGCCATGGACCAATTCCAAGGCTCATGCGAAAACGCAAGGGGGCTTCAAGCAGCGGGCTCTCTGCCTTCCCTCCAGCTTCCTCTTCCCATCGGCTCCACCCGGCTGATGAGCGGCATGGGCGTGCTGGTTGAGATGGGCTTGGACTCCATCTGGCGCATCAACGTACACTGCAGAGATCGCAAGGGCCTCTTGGCCGACATCTTTGATGCCCTCAGGCTGATGCCGCTCAGCATCCTCGCTGCCTCTGTCGTCACCAGCCCCGAGGGTGTGGTGCAAAACGTGTTGGAAGTCAAAGTGGAGCACCCTGACCTTACTCCAGAGGACATTGAGTTCTCCTTGAACAGCACCCTCGCCACCATTTATGGCCAGCACCCCGATGCTGGTGCTGGTGGTGGTGCTGGGTCCCTTGAGGAGCAGTACGTGGCTGGCGGCGAGCAGCAAGCAAAGAGAGCGCGCATGTGAGCAGTACGCGGCTGGTGCTGGTTCCGTTGGGGAGCAGTACGTGGCTGGGGGTGAGCAGCAAGCACAGAGAGCGCGCATGTTTGTGTAACTTTGTCTGGCACTGTCTTGACATGTTCTGTCTTGCTGGATATGGCAGTTCCTTTACCAAGCTCTGCCTTAAGCCTTTTGAAAAATAAAAGTCATGGTGGAGGGGGTTCTCTGTCTCTCCCACACTTTCTCCAACTGTGTGGGGATGTCCTGTCTTACTTGATAGGGGAGTTTCTTTATCCAGCTTTGCCTCAAGCGATTTGGAAATGTCAAATCTTACCAGCAAGGGCCTTACCCCTTCCATGTGAATGATTTCACGAAAACTATATTACACAAACCGTCACGGTTGTTTTGACATTTCCTGTCTTGCCTCATAGGAGTGTTTCAATATCCAGCTCCGCCTCAAGTGATTCGAAAATGTCAAGTCATGCCAGTAAGGGCCTTACCTCTTCCATGCGGACGATTTTCTGTAAACTATATTACTTAAACCATTACAGTTTGTTTTACATTTTCTGTCTTGATAGGGGTGTTGCTTTTTCCAGCTCTGCCTGCAGCGATTCGAAAATGGCAAGTCATGCCAGTAAGGGCCTTACCTCTTCCATGCGTACAATTTCCCATAAAACTATAGTACACAAACTGTTATTTCGCTTTTCCCAGATTGCATGGTGCAGCCCCTTGATAGATCCCCTGAGGGACGTCTGCGCCCTCTGGTAGCTCCAAATCACAATAAGCAAAGTACCCTCTGGGGCTTCTTAAAACGGCCAGAACCGGCTGGGCATAGTTAGTTTTACATTTTCTGTCTTGCTTGATAGGGGTGTTGCTTTCTCCAGCTCTGCCTGCAGCGATTTGAAAGTGTCAAGTCCTATCAGCAAGGGCCTTACCCCTTTCATGCGAATGATTCCATGTGTACTAGATAACACAAACCGGTACAGTTTGTTTTACATTTTCTGTCCCGCGGTACATGGTCTCTCTTTATCTTGCTCTAACTAAGGGAGCTGCTTAGAAGCAGCTACGTGTAGCCCCCCAAAGAAACAGTGGCTCTAGACAGAGCAGGTTAAAAAGACACCCCTATGCAACTAGACTGCCTGCTGTCTTGTTGCTCTGCAGCCTGCTGTCGTGTTGCTCTGCAGCCTAGAAAATGTTCAGCTCCCGTATACTAGTATTCTATTATATCAACCGAGTAGTTTGGAACAATGGGCTTAGGTAAGTTTTTTTACGACTTAGCCCGTCGTTCCAAGCTATGATGGTTATCTGTTTGCAGTCTATTCAAGAGGGTGTGGGTCATGAACCGCCTTCTTAATTATTTTGTGTAGTGTATTCAAGGGGGATTGGTATCCATACGGTCCTATCCATCCATCCCCATCCATTCCTATCCATACGGACATATCCATCCATTCATGGTGTGGGACATGGACCGCCTTCTAAATTATTTTTTGCAGCGAATTCGAGTGGGATTGGGATGAGTATGAGATCAGCCGTCTCAATTATCGTCCGCAGTGAATTTAACGGGGATTGGGATGAGTACGAGATCAGCCGTCTCAATTATCGTCCGCAGTGAATTTAATGGGGATTGGGATGAGTACGAGATCAGCCGTCTCAATTATCGTTCGCAGTGAATTTAACGGGGATTGGATGAGGACGAGAACAGCTGTCCCCTAGACTTGAACCTTGACCCCACCCAGACCCTACAATCCCCTAAAACCTAGATCAAGTAAGCTTTGCAGGCAATTCTTTTATTTATGGCAGTACTTGTAGCTAAGTACTACATTACAGTACATTTCAAGTGCCAAATTACAATACAGTACAATATTGAATGCCCCCCCTTACCCCCCCCCCCCCCCCCCCCCCAAATTACAGTACAGTGCATTAGAAGTGCTACATTCTATTACGCAGCTAGGTGTTTTGGAGGCGCTGTGTTCCATTACGTTAGGGCGTCCTCTGTGGGTCTTGGTGTCTCTTGCTGTACGTTAGGGCGTCCCCTGTGGGTCTTGGTGTCGCTTGCTGTACGTGCTGAGCTCTTTGGGGGTTGCTGTTTTCGGCAATATAGCTGTTAGTAGCACCCCGAAGGCTACTGAGAAGACCGTGGTGCTACATTAAAATACTTGTTAGTTTCCTCAACAAATCCCTGATTGGCATGATGATGTGGACGTCCGCCTCAATAATAAACTCGTTCGTATCCATAAAAATCCCTGATTAGGTTGGGGACGTGGACATGTTTTGGAGCAGAACAGCTGGTAGTGGCGCACCATGAGGTACTAGGTAGACCATGGTGCTTTGTTATGGCCATTTGTGTTCACAGTTTTGGAGCAAAATAGCTGCTAGTTGCACCCCAGAGATACATTACATCACAGTGCATTATAAGTGCTTCATTATATTATGCAGCTTGATGTTTTTGAGGTTCTGCGCTAGAGTTCTTAGGGGTTGCTGTCTGGGGGGAAAATAGCTGCTAGTAGCACCCTGGAGGTACATGACATCACAGTACATTACATTACAAGTGCTACATTATATTACGCAGCTTGATGTTTAAGAGGTGCTGCAGTGCAGTCCTTAGGGGTTGCTGTCTGCGGGCAAAATAGCTGCCAGTAGCACCCTGGAGGTTCATTACTGTACATTACAAGTGCTACATTATATTACGCAGCTTGATGTTTAAGAGGTGCTGCAGTGCAGTCCTTAGGGGGGTGCTGTCTGGGGGCAAAATAGCTGCCAGTAGCACCCTGGAGGTACATCACAGTACATTACAAGTGCTACATTATATTACGCAGCTTGATGTTTAAGAGGTGCTGCAGTGCAGTCCTTAGGGGTTTCTGTCTGCGGGCAAAATAGCTGCCAGTAGCACCCTGGAGGTTCATTACTGTACATTACAAGTGCTACATTATATTACGCAGCTTGATGTTTAAGAGGTGCTGCAATGCAGTCCTTAGGGGGGTGCTGTCTGGGGGCAAAATAGCTGCCAGTAGCACCTCTGGAGGTACATGACATCGCAGTACATTACAAGTGCTACATTATGTTACGCAGCTTGATGTTTTGGAGGTGCTGCGCTAGAGTCCTTAGGGGTTGCTGTTTGGGGGCAAAATAGCTGCCAGTTGCACCCCGAAGGCTACTAGTTGCACCATGGTGCTAAGTTAAGTGAAGTTAAGTCTATGGTGCTGTGTTAAGTTAAGTCTGTGGTGCTGTGTTAAGTTAAGTCTATGGTGCTGTGTTAAGTTAAGTCTGTGGTGCTAAGTTAAGTTAAGTCTGTGGTGCTAAGTTAAGTTAAGTCTGTGGTGCTAAGTTAAATTAAGTTGAGGTCTACGGCGCTACGTTAAGTTAATACACTAGTTCCTGTCTTAATACACTAGTTCCTGTCTTAATACACTAGTTCCTGTCTTAATACACTAGTTCCTGTCTTAATACACTAGTTCCTGTCTACGGCGCTACGTTAAGTTAAGTGAAGTTAATACACTAGTTCCTGTCTTATAAAAAATCCCTGACTTGGGTGAGGACGTGGTCATGGATACCCGCCTCGGTGATGGACTTGATGATGTATACCTAACAGGCACTGATGTATACCTAACAGGCACTGATGTATACCTAACAGGCACTGATAACTACTTGTCACACGCTTGTGGTGAATGAAACCAGGGGTGTGGCAAGGTTTGAATTCAGGCTGATTCTAGACATGTCCAGGTCTCTACACCGACAGTTGTACTTGTCAACTTGTCAAGGTGCCCCATGAGTTGGGATGTCATACGGGTGCTTAACGTAATGCAGCCCTACCAGGCACTGAGATGTACTTGTCGCGCGCTTGTGATAAATGATAATGCCTGGGGGGGGGGGGGGGGGGGATTAAGGGAACCATGTTCAGGTGGTAGAGAACAGGCTGCTACTTCACCTGGACAGTGCTGCCATGGCGGTTGAGAGCGACCGGGAACACTTAGTAGCATCCGAAGGGATCCGAACCCTGCACGTTCTGTCTGATTTCAGCGAGCTCAACCATCGAGCCAATCGTAGAAATGGGAGGTACGCTTTTGTGATCAATGACAGCAGTGCCCTGATGAAATGTTGCCATTTGGTACGCTGTGATGTATGAGGTAGTAGTGGAGGTGTATTTGCTGTGATGGCGCCTCCACATCCCCAGCCCTCTCAAACCAGGTTCAAGGTTGCATGGGGCCCCCTATGTATGAGGTAGAAGTGGTGGTTAGGTTGCTGCGATGGAACCTCCACATCTCCGTCCACCCACATCCACATCCCCAGCCCTCTTAAACCAGGTTTAGGGATTCTGGAAAAGCTTTTATTTTAGCTACGAGCAGCAGCTTCGAGGCACCTCCCTTTCTACGCAGCCAAAACCTAAAGCAATGTAGTGTATCTGGAAGCTGATAGAATCAGCTTCACAGTACTGTTGTAATTTTGGGGCTTAGCTCAGGGGCTGGCTCAGGGAGCTGCCTAGAAGCTGCTGCTCGTAGCCGAAATGGAAAGCTATGTATGGGTGGTCTTCCCTGTAAGGTATTCCCTGTACACTTAGGCTATTGAAACCTGATTTAAAATGAAAAAACTGATCATGGGCAAGTAAATGGGAATTCTCCTCACTCCTAATTCTCGTAATTGCCCATAACCCTCACTGTTTCATTTTGGGGCTACGCATATCAGCTTCTAGGCAGCTTCTTGTCCCCGTCTTTGGACAAAACCTGAAGCTAGCTCGTGTGCCTGAAAGCTAACATTTAGGGCACTCGAATGCAGCTGAAAGATTAGGGGTGGCCCATGCTGATGGAGGGGACTGGAAGCTGCCACACAAAAACTAGGTGGCGATTATTGTGAAGGGTTTTTGGGCCCTTGCCCAAATTGTCACGTTGCTCTGTTGTTGACCCAGTCCCTGTTGACCCAGGCAGGATGATGCTTTGTCCGTTTCATCTTGTCAAGAGCTTCAACCGTAGCTTTTATTCTCAGCTATGAGCAAAAGCTTGTAGGCAGCTCCCCTGATTTGCTACTAAGCCCTATCAAATGTGGCCTAGTGCACTTTGAAGGAGACATACTTTGCTGCCCATAACTGCTGACATATTTGGGTGTAGATTGAGGTTTGATTGAATGCCCTTCTTGGTCTCTTGAGATTGAGTTTGGAAGATAGACAGCTCTCTACTCTCACATGGAGGTTGGGGTCGGAAGATGTACTGATACCCCATCTCCATTCAGATTGAGGTTAGAAGATTTACTGCCCTCTTTACTTTCTTGAGATTGAGTTTGGAAGGTAGACTGCCCTCTACTCTCACACGGAGGTTGAGGTTAGAAGATTTACTGCCCTTGGCTCTCTTGAGATTGAGTTTGGAAGGTAGACTGCTCTCTACTATTATATGGAGGTTGAGATTAGAAGATAGACTGCCCTCTTGGCTCTCTTGAGATTGAGTTTGGAACATAGACGGCTCTCTACTCTTACATGGAGGTTGAGGTTGGAAGATTGACTGCTATCTCATCTCTATTCAGATTAGGTTAGAACATTTACTGACCTCTTGGCTCTCTTAAGAATCTCTATTCAGATTCAGGTTAGAACATTTACTGTTCTCTAGGCTCTCTTGAGATTGAGTTTGGAGATATACCTCTCTCTACTCTCACATGGGGGTTGAGGTTGGAAGATTTACTGATATCTCATCTCTATTCAGATTGAGGTTAGAAGATTTACTGTCCTCTTAACTTTCTTGAGATTCAGTTTGAAAGATAGACTGCTCTGTTTTCTCACATTGAGGTTGAGGTTTGAAGATTTACTGACCCCTCATCTCTTGAGATTGAGGTTGGAAGTTTTGCTGATATCTCATCTCTATTCAGACTAAGATCAGAAGATAGACTGCCCTCTTGGCTCTCTTGAGGTTGAGTTTGGAACATAGACGGCTCTCTACTCTTACATGGAGGTTGAGGTTGGAAGATTGACTGCTATCTCATCTCTATTCAGATTAGGTTAGAACATTTACTGCCCTCTTGGCTCTCTTGAGAATCTCTATTCAGATTCAGGTTAGAACATTTACTGTTCTCTTGGCTCTCTTGAGATTAAGTTTGGAGATATACTGCTCTCTACTCTCACATGGAGGTTGAGGTTGGAAGATTTACTGATATCTCATCTCTATTCAGATTGAGGTTAGAAGATTTACTATCCTCTTGGGTCTCTTGAGATTGAGTTTGGAAGATATACTGCTCTCTACTCTCACATTGAGGTTGAGGTTTGAAGATTTACTAACCCCTCATCTCTTGAGATTGAGATTGGGAGTTTTGCTGATATCTCATCTCTATTCAGACTGAGGTTGGAAGGTTGACTGCCCTCTTTGCTCTCTTGAGGTTGGGTTTGGAAGATAGACTGCTCTCCACTCTCACATGGAGGTTGAGGATTGAAGATTTACTGATATCTCATCTCTATTCAGATTGAGGTTGGAAGATAGACTGCTCTCTGTTCTCAGATTGAGGTTGAGGTTGGAAGATTTGTTGCTGCCCTCATCTCTCTTGGAATTGACGTTGGAAGTTTGACTGCTCTCGTATTGGGGACTTGTTGGAAGTTTCATCTCTTGAATATGAGGTTGGGAGTTTGACTGCTCTCTGCTCTGGTACTGAGGTTCAAGTTAGAAGATGGACTGCTCGCTCGTTTCTCCTGAGGTCTAGTTGGAAGTTTGACTTCTCTCTCTCATCTGTCTTGAGCTTGAGGTTGGAAGATAGACTGCTCTATGCTCTCTCAGGTCTGCCTGGTCTTGGTTGCGCTACAATTTAAGCCCTGAACCATTTAAAGCCCCGGGTGCCTCCTGGAAATGTGTACATACAAGGATTTGGAAGCTTGTACATTGAAGGATTTAGATATTTGGAAGTATGTACATTGAAGTTCACGGTGAGGTTCAGGGTTACGGGTGTAAGCATATCGGAGGATTTCACTTTATCTAATCTTGGTCTTAGTGCTGAAGCGTGAGCGGCGGAATCATGGACAACCTAATCTGTCCAGGAATAAGATGATAACTGGTACTCAGTGGTCTCACTATGTTGAGTGAAGTTGAGGTGTCACTATGTTGAGCGAAGTTGAGACGAACATTTTGTCTGCCTTAAGAGACACAGATGCTGCCAGCTTGAAGATTCTGTTAGCCTTAAGAGACAAAGATGCTGCCAGCTTGAAGATTCTGTCAGCCTTAAGAGACAAAGATGCTGCCAGCTTGAAGATTATGTTAGCCTGAAGAGACAAAGATGCTGCTAGCTTGAAGATTATGTCTGCTTTTAAGAGACAAAGAGTCTATCAGCTCGAAGAGATAAAGATGCTGGCAGCTTGAAGATTCTGTTAGCTTGAAGAGACAAAGGTGTTGCCAGCTTGAAGATGCTGTCAGCTTGAAGAGACAGAGATGCTGCCAGCTCGAGGATTCTTTCCTAGGTTGTGTTAGGCTTGTCTGAATAGCTTGACATGGGATTTGTCAGGAAGCTGCTGCTGGTAGTAAAAAATAAAAGCTATGTGACACTTGTGTGACACCTCGGTTCTGAAGTTGGCGATGTGGCGTTACACTGGTCGGCTAGCATGATCTGAGAGTTCACATAAGTAACCAGGGTTAGGAGGGGGGGCTCATGAGCTTAGTGCTAACTACAGGTGAAGAGAAGAGAAATTGCATGTCGTCGCACGTTGCCTTATGTAGCCCGTCGTACACACCCTGCGTAGCACTACATACGCAGCATGGAGTAGCCCTACGTACACAGCCCTGTCGTACATACCCTGCGTAGCCAAAAAAATAAAAAGTGGTCTGGAGTTTGGAAAGACACATCCAGGATTTTTGCCAAATTCTGTTATGTTATTATATACTTATTTACCTTCAATCTAATGCGCTGAATTCGGCGAACTTCTTTCGCTTCCGCAGTTATGAGCTACTTCATCATGAACTCGTGACGGTCAGGTCATACACAATGGTTGGTAGGAAGCATAACAACACTCTCCTACACACATGGCACTTTGGGTTGTTTTGGCTAAGTTTGGCTAAGCTGGCTAAGCTTTGGCTAAGTGTAGCATCCGTGTAGTTCACCCGCTGACAATTAGTTGTGCACTATTAAGGCTGATATAGCTAATGGCCCTATTAGGCTTAATTTGGTCCGATCTTTGCCTGTCCTGAACTCCGAAGCCAATAAGTAACCTTAGTCATAATGCCTGCGTCTTGGCCTGCTTTGGCTAAGGCTAACTGGCTGGTACACCGTTACACTGACAGTCCGACAGGTACACTATGATAGCCTGATACATTTCCGAATAAACTGTAGGACAGTCAGATTCATGACCTGACACACTGGGAGACAGGTGGAAACATTACCTACAGTATTTGAGTGACAGACAGATACATTGTCCGGCAGACAGGTACATTGACTGACGGACAGATACAATGCATGCACTGGCAGACAGATGGATACTTTGGCGGACGGATACTTATGACATTGCTTTATCTTATATATGTACATGACAGCTCGTGTGTGGATCGACCATGGTCGTATAATACCTCAATTGTTCTGTACATGTTGGAGCACGACTAGTTGCTTGTGTACTGCTATGGGCAGGACCCCTCACCTGTACTGCCCAAGTAGGAACCCTTTCCTAGTCAGCCCATGTTACTGGAAATGTCCATGTAACATTAAGTTTGTTGTACGTTGTAATTGTCCCCTGTCTTGTGACTTGACTATATGGCTCCAGCCAGCAATTTAGCTGCTCACCATCTCTGGCAGTAAACAAGGGCGGGACCGAGCCCCGGTGTCACTAGGTTTGTTTTGTGTGCGGTGTGCGTAATCTTGTTGCTGCCCTCGTGGCTGATTTATTTGCGCATTGTGTGTCTCGTATACCGCGCTTTGGTACGTAGTTGCGCGTCACCTCATAAACTGGGGCTGTGCACCCTCCGGCTGTGACTAGGCAGTCTCCTTCGGGATGACTTGACTGCCTAAACCAAACGTCAAGTGGTTCGGGGCGCAGTTTGACTTAACTCTACCTGGAAGACATGGTGACCAGGGTAATTCAAATGGCCAAATTGGCCAACGCTTTAGCGCACTTGAAAACAAAAAAACTGCGCTTTGTAGTGCGAAAATTGCTTGCAGCGCCCACAAGGGGTTGCAAAAAACTGCGCTTAAAGCGCAGAGGGGATCAAAAAGTCAGCACTCAAAAGCGCAAAAGCGTGCGCTTTGAATTACCCTGATGGTGACGTGACTGAAAATACAACTTGTCTGAATTTTTCTTCGAGTCCTAGAATAGGTGACTGCCTTAGCCAGTTTGTTGAGCTGCCTGCCGTATGCAAACGTCAGTTGGTGCGGTCCAAAAGCAATTTGTAGGGCGAACCCTTAGGTTGGGTTCCCCAGCGCTCCCGTTTTGCGCACCCATTTTGCGCCTCCATTTTGAGCACCCGTTTAGTGACTCCGGTAGTACGCCTCATGTGCGAAAGTCGCTACCCATGGAGGGGCGGTAACAATGTTTTAAAATGTAAACGAGAATAAATCGTGGAGTGCTTAACCTACACGCCAGCAGGGCAGAACAAACCGGTCGTTATTGGGGTATTTGATGGTCGGTATATCAGAGCCCAAAAATCCCAATGTTGGTTTGGCCGGAACTATCTGCGAGTCCCGTACTCCCTTCTGGTACGTGCCGACTAATTCTGCGGGCGGATTCTGGTTAGACCCAACAGAATCCGACCCGGATTTCCGGTATCCGACTCAGCTCTGTAGCTGAGTACCTGTGTAGCTTTCATGGTGACTCGTGCCCATTGGTCGGCCCCTACAGATATAGGATATTGTTACAAACTCAGCAGAAATCAATGCCGAGACTGAACAACGCTGGGGCAGCTAGACAGTTTTATAAATCCCTAGGGGACTCAGACCTACGTATGCAATGGATATGCGAAACGGTGTTGCTTCTCACATTTTGGTCAAAAACCCGGTCAGATTAGCCGGTAAAACTTACTGCCCTCACATCTAAGCGACTTGTGTTCGATTCTCGGCGGGGGCGGATTACTTAGGAGGGCACTTTTTCGCTTACGGTTGCGAACTGTGGACGCGTCGTTTTCATGTGTCGTTTGCCTCCTGTCCTAAGGACTCAATCTAGGGACCTGGCGCATGTCTACGATTTCCCCTTGTGAAATTCGCATCTCCGTGCCTCTCATTGCATCTATCAGCTTGTAAGCACTCCGTAGAGTGGACAGAGATGATTGCAGCTGAACAGACGCGCCAATCTATACACGGAGACGAGAATAAGTTACAAGCAAAGTAGACCCATTAAGGGGCACCAGTGGAGGAAGGAGCAGCAGCCTTTACCCTGATAAGGGTACAGGCTATACAGGTGACGCAGCCAACAGGAAGCTGTCACTAAGTCAAGAAGGATGACACAGCCTACGGGAAGCTGTCACTACGGGAAGCTGGCACAGTACTGGCAGAGCCGATAGTTCTAAGGAAGTACATAAGTAGTCACCAAGACATAAAACAAGTGAGAGCACTGCTATTCATGCTGATACTCCACCTATGACGCAGGTGACATACAATACTAGTACTCCGCCTATGGCACTGGGGACATAGAACTATAAACTGGTAGTAAACAAAAATTATTAAGGAACGGCGGAAAAAACAGGAAACCAGAAGAAAGCCTTGTCTAAAATAAAAGGATGAGAAAGGATGAACCAAAAACCACTGTAGTAATCCGAAAATGTAGCAGCAAAAAACTTGGGTCATACCGAGCTGAGCTGAGACCAAAAAGGAAATATAACCATCCATGGTAAGCGCAAAAATACTATTCATCCAGAATAGTAGGCACCAAACCAGAAAATCACAGGGAGGCCAAACAGAAATCAATCTTAATACCAAAGGAAGGGGAACAACGGTATACTGAAAGAACCGAGAACTGAACCTAAAGAGAAGACTGTAAAAATCGTATATCAAAGTTGGGGAACAACGGTATAGAAAACCCGATCCGGGAATAGGAACCTAACGCCAATCAATGATAACCAAAGAGACGGATTGAAATATCGTGTGAGAGCAGCACACGAGAGAATCAAAGCCTAAAGGACGCAGACAAGAGGACACTAAAGACTACGGTGTAAAAATAAAGTCGATGGAAAAATCCACTACCTTAAAAACTATTCTTAGCATAGAATTCATGACTAGGTTGGGATGAAAAAACCATGATGAACTGGTTTCTTACTCAAAGATGAAAGTAAGAAGATGTATGAAAGTTAATTATCATAAATCCCCAGTTACGGCACTAACTAAAATATTCTAGGAGGTGGGTATCGCACCGCAAAGAACTCATGCACTCAAGACAAACCAAGCGCCTAACCACAAGCAAACCAAACCTGCAGCAACTGAAAAAATCCAAAGGATGCGAAGTTAAAATTTCCAAGAAACTCGTAACCAACAAAGGAAACACAGTTCAATGAACAATAGAAGGTTAGATGTACAACCATAGTACATAAAACCTATTGTCCACTTGAAAATAGTAAACGCAGAAAAAAGGACGTAAATAATTTACTGCAAAGGATGGACTGAAAGGGCGCTTGAAATACATTCGGAAAACAAGAAAGAGGTGAGCGGCGGTACATCTGCAAGTACAACTGCAAGATTACCCAGCCCACCAATTCACAGTAAAATCCGAAGGGAAACAACTACTACACTCCACAAAAAGTTATAATCACTGGAGGGGCTGGTGATCAAAAACTGTGTGGAGTAAAAAGAAATAGCTAATCTATGATGAGTTCCACCGAATGAACCATCTGCCTATGGAACGAAGAGTCACAAACCATCAAGACGCTATAACGGTGGTCTGAATGAATCACCACCTTCCACCAAAAACAAGAAAGACAGCTGAAAGGAAGCTGCCTAAACAAAGCGTCGTAACGCTCCACCAATCTAGACTACCCTATAAGTCAGTCTAGGCGGTGCTGAGGAATAGGCACCCACACATAGGGCCATGTTAACCTACGTATGAGAACCATCAGCACCTAAAACAATGAATCCTGGGTTGACTGTAACACCCCAGCCATACGCAGTATCAAGCTAGACCAATACTCTAGATCATCACTCACTCCACGTGACGGCTACATCATCACATGGGCTTGACCCGGATCATCCACCAGGGACGGCAGGAGGCGAAGGGAGAAACAACGCCCGGAGCCATCCAAGGTGGCCGGAGGTTGGCGACTATTAGACAATGGACCTATGACAGGCTCCACTATGACCTGAGACTGTCTGAATCCTAGAGCTTCACCGATAAAACATGGCACAGAGGAGGGCCTGGCGACCCCCTAAGATTCGGCTAAATTATTGTTTGGAAATACAACTCCCACCCGCCCTAAAACTTCACACACAATACAGCATGATCAGTCCCTGACCTGGGATGCAATCTGGATACACCCCACCCAGGACAGCCATCAACAATTGGGGTTGCTAAAGGGCGTAGGGAATTACCGGCGACACTTAACATATCACCGTTTGATGACAGGAGGGATGCAAGCGGGCACGGGGACCCATACTAATGGAAGAGCCCAGGAAGACAGTTTAGACTAAACTGGATATAGAGAGTACATCACTACTCTCTACTACCTGGCGCAACATCGGAAACCCAAACATAATAAACCTTACTCACCAGGGAATACCCAACCAGTCTACCAAATAATGCCTTTCTAACTAGCTTGTTGCGTTAAATCCCAATACGAAGGTGACATAGCAAGGGCAACATAAAAACGCAACAATGACACATCAGGTGCAACCCCGCAGAACATCTCCAAAGGAGTATGTCACCCTAGATGAACACGCGATTGCGAAGATAACACACTAGCACCATGCTGAGCAGTGTCATCATCAACAACTCATGCATGCCCCAACTAATCGAGATCAACCATGCCTCTATACCACTTAACTAAAAATTCCTAAGCCCTATCAGAACTCAAACACTTGAACCCAAACTCACGTAGCTAAGGCATACACCTAAGGGGGGGAACCAGGGGCACGGGAAGAAAAAGTAGCGACCTCTGTCGAACCACGGATCGCACCCAGGGGTCCCAAGGAGCCTAAGAGAGAAAAAATATCCACCAAGATATCATGCCAAAGATCCTCCACGGCCGCTGGACTAGGGCCAGGACGGCGTCCACTTCGGCCTGTAGCATGGGCGAAGTCCGGCGCTGCGAGACCTGGGATCACAGAAGGTGGGGAAGCTTTAGGTCGAAGTCGAGATTAGAGGTATGGGTGAAAGGAGACGAGAATGACAGTGCAGCAAGTCGCACCAATGGCAGAAAATCGCAAATCGCAAGGGCAGAATTCGAAAATTTATCGCTAGGATGCGAAAAGCAGAGCCGAGGCATGTAAAGGTCCTAATATTCCGCCGTCGATGATCAGTCAATCCCAAGTCCCCCCCTCTATCGCTCGACTCACCCGGTTGGGGGGTAGAGGGAGCAGCACCCGTAGTGGTGCTGACCATACCCCCCTGCTTCCTACCACCTCCAGAATCTCCAGGTCCAGACGCGTAGGTCGTCCTCCTCTGGCGAACCCTACGGCAGTGCCGGCGATCCGCCAGCTTGATCGGGAAAAAAAAATTCTCCAAAAGGTAGCACAGAGCCACTAGAGCGCAAGCTCACGCCAGTAGCCGACCGTCGGCTGGGCAGAGCAAAGGGGGCACAGACGACGTAGACATCAGCAGGGAGCTTGGTCGGCTTGGCAACCTCCGGTATGCAGGCAGAGCCTCAAACACCGGAGAAAGGTTAGCGACGTCAAGGACGCGAGCAGACGAAGACGGGGTATCTCCACCGATGTCCAGGCTAGTCGCCGACTTGAGTCTGCACGTCACGGTCATCTACGACAGATGGGAGGAGGCGACAGACGGCAGGGGAGGAAAAGGAAGAGAAGATGGAGGAATGACCGGGGGGGGGTTACGACCACGATGGCGGAAGGATCCTCCTCTCCGGCAGCAGAGGCCGCTGGCGCGCAATCAATCAGCCAATTTGTCGTCATGTCAGGACTTCGGAACTTCCAGAATGAAGCTCGTTGAAGCCAAGTAGAGGACGACGCATAAGATGCATTGCAAAGCAGTGGTACCATGAGGAGCCCGATAACCTATCAGCTTGTAAGCACTCCGTAGAGTGGACAGAGATGATTGCAGCTGAACAGACGCGCCAATCTATACACGGAGACGAGAATAAGTTACAAGCAAAGGAGACCCATTAAGGGGCACCAGTGGAGGAAGGAGCGGCAGCCTGTACCCTGATAAGGGTACAGGCTATACAGGTGACGCAGCCAACAGGAAGCTGTCACTAAGTCAAGAAGGATGACACAGCCTACGGGAAGCTGTCACTACGGGAAGCTGGCACAGTACTGGCAGAGCCGATAGTTCTAAGGAAGTACATAAGTAGTCACCAAGACATAAAACAAGTGAGAGCACTGCTATTCATGCTGATAGCATCAGCGCACTGTGCTTGACAAGGAAATCTGCTCTTTCGCACTAGTACCTGCAGGTTGCGCAGTAGCAACTGCAGCCTCGGCCATGGAACTTCGGGGAGTCAGTGAGCTATTAACTTCACTAGCCTTACAGGCCACCAAGTTTAATAATAATGTCATTTGCACAAACGTTTCGAAGTTAAGCAGAATGCATTATGCAACAACTAATGTGTAACAAATGAAATATTGGTGCGTAATAGTCGTGCTATAATGATTCT
This sequence comes from Chlamydomonas sp. ICE-L, assembly GCA_013435795.1. Taxonomy (NCBI): domain Eukaryota; kingdom Viridiplantae; phylum Chlorophyta; class Chlorophyceae; order Chlamydomonadales; family Chlamydomonadaceae; genus Chlamydomonas; species Chlamydomonas sp. ICE-L. The sequence goes on along the minus strand of JACBWV010000678.1, from coordinate 1,428,064 downwards.
TGCCCCCCAAAATATTAAGTACGGATAAGTAAGCACCTGCGTGTGCATCTTGCACCAAGGAGGCTGCCATTGCTACTTGACTCACATAAACCCACTGACAGAGTTCAGGGGACGTGAGGAGACCAGGAACGAAGTGTTTAGACAACTGGACAGTTAAAAGAGCCGAGGGACGCCTCTTGAGAGAGGAGTCCTGACGGCAAACCCCAAAACCCTTAGGTTACGGGAAAGGACAGACGCGATAGGTTGCGTAGCCAATAGGCCAGGTAGAACCAATGAACAGCTAAAGCTGACACTCCACCTGTTCTAACTGTCAAGAAAATTATACCTTCAAACCTTTAACAATAAACTTCGAAAAAGAAATCTGAAACTCAAAAGCAAGCAGAAAATAAATCTAATAGAGAGAGACATCCTCAAGGGCGACACCGATACTTCCAATATCATTCTAAGATTTAACCAACCTAAATGTTCATCTAAGGAGGGGAAAGAGCGCAGAATAGTACCACACTCCACCTAACTGAAGCAAACTCTATTTACGCCAATCAGGGCTAAAAGAGGTAAAACAGTTACTCAGACCTTGCAGGCTCCATCCTTGGACCGCAGGTGTAACAATCCCAAAACCAGGTGCAATTTCTACCCAAAAGAGGGGAAATCAAACAAAAATAATAATAATTCCAAACAGATCTACCAGCGAGGTAGTCATGACCAGAGACTCGAGGTAAAATCAACCCCCAAAATCCAGTGCGACAGGTCTATACAAACTACATACCCATTCACCATCGCTACAGGATTGGAGTCGTACAGCACTCGAGGTGAAGCAAGGGGCAGTAGACCTGAAGCAAATTAATATTCTGAAATCACCGCAGGTGGGCATCGAAACCCGCGACTCCCGCAGAGAGCACAAACCTGAACTGCAGAAAAATCACTGTAAATCAATAAACCTAGGGCGAAGCTTGTACTTGACCAAACCAAGCATACCATTCATACTCCAAAAAACCTCTGCGGGGAGAGGCTTAGTGAAAGTATCAGCCAACTGCAAGGAGGTATGCACCTTAGTAACACCGATGCGCTGGCTTAGAACCAAATCCTTGATGTAGTGATGCATTATATCTATGTGTTTAGCCTTGCTTTCAAGCTTGTAGTCCTCTGTCCAGGACAGAGCTACCGTGGCATCACATTTGATAGTAATCAAGTGAACAGGCAATCCCAGGTCTACCCTAAGATGCTTGAGCCACTGAACTTCCCTCGCACAACCAGCCAAAGCTTGATACTCAGCTTCCCCAGTACTAACTGCAGGGGTGATTTGTCGCTTGGATACCCAATTGACAATTCCACCAGAAGCTAGAAAAGCAAGACCAGTTTGAGATCTCCTGTCCTCCGGATCCTCACCAAAAGATGCATCACTGTAAGCAAGGAGCTCAAATTTTGGGTCATGAGTGTAGGCAATACCAATATAAGTATGCTTGCGAAGGTACACCAGAACCCTCAGAGCTGAATTCCAGTGAGCCTGAGTAGGTGCTGCTGTGAATCTAGAAAGTTGACTAACAGCAAAAGCAATATCAGGTCTTGTGCACGTGGACAAGTAGATGAGGCTACCAACCAGAGATGCGTACAAAGTGTTGTTAGGTAGAACAGGACTGCCAATGGCATGAACTGTAACTGACTTAGACACCATGGGCACCTCAGACGTAGCCTTCAACTTCTCTTCCCCTGCATTAAGCTTGAACCGCTCAACCATCCCATTAATAGCATTATGCTGACTGAGTACAATCTTCACACACCGCCCCTCATCATCAAGGGTAACATTACAGTCCAAAGAGAGGAACTGTTCAGGTACTCCCATTTCTGTAATAACCCACCCGTTATTACGCAAGATGGTAATAAGGGCATCATAGAGCACGAGCTCATCAACAGCAATCCAAAAGTCGTCGACATATGTCAGGACCCAGGACCACAGGCCATCAGCATCCAGGCGCACAAAAAGTGCTGGATCAGAGAGCGTCGGTCGGAAAACTGCAAGGCGAAGAACCTGCAGGACATTGTCATGCCAAGCTCTAGGGGCCTGCTTCAATCCATACAAGCTCTTCACAATGCGACAAACCAGGGGTTTTCCATTAGGCCCAACCTTGATGAAGCCGTCAGGCTGCCTCAAGTACAATTTGAGGTTGGGATCTATCACTCCATGAAGGAATGCAGTCTTCACATCAATTTGCCTGGAGAACATCTTACGATGAACAACACCTGCAAGTAACACCCTCAAAGTCGCTTTAGAGGTGACCGGAGCAAAAGTCTGGTCGTACTCAATACCAGGACGCTGCATGTAACCTCTAGCCACAAAACGCCACTCTTCCATCCTTACCCAACTTTTTAGTAAATAATCATCTGGCAGACATAAGTCTGTACTCATCCCCAGGATGAGGCTCCAGAATCCAAGTACCATGACCCTCGAGGGAAGCGATTTCATCTCTCATTTCTAGCTGCCACTCTTCCCTCTCAGGGTTATCGAGCGCTATAGCTTGAGCATAAGAAAGCTCACACTGGATGGAGATAAAAGCAGCACCAACTGGTTCTGGTACCTCTTCTGCAGAACCATCAACAGACGGGGATGGAGGGGATCGCTCCACCTCATCAGAAGTATCACCAGCAATAGAAGGAGAAGGGGAAGGAACTAAAACATCAGGAACCGTAACATCTGGCACTGAAGGGTATCGCTTCAATACCGATTCATCTAATAAACCAAACTCAGGAACCTCCCCACGCATCCTCCCACTTGATCTAACTCCAAGAGCAGAAGGAAGAGGGGGTGGACGAGGCTCCCGAGGTGTAACCTTTGAGAGCAGTGATTGTATCACTCTCCCAGGAGGTAGCTCTGGACGTCGAACGTCCGGCGCATCTCCCACATCACCTAACCCAATCCAACCTGGGGCTGGCATGCTCATAGCAGACGCTAGAGTAGAATCACTGGCTGTATCACTAGAGTCAACATTACCTAAGTCACTAGGCAGTTGCTCATCCCGAGCAATAGGAAGCTGCAGAACCTCAGGCTCGAACAATGGGTTACCACTAACAAGGAAAGGAGTCTCTACAATTTTATCTAGGCCGCTAGCTCCACCTTCTCCCCTTAAATCACTAACAGCCAGGACAGAGGGTGGGAGGATAGAGAATGGAAGGCAGCGAGTCGGAATAATTTCCGCAGTCTTAGTGTCAGGCACAAAAACATGGGAGACATTGGGGGCAGCAGCCTGCCGAGAACGTAGGTTCATATGGAAAACTGCTCCCACATCTGTTTCCATCTGCCCTGAGTCCTGTAGAAGATATTCTAATGCTGCCGGTTCAGTACGCCCCTCAGTGACGGCCAAGGGAGAACCAGAAGCAAAAGAACTCCCATCATACACCAATTGCCCATCGACGGGCACTGGGCCAGTGCCCTCAAAAAAGGTCACGTCACGAGCCTCAATCACTTTGTGCAACTTTGGAATCCAGACCTGGTAGGCCTTCGACACCACACTATACCCCACCAGTCTACCCTGGATACTCTTAGGATCTAATTTCCCCCGCTTCTTCCCATCTAGTAGGGTTACATAGGCTATACACCCAAAGACGCGGAGGTGGGACACCTCGGGGACGCGCTGATAGAAAAGCTCATACGGAGTCTTTCCATCTTTCGTCTTTGTGGGTAACCGATTTCGAAGGTACGAAGCAGTCAAGAAGGCATAGGGCCAGAAACCCTTGCTCATCCCTGATTCTATCAGCATCGTACGAGCCATAGCAGCAACTACCCCATTGAACCTCTCAGCAACCCCGTTTTGCTGTGGGCAATACACGCTACTATGTTCGTACGTCGCATTTACCTCATGAAGCCAGTCAACAAACCATTTGACCAAAAACTCTTTTGCTTGGTCCCCCCTAAGCGTTCGAAATGCTACCCCTAAAAGTTCCGCACTCCACTTCTTAATCGTAAATTGGATCTGCCATGCAGCATCCGATTTCAGTCTAATCGGAATAACCGCACTCCACCCAGAAAAATCATCAACTATGACAAGAAGATAAAGTTCCCCTCTCAACCCAGCACTGAACGGCCCCATGATATCAATATGTATCAATTCGAGCGGCGCGTGAGTATTCCTAGTACGATTTGGGTATGGTTTGCGTATGGCCTTACCCAAACAACATGCATCACAAGGGTCCTGTGAGATCTTTTGAAGTGCAGCCCTGGTAAAGTTGGGTTCGCCAGTAACAGTGCCGGAGTGCGACAACATGTGCATAGCAGGTTGACCAGGATGGCCAAATCTGCGGTGCCATAGTTTCGCACTGTCACACGACAAGTAACTGTCGTTAGGTATGTAGAGCACATTGTCTATGGTAATGGGGGCCTCAAGCCACTCATTACATAGTTCAATGGTTCCAATACCAACTGCCTGCTGAACAACACCATCTCCAAATCTAACAGAGGGGCAATTTGCCTGATATCTGATGGATTTAAAGAGGGTGACGTCCCCAGTCAAACTCCGACTAGCCCCACTGTCTAAGTACCAGGTAGCTTCGACACAATCATCAGCCTGAGCAGGCGCCCAGGCTGTTTCAACACTAATGAGAACGGGTAAGGGGGGGTTTGCATCTCACTTCTTTGCAAGTAGAGCCATCTGAGCCATCAATGCGGTATATTCAGCACGGCTGACTGGTGCAGCTCCTCCTCCACCTCGTGGTGGTGGCTTCTTCTGACCGCCACGACCTCCACGAGCAGCACCACGAGGGCGAAGCTTCGGGAACTGCGTCCAGCAAGTTTCCGAAGCGTGTCCAGGGCGAGGGCAGTAGATGCACTGCGGCACTCCACTGCCCTGAGGTAATCCTGCAGCAGCCATTGCTGGCAAAGGGGAGGGTAGGTGAGTGGGGGTTGATTTGACCCATGGTGGGTAGTGAGGGTGATTAGACAGCAGCCTCTGGTTTGCTGTGTCTATGGACTCATAACGATATTGCACTTCAGCAAACGTGATCTGATTCTCAACAAACTCAGGACCACTGAACATGGTCAGCAAACCAGAAAATCGAGGATGAGATGCACCAGCGATCGCGATCTCAATACATTGAAATTCGGAAACTGTTGTACCCGATTTGAGTAGCATGAGTGCCAACCTTTTCACCCTATTGAAATAGGTTGTAGGGGATTCAGAGTAGGTCATCTGAACCGCCCTCAAATCAGCTACCAGTTTCGGTCCCAATCTACGAGCATGCTGCACTGCCCACGACTCCACCTCATCATAGATCTCCTGACAAGAACCATAGTGCCTAAAGACCTCCTGTAACTCCTTGCTCATTGTGAGTAACATGTAGGAAAAAGCCTTTTCCTCATTGCTAACCCACACATCAGAGCCATCATGTAACCTAAGCCTGGCCTCAGCCCCATCTAGAGCCCTGATGGCCTCAGCATCAGAAACACGATCAGGAAAATGAAAGTCAACAGGAGGCAGGGGCGTCCTAGAAGCCTGCTTGAGGCGCTGCAATTTTGACATCTGCTGATTCAGTTCAACTCGGTACGCCTCTACATTCCTATCCATCTCTTCCTCCGTCAACGGAATCAAATCAGGGTCACCCCTCAAATCCCACTTGAGCACTGCACTCGCGGACGTCTTACCCGCGAGGGGATTGACCCAAGAACGCCTGGCGGCATTCTCAGCATCAATCCCCGGTTCACCTCCACCTTCTTCACCAGCAATGCCTGTCACAGAAGAGACCTCAGACGAGTCCTCAGGGAGAGGCTCGTTCCTAGCTCGCTCCTCCAGATCGGCAGGAGTAGGCCTGCCGGAGCTTCCTGTAGGGCCGAAGGTCCTCATTGAAACAGAGCCACCGGCAGCGAGGACTCCAGCGGTCACAGACGATGCCGAAGGTCCGGCTGCTCCAGCGTGGGCAGAGCCCCTGGGCGGAGAAATAGAGCGATGAAATGGCCGGCCAGGGTTTACCCCGCCAGCGCGTGTCCACATTGACCGCATGGTTGAAGGCGCTCCCGCTTGTTGTCGGGAGGTCGATCCAGCCGTAACACGACGTTGTAGCCACTGTGCAACTGCAGGCACAGCGCTCGGGACAACATGGTTGCCAAGGTTCGCCAAACGTAACGCAGGAATGACATTGAACAGCCACTCCTCGTAATTCTCGTAGTCGAGTTTGGCGAGGTCCTTAATCATCGACAGGTTGACTGACGACATGATGCCGAGCTTCTCAACGTCCGCAGTGGCGTATGCTTTAGCGCAACTGATGAGACCTATAACCTGACAGAGTTCAGGGGACGTGAGGAGACCAGGAACGAAGTGTTTAGACAACTGGACAGTTAAAAGAGCCGAGGGACGCCTCTTGAGAGAGGAGTCCTGACGGCAAACCCCCAAACCCTTAGGTTACGGGAAAGGACAGACGCGATAGGTTGCGTAGCCAATAGGTTTATTGATTGACAGTGATTTTTCTGCAGTTCAGGTTTGTGCTCTCTGCGGGAGTCGCGGGTTTCGATGCCCACCTGCGGTGATTTCAGAATATTAATTTGCTTCAGGTCTACTGCCCCTTGCTTCACCTCGAGTGTTGTACGACTCCAATCCTGTAGCGATGGTGAATGGGTATGTAGTTTGTATAGACCTGTCGCACTGGATTTTGGGGGTTGATTTTACCTCGAGTCTCTGGTCATGACTACCTCGCTGGTAGATCTGTTTGGAATTATTATTATTTTTGTTTGATTTCCCCTCTTTTGGGTAGAAATTGCACCTGGTTTTGGGATTGTTACACCTGCGGTCCAAGGATGGAGCCTGCAAGGTCTGAGTAACTGTTTTACCTCTTTTAGCCCTGATTGGCGTAAATAGAGTTTGCTTCAGTTAGGTGGAGTGTGGTACTATTCTGCGCTCTTTCCCCTCCTTAGATGAACATTTAGGTTGGTTAAATCTTAGAATGATATTGGAAGTATCGGTGTCTATCAACAGCTGACACCCACAGCTGACACCCACCCCCTGGGCCGACCTCCAGGGGACCCTCCAGGGCAGTAGGGCACCCTACTATTTTCGCTTTAGCCCCCTTTGGTCCTTTGGACCCCCCAGGCGCCCCCAGGGCTGAAGCCCCCAGGGCTGAAGCCCCAAGTTCCCCAAGTCTCTCTCCGTTCTCTGTCGATGTCCGTCTCAGAGGGTCCGCCTCTGGTCCGTCCCTCCATCCATCTGTCCAGGCGTTTGAACGATTCCGACCACCTCCGCACCCAAACATTTTGCTCATAGTTGGAGTTCGCATGAATAGAGTTATCAGCATCGCAGCGGTCAAGATCCTTCGCAAAAGTCGTTCAATGTCTATTCGGCTACGAGTAACTACTTTATCCTCTACTTTCGAAACTCCCTGTCGGTGACAGCTAAAGCGATTTTCCTTGTGGCTTGCGACACGCTCTTAGAACTTGTCATCTTCGGGGATTCCCCGGAATCGTTGGGTTGAACAGCTGGGCATCCCCCGAATCCCCGGGCCATTCTGGCGCCACGCTGCCTGCCACGGCAAGGCAGTCCACGTTGACGCTTCGTGTCGCACTTGTCTTGTTTCCACAGGGGCGTCTTCTAACTAAGTAGTTCGTATCTCCATATCCGTCAAGTCCACGTAAGGCTTGAAAAAAACCTGTGATCTCATACCGCCCCGTTTCGATTGCTCGTTCAAGTTGCGAAATATGTTGCTCCTGCATAGGGGCGGTAAATAGCATTCTTGGACTGGTGTTCGTCACGATGTTGTCCGAGGACCTCCTTTGAACAGCTTCCTTGTGTATAATTGCCCACGCCGACTCAGTTTTTGGCTTTCTTTCGAACTTGTGGATACATTCCCGCCCGATCTTATCTCTGTGCTAGACTTGACGATACAGCGTCATGCAATCAAGGTTTCAAACGTTAGCTTCTATTGAGTACCAGCGGCTGCTCGCTGGTCAGTACCGAGGTCGCTTATCCCCAGCAGACTACCTCAAGGTGAGCTAGAAAGGTTGACCCCTCCACCCCACCCACCCCACCCACCCCACCCCCACAAACCTCACTCACCTACTCACCCCCCACCCTCCACCCCCCCCATACACACCACCCATCCACCACCCTGGATATACAACACTAAATCAAACCGAACCATTTAACCAAACCATTTAAACCTAACCAAACCACTCCTGCAGGGCCCAGCACGGAGCGTTGGTCTAAGCCCCCTAGGGCTGTGGAGGAGAGTGAGGGTAGCAGCTGGGATAATGTGACGGATACAGCAGTGTCTAGAGAAGTAACTCAGGCATCCCAGTCGGTGAGCGCTGCCACAGCACCCCACTCCCAAAACGCACATACACACACACACATTACCGCACGTACACATAAACCTACCACCACCACGAACAAGATACAGCTGAACGATGAGTGCACCACTGTTAGAAGAAGATGTAACTAAGCACTTGCAGTAATGAGGAATATAATTCAGCATCACAAACGAGTAAATCACTTACATTCAAATCACACAGCACATTTAAGTCATGGGGCAGGCTTCTTGCGGTCTTCACCCAAACCTTCAAATCTGTGATTTTTGATCAAATGGCTCTCGGCACTCAATCCTTCAAATCGATCCTTTTGGATCAAGTTGCAGTCTCTCAGTCTGCACTCAATCCTTCAAATCAGTGATACAATGATATTATAATAAGTGTCAGTCTGTCAATCTGCAACCAAACCTTCAACTCAATGATATTGGATAATGTCACATGATTCATGTGACAGTCTGTCAGTCTGCACCCAATCCTTCAAATCAGTGATGCATTGATACAGGATTAACCGTGCATTTCCATTGGACCACTTGACTTGAGTCACTCGACTTGAGTTAAACGGACTCGACTTAGAATTCACAAGACTTGACTTGGGGTTTACGGCGCCCAACTCAAGTCGAGTCTTTCGCGTTTCCATTGATCACACCTTTACGACATGCCAACGCGGCTAGGCACGTGGGCTTGGCCCCAGCTTGCCCCCTCCTAACGGTTCGTTATTTCCTTCCATTACATTCTATCTTGCTTCCCCTGATCGAGATCATTCGGAGCTTCCCTGCATGCAGACGGGAAACACCTTGCGGGCAACCGTGCAGCAAATCACGGCGAGGAGTCGACAGAACGATGCTGATTTTCTGCAGAAGCGTGATCGTGAAGCGATGGAGGACGCCAGGCATGCGGAAGCCAGGGATTCCAGAGATATGGCAGCAGCTGAGGATGCGGAGGAAGACGAGGAATTAATTTTGCAAGCACTCGGGGAGGGGAGAATCTGCTGATCGTCAACGGACGGATCAACAAAGCCAAGAATCCTTCAGACCTTCAGACAATGTTCCGGAATTTACAATTCTGCGCTCAAGTCGAGTCAAAGCGCTCAAGTCAAGTCCCTAAACGGACTTGTCTTGAGCGCCCTAAAATTGACTTGAAATTCTTCCGACATCAGAGGAAACCCTAGGATTCAAAAAGAGTGGGGAGGCTCCCAACTCAAGTCGAGTCCAATGGAAACGCGACTTTAAGTCAATTCCTGTACGACACGCGTACTACAGGCGCCCAACTCAAGTCGAGTGGTCAAGTCGAGCCCAATGGAAATGCACGGTAAGTTGCAGTCTGTCAGTCTGCCAGTCTGCACATAAAACTTCAACTCAATGGTATTGGATCATGTGGCAGTCTGTCAGTCTGCACCCAATCCTTCAAATCAGTCATACAATGATATTAGATCAAGTGGCAGTCTGACAGTCTGCACATAAAACTTCAACTCAATGATATTGGATCATGTGGCAGACTGTCAGTCTGCACCCAATCCTTCAAAACAGTCATACAATGATATTAGATCAAGTGGCAGTCTGACAGTCTGCACACAAAACTTCACCTCAATGATATTGGATCATGTGACAGTCTGTCAGTCTGCACCCAATCCTTCAAAAAAGTCATACAATGATATATATTAGATCAAGTGGCAGTCTGACAGTCAGCACACAAATCTTCAGCTCAATGATATTGGATCAAGTTGCAGTCTGCCAGTTGGCACCCGAACCTTCAACTCAATGATATAGGATCAAGTGCCAATCTGTCAGTTTGCACATAAAACTTCAACTCAATGATAGTGGATCAAGTTGCAGTCTGTCAGTCTGCACCCAATCCTTCAAATCAGTGATGCATTGGTATAGGATCAAGTTGCAGTCTGTCAGTCTGCTTGTCTGCACCCAAACCTTTAACTCGATGATATTGGATCAAGTGTCAGTCTGACAGTCTGCACTCAATCCTTAAAATCAATGATGCAATGATATTATACGAAGTGTCAGTCTGACAGTCCGCACACAAACCTTCAGCTCAATGATATTGGATCAAGTGTCAGTCTGACAGTCTGCACTCAATCCTTAAAATCAATGATGCAATGATATTATACAAAGTGTCAGTCTGACAGTCCGCACCCAAACCTTCAGCTCAATGATATTGGATCAAGTTGCAGTCTGTCAGTCTGCACTCAATCCTTAAAAGTAGTCATACAATGATATTATACAAAGTGTCAGTCTGACAGTCCGCACCCAAACCTTCAGCTCAATGATATTGGATCAAGTTGCAGTCTGTCAGTCTGCACTCAACCCTTAAAAGCAGTCATACAATGATATCATATCAAGTGGCAGTCTGTCAGTTCGCACCCAAATCTTCAGGTTAATGACGTTGGATCAAGTGGCACTATGCACCCATACCCCCATTCAACTCTTTGCTATTTGATCCAGAGGCTCTCGGCACAAAAAATACAGGAAGACAATGACATTGGATCAAGTGGCACTAAGCACCCATACCCTCATTCAACTCTTTGCTATTTGATCAAGAGGCTCTCGGCACTAAAAATACAGGAAGACAATGACATTGGATCAAGTGGCACTATGCACCCATACCTCCATTCAAGTCTATGCTATCGATCAAGGGGCTCTCGGCACTAAAAATACAGGAAGACAATGAGATTGGATCAAGTGGCACTAAGCACTCATATTTCCATTCAACTCGATGCTGTTTGATCAAGAGGCTCTCGGCACTAAAACAAGTTTTATGCAGCGTCGCAAGCGATGCTAAAAATTGGCGGGGAGTGTTCGCGACGGAGCGACAGGTGGCAACGGAAGCGAGTTAGTTACGAGACCTTGGCTGGCGTGTCGGGGGGGCGGTCGGACACTGGGGGTCGGACAGGCGGACAAATGGGTAACCCTGGGGGGGGGCGCCCCCAGAATGTGGGGGCTCCGCTAAAAATATGAAAACAATGATGTTTATCTAGTGGGACTCGGCGCTCAAGAACCATCAAGGCAATGATATCTTATCAATTAGCAGCTTTCGCATTACTAAGCTTTTCCTTCAACGTTCAATTCATTGACTTGACTTGCCAGCCATGTCATGTTGCCATGCCATGTCATCTAGTGTCTTGTCTTGCCTTGTCTTCTTCTGTCTTGCCTTGACTTGACTGTGTCTTACTTGATTAAAGTGAATCAATTAAATCAATGCTCACCTCACCAGTCAAGGTGGGGTGAGCATGTGTGTCTCCATTGAGCTCTGCTGTACAACTCATGTACAGCTGAAGTCAGGTGAAGTACAGCAACCTTCAAATCACTGATATTGGATCAAGAGGCAGCCTTCACAGCAACCTTCAAATCACTGACATTGGATCAACTCGCCGTCCGCACATAAACATTCAAATCCTTGATATGTGATGAAATTACAGTCTTTATCAGGTGCGCGGATTTGATCAGGTAGCAGCCTTCAAACAAACCTTCAAGCAAAACACTTTTTCATTTTTTCGTTTTTCTTCTTCCTCAGAACTTCTTGAGGTTGACAAGAAGACTAGGAGAGGCATACATCTAGTGAATTCGCTGTTTGGCCCCTTTACCTGCAAAGGCACCGCATTAGCTTGGAAGATTCTAAATTGTTGTGGCTTCATACATTGATCGGCCAACCCAAGACTGTCTCTGAAAAATTGAATGAGTTGAATTGTTACATGGGTTTCCAGCAAACTCTGGGCTGCTCATCACCGTGATCCAATTCCAAGTCAGCCCGTGCGGTCCCCATAGAAACCAGGGAGCATACAATCAGTACCGGTACTTGCTACTGCGACTTTCTCAATGGGACTTTCTCAAGATGGACGACGCCTTGAAAAGCTCATTTTATAACTTGGTCTCCAACGCGACAGTCGGGCCCCACATCCCTGGGGAGGTGACCTCCCACAACATCGCTGGCGCGGTAGTACCGACGAATGAACTTGATGCTTTTGATGCTTGAGGATGGGAGGTATTTAGTGTGTGTGTTTGGGGGGGGGGGGGGGGGGGGGGGGGGGGGGGGGGGGGGGGGAACTCCCCACTACAGCGCCGGTGCCGGTAGCAGCGGCAGATGAACTTGATGGTTTTGATGCTTGAGGATAGGGGGCATATAGTGTGTGTGTGGTGGTGGTGGTGGTGGTGGTGGGGGGGGGGAACTCCCACTGCAGCGCTGGTGCGGTAGTAGCGGCGGATGAACTTGATGGCTTTGATGGTTGAGGATGGGGGGCATATAGTGTGTATGTCGTGGTGGTGGGTGGATGGGGGTGGGGGGTATGAGTTTTCGTCCTACCCTTGCTACTTGTGCACACTGTTTAGTCAACTGATAGTTTTTCTGCTGTCTTGGTTTTCGTCTCTGCGGCTACCTTACTATTGCTTCTGATGTCTGCAGCCATCTAGCAGCTGCCTTGGGCTACTATGCTTGTCTTGAGAAAAAACAGAATGTTCGACTCCCTCGCTTAGGCGTTGGATCGTCCCGTGCCTTGCTTTGGAGTAGCTGTGGGCTTGGAGGAGCTGTAGGCTTGGAAGAACAGCTAATGCATCTGGATCGTAGCCATGCAGTGTATCTATGTGCCTTAAGGTGTTTGATAGGTAACAGGTCGTCGTCAACCGCGATGGTAGCTTCTCCAGTTGAGGTAGGAGGCCGCTCCCCACCCGCGTACGACGGGCTCCCTTAACACCACGCCCCACCAGGCGTTATCATTATCTGATAGGTAACCTTTGTTACTTCCCCTGGGCGGATTTTTGCTTTCTCAGTCTCCTTGCTTTGAGATCCTGAGTGAGATTTCTTTGCTTTGAGATTTTGAGTGAGCTTTCCTTGCTTGTGTGCTTCATATTACGGGACCCATATATATATATTTTTTCCAGAGAGATACCAACCCACGACCAAACGAACATTCACCACTACCCCTGTTGACCACGGCAGACAAGCTCCCTGCCATGGTCGTTAGAGGCGGAATCAAGGAGACATAACTAGAGAACCACCCGAGGGCAGAAATCCGACGGTACTTCCCTACAAGGTTTGCTTAGGGCCAGGACGCCAAAATACTGAGGAATCGAACCTCACCACCCCCTTCCTACTCTTGCAAGTAGGGTCGATACAGCAAGGGTACTGTAGATCACAAGGGATGTAGAACACACTACATTTGTAACTCAGCCTGCGCAATATGCTGCCCTAGTAGCAGTTTCCTCAACCAGCCCACTGTGTGGCTGTGTTACTGACTGTCAAGTGTCAACTGCCCAATAAAGAAGTAGAATCCGACAATGCCCGACATGAAATGTATTACTGCCGCATGATGAAGCCGTTTAAAGGCGAAAGTAGTCCTGCTTTTTGTATACATTCGCCTCTATCCTTCTTCTCCTCTATCTGCCAGACAGATCAGTATCTTCAACTTGAACTTGCTTCCCTAACTTCAGCCTTTACTGCTGCTCGCTGTCTTAAGGAGTAACGATAGATAAATCAGCGTATCTCTCACATCAATAAGGGGCAACATACGGTAAACTCTATAAATCGTTACTTGTCTCTAAAATCAAAACGCTCTGACCTGGCTCATCTCTATCATCACTTATCTCTATGATGATAAATTGTGTCTGAGATCGATTTGCGGTTACACAAATGTTATGACAGAACGGTATCTCTCTCACATCAATTAGGGGCAACATCAAATTTATAAATCATCATCTGTCTGTACCGTAATAACAAAACGCTCTTAGTCCTGACCTGACTGATCACTAATCTCTTTGACGATAAATTCTCTCTGACATCAATTATACGCAGGGGGCTTCTGTAACGGTGTGCAAGATTGCAAGGTGCAAGATCCCGCCCTCACATATGTGTTTACAATATACGATTTGTATATACAGGCTAGTAAGACGTAAACGGTCTTCCAACAATCATGAGCCTCGACTCTAGGAGAAAGAATCCAGTTGAGGAAGTCAATGGTATATTATTCACGAATACAAGTGTATTCCAAACTACCGTTTACCTAGCATGGCTAGTCACAATGATCACAACCTTCAGGCGACGCAAAATAAGCCTGCTACAAAAAGGCAGGCAAGATATAAGTATCTGAGCTCCTCCAGCCAGTCTGGGGACCTGTACCCACGTGATAGCAACAAGTATTAAGCAGTGTCGTGTAGTGTTGTTGAGGTGTTCCAGGTTTACCACGTACACCCGCACACGGTGAGCAAGCAGTTTCTCTCATCCAATCCTGGCATTTTGCATTGGGGGTTAAGCCTGTTCTCTACAACTTAAGAAGTGCTCGATAATCTACCGTATTATCAGTATAGCCTCCTGCACCGTACTAGTAAGCTGCTTGGCCTCTATTGGTTTATCGAGTATAGCATATCTCTTTCGTACGCCTTTTTGAGGTACCAACCTCCTGGACAGGTTCTAGGGTATGTTGAGTCCAAAACCCTCACGTCATAAACTGTCCAGCTGCCCCGTCGCTGTTCCGGTCTCGGCCATGGATTTTTTGCGGAGTATATATCTCCTCCCTCTCCTCTCTCTATCTCTCCTCCCACTCCTCTCCCCTCTCCTTCTCTCTCTCTCTCTCCTCTCCAAATCATCTCTCACTCCGTGCTCTCTCCTCTCGACTCCCCTCCCTTCCAGCTCTCTCCTTCCGTCTAGGCTCTCTCTCCATCAAGCTCTCCTCAGTCGTCCTCGTTCGTCTCTCATCCTAGAGCTCTACCTCGTCAAGACCTGCATCTTCTCTCTTCATCGTTGCCATCAAACTTCTGCTTAGTCGTCTCTCTCCGGGTCAAACGGGTGTCCTTCTCTCTCTCTTCTCTTCTCGACTCTCTCCTCACTCGCTCTCTCTACTCATCTCTTCTCTACTCTCTCTCTCTCTCTCTCTTCTTGTGTTTGTTGGGCTTGTTTGCTCTGGATTGCCTGCCACGGCATCCCTCCCCTTCACGCTCCCCTTTCCGCTCTTCTTTCCGCCTCAAGTTTGTTTCCTTTTTTTACTTGACCTAGTTTGTTTTCAGGTTTGTGGGGGTGCCTTCAAAACCCTCGAGCTTCACTGTTCTAAAATTGGATGGTTGGCAGGCTGTGCTGCTGTCCAGTCTCGGCAGTGATTTGCTGAGTTTATGTAACGAACCCTCTCTCTCTGACCCTTCGACGTTGCGTCTGAGAGGCAGGACGCAGCGTCCTGAACAACCCTGGTTGGGACTTGAGGCAATACGGTATCATATGTGTGTGCATCTGATGGTAGACTGGTAGGTACCATATGTCTGTATATCACAGTCTTGGGGTAGGCCAAATAGGCTGAAGGGACTTGCCCAACCGTGACAGCAAGGGCTAAAAAGAAAAGGCATTGATGAACTGAACCCCAAACAATTGCTTTACCGCTGGGGGCCCTGTGTTCGTCCTACAGTGATAGTTTAATTATACAACTATAATTACATTGTCATGCCACATCGCCATACCACTAACCTGAGGCTGATAGACCAAGGGATCACAACAACAAGCATGGCAGCAACTTGGCAATCCCTGCACCTCAGGCTATACCCTAGGTGGTGGGCGAACGGCCAACTTGAGGGAGCAAGGGACCTCTGGCTAGACGCACGTGGTGGGGCACCCAAAGATTACCCGGAGGCACAAAATATTCTCCTGGATCTGCCTGGACGCACCAAAGATTGCCTGGATGAACGTGGTGAAGCACCGAATATACGATACCACATGTACTGTCTGGACAAGCAAGTTGTGGAGCAGCTCGAGGTGGTACGCAGCCTGTGAAGAGCCCCTGACAGCGTCAGCAAAGTAGATCCTGGACGAATCTCACCATCACAGCGTGGCGCCAGCGTGTAGTCTGGACAGGCACCGCGAGCGACAAGCCAGTCATGGTCAAATGGATAGTGCCGATGAATACGTAGATGACAATAGCAAAAGCTGCGTTGTTGTGTGCCGAGGGGGAAAATTGATGAGGGAACGTTCCTGAGGAGTTCCATCTGACGTTCGTAATCCGAAACACAACATTCTTACAGCCAAGCTTTTAGATTCGATTTTGACACACATTTGGAACTATACCCGGATATCATCAAATATACGCACTGATCTGTCTTCTTCGACTTTTTCCACCACATTCGTGCCTCGTCGTGTTTTTGATACGGAAACATAAGAGAAGAGAAGCGTCAGAAAGTGAAGTCCCCATAAAGCGTCAATAAAGCGCCCTCCAACACACCTAATCATCCCATTACTTGCAGTTCCTCGTTCGTTTCTTCCATCCTCGCCTCCATACTTTCATCCCCCCATCCATGCAACTTGTCCTTTCATCCCTTCTAACAGTCGCAATCGCCCGTCTCACTGCCTCCTTCCACCTCTCCTCCTGTCCTCCCTTCCATCTTTGCTGCGATTCCTTCCATTCCTTTCCTCCCCCCCCCCCCTCCCCCCCTCTCCATCCTCTCATCAACTCCCCTCATCCTCCCACCCTACCCTTCGCCCCTTCCGTGCCCCACTTTCATGCGAGACGCTATCAACCCACTCCAATGTTGCGAATGACTCACGGGATGCGGTGGTGAAGAGGGGAACCCTATTGATTTATCTGCTCGCCCCCATCCCTCTACCACCCCTCGAGCACCGATCTCTGATAACGTAAACACCAAGACGCTCAGCGACAGGAGCGGTACCGAAGTCGGCCAGAGCGGACGTTGGAATCCCAAGCTAACTTTTTATTTGCGATGATGAACCCACCTCCCTCTCAGATGTGGCCAAACCAGGGCATGGTGAGGCACTTTCCCTGTTCAGGCCATGGTGCTGGACTGCTAGGTTGCTCACTGACTATGTCTAGCTTTTAATTGCTCTCGGTATAACCTTGCCATAGTGCGACACTTAGTGTGCCAGCTCACCAGCTGCATGCCCTTCGAATTGCCCACTTTCTGTCGCGCACCTTCTCCTCATCGCTTTCAATTATTCAATTGCCGAATCCGCCAGCTCTTCTGTAGCAGCTTAAGTCCAGTCGATGAAATCGCAACTGAATTGTCGCCTCACGACTCGCCATGACAAGCATTTAGCGTGACAGTGCTAGAATCTCTCACTTATGACAATTCCCTGTCAACTGCTCATTGCGCATATACAATTAATTCAGAGTCCACCGCGCCAACTGCTTTCACTGAGTCCGAAAGCACGGCGATCGAATTGCACTCCATGCGTTAAGCTCCGCTAGCACGTCCTTGAGGGTGAAGCTCGCTGCCCCTAGATACGCTCTTGAACGCGATATTCTCGTCGTATCTTCCAATATTGAATATATTTCGGTACATCGATCCTCTTGTATTTGCTAGTCTCCTACCCAAACACCCTCTCCACCCTCCCCTCCTCTCCCCCTCCTCCCCTCTTCCCCCCCCCCCCCCCCCCCCCCCCCCTCCCCCTCCCCCCCCTCCCCCCCTCTCCATCCTCCACCCTTCCACCCTTCTCCCCACACTCCGACCCCCTATCCAAGAACTAGCCCCCCCTTCACCCCCCCTCACCCAAACTCCAACCCCCCTTCCACCCCCCACCCACCCCCCACCCACAACTCCACAGGCCCCCCAATATTCCCATCCAAACGGCTACGTACCCTCTGCTGTCCCACCCAACTTCTGGAATCAAGGAGACCCCAATGCACTAGCTATGGCCAATACCGTCCAAGGCCCCCCTGGCATGTTTGCCGCCCCCCCCTGGCCAGGCATGTGTGGAGGCCCCTTCGGGACCCCCTCCTCTGTCCACCCCGCGTCTGATGCCGCCTTCCATGGTGGCTTCCCCCTCCCCTCCTCCCAGGGCTCTTCTAGCCACGCCAATGAAATGCACATCCAAGCCCTCTCCACCGTGTACGTGCAGCAGGCACTACAACTGCAGCAGCTGCAGGTACAGCTGCAGCAAGCACAGCTGCACTCACTAATGATGATGCAGATACCGCAGCAGCCCTTGGGCATAGCCCCCCCTCCACTGGGCACAACCCCCCAGCCACCCCCCCCAGGCCCCCCCTCCATTGGTGCTCTCCCCCCCCTCACTCCCACACATTCCTGTGGCCCCTCTCGCCGCCGCACCCCTACAGCCTACTGCCTCCCACTCACAACAGCCTTCCCAACCACCTCAACCGCCACAGCCACCCACTGCACTAGGACAACCCCCAGCCGCTGGGCCAAGTCTAGCTAGGGCCAACAGACAGAAAGCTGTGGGGGGCGCCTCAGGCCAAAGCCAAGACGCCTCTGGTCCCGGTGGCGGTGGTGGTCATGGTGTTATTGATCTTAGCGTTGGTAGTGGAGATGATGTCTCCCTTGTTGGTGCTGGTGCTGCTAATGCTAGTGCTGGTGCTACTGCTTCTGCTACTGCTGCTGCTACTACTGCTGCTGCTGTTGCTACTGCTGCTACTGCTGCTACTACTGCTGCTGCTACTACTACTACTACTACTTCTACTACTACTGCTACTGTTGCTGCTGCTGCTGCTAATGCTGCTGTTGGTGTGACTGCTACTCCTGCTGTTGCTGGGGAGCATGCAGCAAGCATGATGAACAAGACCCTAGGCAATCGCGGCTACCGCGCCGTGCGTGGACTGCTCCAGTGCCAGCAAGCTCTCTTTGTGGAGCAACTCTACGACCTGCACAAGCTAAGCCACACGCAAGGGCTGCTGCTCAGTGAGCTGCAAGCCAGTCGCATACACTTCCAGCGGGACGAAGCCGCCCCCCTTTTATCCGAGGGGGGCTTGAGTGCTGGTGAAAAGCTCCTCCAGCAGATCAGCACCATCCAAAGTGCGCCACATCAGCCCTCCTCCCTCAACCCACAGGATCAGGCCGCCCCCTTTTTATCTGAGGGGAGCTTGAGTGCTGGTGAGGAGCTCCTCCACCAGAATAGCACCACCCAAACTGTGCCACATCAGCCCTCCGCCCTCAACCCACAGGATCAGGCCGCCCCCTTTTTATCTGAGGGGAGCTTGAGTGCAGGTGAGGAGCTCCTCCACCAGAATAGCACCACCCAAACTGTGCCACATCAGCCCTCCTCCCGCAACCCACAGAGTAGGGCCGCCCCCTTTTTATCCGAGGGGGGCTTGAGTGCTGGTGAGGAGCTCCTTCCAGAAATAGCACCACCCAAACGTGCCACAATCAGCCCCTCTCCCTCAACCCACAGGATCAGGCCGCCCCCTTTTTATCTGAGGGGAGCTTGAGTGCAGGTGAGGAGCTCCTCCACCAGAATAGCACCACCCAAACTGTGCCACATCAGCCCTCCTCCCTCAACCCACAGGATCAGGCCGCCCCCTTTTTATCCGAGGGGAGCTTGAGTGCTGGTGAGGAGCTCCTTCACCAGAATAGCACCACCCAAACTGTGCCACATCAGCCCTCCGCCCTCAACCCACAGGATCAGGCCGCCCCCTTTTTATCCGAGGGGAGCTTGAGTGCTGGTGAGGAGCTCCTTCACCAGAATAGCACCACCCAAACTGTGCCACATCAGCCCTCCGCCCTCAACCCACAGGATCAGGCCGCCCCCCCCTTTATACCGAGAGGAGGGGGGGGGAGAGATTTGGAGTGCTGGGTGAGGAGTCCTTCACCAGAAGCCACCACCCAAACTGTGACACCATCAGCCCTCGCCCTCAACCACGGATCAGGCTGCCCCCTTTTATCGAGGGGAGCTTTGAGTGCTGGGGGAGGCTCCTTCAACAGAATAGCCACCCCAAACGTGGCACATCAGCCCTCGCCCTCAACCACAGCCCCATGCTTGCAAAGCATTACACCACAGCCCCGACCCGTACGTTCAAGAAAAGGGGGGAACACACACAACACGGCCACAAGAACAAATGAACTAAACCAACCCAACCCCACCCAGGCCCACGCCACTGAATCCAACCTACCAACCAGGCCCCCCCCACTGGAAGGCTTGTTGGTGTGCCTTCCCCCAGGAGGAACAATTCTATGGTTAACACGTCAACTCCAAACCCGCCCCCTCCAAGCATGCATTGGCATTCTTCAGCAAGCTCTCCTCACTTCCCAGCCCCAGCGATCCCCAACTTCAGCCCCAGCCCCATCCTCAACCCCATTCCCAACCCCATTCCCTGGGGTCGGCATTCTTCAGCAAGCTCTCTTCAATGCCCAGCCCCAGCGGACCCCAACCCCAGCCCCAGCCCCAGCGAACCCCAGCCCCATCCTCAATCCCATTCCCAACCCCATCCCCTGGGGTCGGCATTCTTCAGCAAGCTCTCAACACTACCCAGCCCCAGCGAAACCCAAACCCAACCCCATCCTCAACCTCAACCCCATCCCCTGGGGTCGGCATTCTTCAGCAAGCTCTCTTCAATTCCCAGCCCCAGCGATCCCCAACCCCAACCCCAGCCCCAGCCCCAGCCTCATTCCCTGGGGTCGGCATTCTTCAGCAAGCTCTCTTCACTTACCAGCAACCTAGCGACGCCATCCTCGCAAGCTTCTCGACTTTCTTTGAAGGTAGGTGGTGATGGAAGGGGTGGTGGTGGTGGTGATAGTGATGATGGTGTTGGTGATGATGGTGGTAGTGATGGTGTTGGTGTTGGTAGTGGTTGTGTTGGTGATGATGATAGTGGTAGTGTTCCCAGCAACCTAGCGATGCTGCCCTCGCAAGCTTCTCGACTTTCTTTGAAGGTGGGTGGTTGGTTGATGGAAGGCCGCGGCCTGGTGTGGGGCGGGGTCCGTAGCGATTAGGGAGGATGGTGTGTTGGGTGGTCCTGTTGGTGTCGGTAGTGATGGTGGTGGTAGTGGTGGTGGTGTTGATGATGATAGTGGTAGTTTTCCCAGCAACCTAGCGACGCAGTTTCTTGCAAGTTCTCGGCTTATTTGAAGGGTGTCTGCGGGTGGTGGATGCCTTTGGGCGGGGGTGGCAGCGTCCCCCGGTGGGGGGTGTAGTGGGGGGGGCCAGGCGGTGGGGGAGAGATGTCGGAAGGGCGGAGGTGTGGGGAAGGGACGAAAGTGGGTTGGTTTTGGATTGCGGAACGTTCTCGGGTATTCCGCAGGGGCCGCTAACGCTGTTCAGGGGGACAGGATCTCCCCCCAATCCGCCGGGTTGTCCGGGTTAAGGCGGAATAGTGGGGCAGGTGTTGGGGGTGGGTCATCTTTAGGGAGGGTGGGGAGGGATGAAGAATGGTATTTTAGTAGTGTTGGGGTATTGACGATGTTTGGGTAGGAGTGATGGTTTGGTTGACGATGATAGTCGTAGTGTTCCCATCATCCTACCAACGCCGCCCTCGTAAGCCTCTCATCTTTCTTTGAAGGTAGGTGGTGATGGAAGGGGTGGTGGTGGTGGTAGTGATGATGGTGTTGGTGATGATGGTGTTGGTGATGATGGTGGTAGTGATGATGGTGTTGGTGATGATGGTGGTAGTGATGATAATCATAGTGATGCTTTCGGTGATGAAAAGCACTTCAACAACACCTCTCACCGCACCACCACTTTTGACCTCTGCCCCCCCCCACCACCACCCCACCCTCTGCAGCCTTCCGAGTTTCCTCAAAGCCCGCACTTGGGTTGGTTTGAAAATCACTCCAAACCAAAAACTCCAACCGTGCTTTGGCAAAAAAGAGAAAACACCCCCAGCTTTCTCCCACTCGGGACCACCACGCAACCCTCACTGACACCAAAATTATGACCCCCCACAACCCATCCATCACCCCCACCCCCACTGACCCCACCACCCCCACCCCCAACCCCCCAACACTGACCCACCACCACCACCTAACCTCCAATGACCCCCCAACCCCCACCCCACTGACCCCCCACCCCCCACCCCCCACTGACCCCCCCACCCCCCACCCCCACTGACCCCCCAACCCCAACCCCAACCCCCAACCCCAACCCCACCCAACCCCCCAACCCCACTGACCCCCCAACCCCAACCCCCGCTAATCTTCAGCCCTTTTGTGTTTTCTCAAGCTTGCACTTAGGTTGATTTGAAAATCACTTTGACAACACCTCCCACCGCACCCCCCCACCCCCACCACTGACCCCCCACCCCCACCCCCACCTTTTTCGCCTTCCGTGT
Source organism: Chlamydomonas sp. ICE-L (assembly GCA_013435795.1). Taxonomy (NCBI): domain Eukaryota; kingdom Viridiplantae; phylum Chlorophyta; class Chlorophyceae; order Chlamydomonadales; family Chlamydomonadaceae; genus Chlamydomonas; species Chlamydomonas sp. ICE-L. The sequence goes on along the minus strand of JACBWV010000678.1, from coordinate 1,405,799 downwards.
TTTCTCAAAGTCCGCCCTTAGGTTGTTTTGTAAAGCACTTTAAAACACCTCCCACCGCACCACCACCACCACCACCACCACTGACCTCTGACCCCCCCCCCCCCCCCCCCCCTGCTTCAGCCTCCAGTGCGTTCTCAAAGCCCCGCACTTGGGTTGGTTTTTAAAGCACTTTAACAACACCCCCCACCGCACCACCACCACCACCACTGACCTCTGATCCCCCCCCCCCCCCCCCCCCCCTTCTTCAGCCTCCAGTGCGTTCTCAAAGCCCGCACTTGGGTTGGTTTGTAAAGCACTTTGACAGCAACGACACCGCCTCTCAATCTCCCTCTGGAATCGAATTCATCCCAAATAACAGGTGTGAGACATGACTAGGGACCAGGGATTTTTATTTACGCTATATATAGCGATCGCTAGTTTTGACCCCTTTTCAGCGAAATTATCGCTATAAAAAAAGTAAAAAAAAAGTTTTCTTGTTTTTGCTCTAAATGGCCCCCAAAAGCATCAAAAAGCTATAAAAAGCTATAAAACGCTGTCCCTGGATGAAGCCTGAAACCATAAAGCTAGAAGAAACCCACTTTCAGATTTGAAAAACATATCACTGCTAGGGACCGGCATATTATATATTGTTATATTATATATATATTATTATTATATTATTATTATTATATTATATAATGTTGATCAAAGGCGAGTATGATGTCATAAAAATTGCATCATATGATATTGTATATAAATTGTAACTTTGGCCTAGTCAGACTGCCGGGATCGTATGATATCATATGATGCCATGATATCATATGATGTAATTATGCTGTTCCCTAGACATGAGCGGTGGGGTGGAAGTGGTGGTGGTGGGTGGAAATGGTGGTGGTGAGTATAATTGGTGGTGATGCAGTGGAAGTGGTGCGGTGGAAGTGGTAGGGTGGAAGTGGTGGTGGTGGGTAGAATTGGTGGTGATGCAGTGGAAGTGGTGCGGTGGAAGTGGTAGGGTGGAAGTGGTGGTGGTGGGTAGAATTGGTGGTGATGCAGTGGAAGTGGTGCGGTGGAAGTGGTAGGGTGGAAGTGGTGGTGGTGGGTAGAATTGGTGGTGATGCAGTGGAAGTGGTGGTGGTGGGTGGGAGTGGTGACGATGGGTAGAATTGGTGGTGATGCAGTGGAAGTGGTGCGGTGGAAGTGGTAGGTTGGAAGTGGTGGTGGTGGGTAGAATTGGCGGTGGTGGGTGGAATTGGTGCGGTGGAAGTAGAAGTGGTGGGGTGGAAGTGGAAGTGGTGGTTTGGAAGTGGTGGTGGTGTGTGTAATTGGTGGTTATGCAGTGGAAGTGGTGCGGTGGAAGTGGAAGTGGTGGTGTGGAAGTAGTGGTGGTGGTGTGGAAGTGGAAGTGGTGGTAATGCTTTTGTGTGTGTGTGTGTGTGTGTGTGTGTGTGGGGGGGGGGGGGGTTAGTGGTGGTGCGGTGGAAGTGGGAGGGGTAGAAGTGGGGGGGGGGCTCCTAACCAAACCTAACCAACTCCGCAAACCATACCAAACCAAACCAACTCCGCAAACCATACCAAACCAAACCAACTGCAAATGCAGGCTTGTCAACCTTGTTGACAATCCCAATATACTAGAATTACAAACACGCACACACACACCACCACCCACCCCAACCCCAACCCCAACCCAATTGCCCAACCCAACCCAACCCAACCCAACCCAACCCAACCCAACCCAACCCAACCCAACCCAACCCAACCCAACCTAACCCAACCCAACCCAACTGCAAATTAAGTTTACAAACTATGTCGACAATTCCAATATACTACAATTACCCCTCCACTCCCCACCCCACCCACTCACCACCACCCCCCACCCATCCCAACTCCCCAACCCAACCCAACCTAACCCAACACAACCCAACACAACACAACACAACACAACACAACACAACACAACACAACTGCAAATTAAGTTTACAAACTATGTCGACAATTCCAATAAACTACAATTACCCCCCACTCCCCACCCCACCCACTCACCCACCCCCACCCATCCCAACTCCCCAACCCAACCCAACCTAACCCAACCCAACCCAACCCTACCCAACACAACACAACCCACTGCAAATGCAGGTGTTTGCAACTATGTCGACAATTCCAATAACTACAATTACCCCCCCACTTACCCACCCCACCCACTCACCACCCCCCCACCCCATCCCAACTCCCCAACCCAACCCAACCTAACCCAACCCAACCCAACCCAACCCTACCCAACACAACACAACCCAACTGCAAATGCAGGTTTGCCAACTATGTTGACAATTCCAATAAACTACAATTACCCCCCCCACTTCCCACCCCACCCACTCACCCACCCACCCAACCCAACCCAACTCCTCAACTTCCCAACCCAACCCAAATGCAAATGCAGGTTTACAAACTATGTCAACTTGCCCCCCACCAATGCTGAGTTTGTTGTAACTATCAAATCAGGCAACGCCTCCCCGGATGGCGATTCTCATATCGGGAATGGCGACCAGGCGGCATATCCCCCCAAACAAAACAGAACAAAAAAAAAACAAGCCAAAACAAAACAAAACCAAAACAACCCCCCAACCCTCACCCAACCCAAACCAACTGCAAATGCAGGTTTACAAGCTATGTCAACTCGCCCCCTACTGATGCTGAGTTTGTTGTAACTATCAACTCTGGCAGCGCCTCCCCGGATAGCGATTCTCCCATTGTAAATGACGACCAGGCAGCATAACCCCCCAACCCCCCCCCACCCAACCCAACTCCCCAATCCAACCCCAACCAAACCAACCCAACTCAACCAAACCCAACCTTCCACCCAACCCAACCCAACCCAACTGCAAATTCAGGTTTACAAACTATGTAGACTCGCCCCCCACCGATGCTGAGCTTGTTGTAACTATCGACTCTGGCAACGTCTCTCCTAATAGCGATTCACCCATCAGTAAGGACGACCAGGCGGCGCAACGGCAACGGAAGAAGAGACAGAGGTTGGAGGGCAGCGTGCGTCAGATCGTGCAGTTTTTGCATAAACCAGCACAGACCTATGGCGATATTGATTGCAGCCAATACTGCAGTAGTCCCATCGTAGATCTATCGGATTAATACCAGTCAGCCTCCCACCCACCCACCCACCCACCTAACCTCTCTCCCCACCTGACCTCTATATCCACACCACCCACCCACCCACCCGCCTTCTCGGAATAGCAGCGCACCAAGGCAGGGGTGAGTTTGCCCCCCATCCAGATTAGGGGACCTGAGCAGGTCACCGTTTCCAACAACCAGGTCACTGAGTTTGTAGGTTCCCCTGTGTCTCTTGGCAGGGGTGAGTTTGCCCCCCATCCAGATTAGGGAACCTGGGCAGGTCACTGTTTCCAACAACTAGGTCACTGAGTTTGTAGGTTCCCCTGTGTCTCTTGGCAGGGGTGAGTTTGCCCCCCATCCAGATTAGGGGACCTGGGCAGGTCACCGTTTCAAACACCACGTCATGCACCGCAGTTGCCGGGTTCCCCTGGCTTTGGCCCGGGTGTTGAGTTGACCCCCACACAGAGTAGGCAACTGGAGGCACCATTCCAACAACTGTTCTGGCAGGGAACCATTACTAAGCCTTTGCGACATTCGCCAAAAGGATCCTAACATGTAGGGAGGTATATAATGTAAGAAGTGGTAACATGTAGGAGTGATACAGGTAAAACTGAATGTAGAACTATGTAAGGGAGTCCTATACATGAACTGTATTGACGTTCGAAGAGTCTATGGAGGGTCTGAAGGGGTTTTAAGGGTTTATAAATGTAAATGTAATAGTTCTATACATGTAACTACATGTACGTGTAAGAACTGAATGTAAGGAGTTCTAAATATGTAAGAACTGAGAACTAGTACATGTGCCGGTCCGTACTGTTACAACAACCAGGTCACTGTCATGTAGGCCCCTTGCAGCAGGCAGGGCAGCAGCAGCACATAGTGCTTGAGTGTGTACACACTAGTGACACCATACCCTATATCATCCCCACCCCACCCTACCCTACCCCACAAGCTGTAGGGCTTCCTTAACTGGTCAGATCACGGTTTCCAACAACCAGGTCACTGTCATGTAGGCTCCTTGCAGCAGGCAGGGCAGCAGCAGCACATAGTGCTTGAGTGTGTACACACTAGCGACACCATACCCTATATCATCCCCACCCCACCCTACCCTACCCCACAAGCTGTAGGGCTTCCTTAACTGGTCAGATCACGGTTTCCAACAACCAGGTCACTGTCATGTAGGCTCCTTGCAGCAGGCAGGGCAGCAGCAGCACATAGTGCTTGAGTGTGTACACACTAGCGACACCATACCCTATATCATCCCCACCCCACCCTACCCCACAAGCTGTAGGGCTTCCTTAACTGGTCAGATCACGGTTTCCAACAACCAGGTCACTGTCATGTAGGCTCCTTGCAGCAGGCAGGGCAGCAGCAGCACATAGTGCTTGAGTGTGTACACACTAGCGACACCATACCCTATATCATCCCCACCCCACCCTACCCTACCCCACAAGCTGTAGGGCTTCCTTAACTGGTCAGATCACGGTTTCCAACAACCAGGTCACTGTCATGTAGGCTCCTTGCAGCAGGCAGGGCAGCAGCAGCACATAGTGCTTGAGTGTGTACACACTAGCGACACCATACCCTATATCATCCCCACCCCACCCTACCCTACCCCACAAGCTGTAGGGCTTCCTTAACTGGTCAGATCACGGTTTCCAACAACCAGGTCACTGTCATGTAGGCTCCTTGCAGCAGGCAGGGCAGCAGCAGCACATAGTGCTTGAGTGTGTACACACTAGCGACACCATACCCTATATCATCCCCACCCCACCCTACCCTACCCCACAAGCTGTAGGGCTTCCTTAACTGGTCAGATCACGGTTTCCAACAACCAGGTCACTGTCATGTAGGCTCCTTGCAGCAGGCAGGGCAGCAGCAGCACATAGTGCTTGAGTGTGTACACACTAGCGACACCATACCCTATATCATCCCCACCCCACCCTACCCTACCCCACAAGCTGTAGGGCTTCCTTAACTGGTCAGATCACGGTTTCCAACAACCAGGTCACTGTCATGTAGGCTCCTTGCAGCAGGCAGGGGCAGCAGCAGCACATAGTGCTTGAGTGTGTACACACTAGCGACACCATACCCTATAATCCCACCCCACCCTACCCTACCCCACAAGCTGTAGGGCTTCCTTAACTGGTCAGATCACGGTTTCCAACAACCAGGTCACTGTCATGTAGGCTCCTTGCAGCAGGCAGGGCAGCAGCAGCACATAGTGCTTGAGTGTGTACACACTAGCGACACCATACCCTATATCATCCCCACCCCACCCATACCCTACCCCACAAGCTGTAGGGCTTCCTTAACTGGTCAGATCACGGTTTCCAACAACCAGGTCACTGTCATGTAGGCTCCTTGCAGCAGGCAGGGCAGCAGCAGCACATAGTGCTTGAGTGTGTACACACTAGCGACACCATACCCTATATCATCCCCACCCCACCCTACCCTACCCCACAAGCTGTAGGGCTTCCTTAACTGGTCAGATCACGGTTTCCAACAACCAGGTCACTGTCATGTAGGCTCCTTGCAGCAGGCAGGGCAGCAGCAGCACATAGTGCTTGAGTGTGTACACACTAGCGACACCATACCCTATATCATCCCCACCCCACCCCTACCCTACCCCACAAGCTGTAGGGCTTCCTTAACTGGTCCAGCATCACGTTTCCAACAGCCAGTAGTCTGTCATGTAGGCTCCTTGCAGCAGGCAGGCAGCAGCAGCAGCACATAGTGCTTGAGGTGTGTACACACTAGCGACACCATACCCTATATCATCCCCACCCCACCCTACCCTACCCCACAAGCTGTAGGGCTTCCTTAAACTGGTCAGATCACGGTTTCCAACAACCAGGTCACTGTCATGTAGGCTCCTTGCCAGCAGGCACGGGCAGCAGCAGCACCTATGTGCTTGAGTGTGTACACACCTAGCGACACCATACCCTATATCATCCCCACCCCACCCTACCCTACCCCACAAGCTGTAGGGCTTCCTTAACTGGTCAGATCACGGTTTCCAACAAACCAGGTCACTGTCATGTAGGCTCCTTGCAGCAGCAGGGCAGCAGCAGCACATAGTGCTTGAGTGTGTACACACTAGCGACACCATACCCTATATCATCCCCACCCCACCCTACCCTACCCCACAAGCTGTAGGGCTTCCTTAACTGGTCAGATCACGGTTTCCAACAACCAGGTCACTGTCATGTAGGCTCCTTGCAGCAGGCAGGGCAGCAGCAGCACATAGTGCTTGAGTGTGTACACACTAGCGACACCATACCCTATATCATCCCCACCCCACCCTACCCTACCCCACAAGCTGTAGGGCTTCCTTAACTGGTCAGATCACGGTTTCCAACAACCAGGTCACTGTCATGTAGGCTCCTTGCAGCAGGCAGGGCAGCAGCAGCACATAGTGCTTGAGTGTGTACACACTAGCGACACCATACCCTATATCATCCCCACCCCACCCTACCCTACCCCACAAGCTGTAGGGCTTCCTTAACTGGTCAGATCACGGTTTCCAACAGCCAGTATACTGTCATGTAGGCTCCTTGCAGCAGGCAGGGCAGCAGCAGCACATAGTGCTTGAGTGTGTACACACTAGCGACACCATACCCTATATCATCCCCACCCCACCCTACCCTACCCCACAAGCTGTAGGGCTTCCTTAACTGGTCAGATCACGGTTTCCAACAGCCAGTATACTGTCATGTAGGGCTCCTTGCAGCAGGCAGGGCAGCAGCAGCACATAGTGCTTGAGTGGTGTACACACTAGCGACACCATACCCCTATATCATCCCCACCCCACCCTACCCTACCCCACAAGCTGTAGGGCTTCCTTAACTGGTCAGATCACGGTTTCCAACAACCAGGTCACTGTCATGGTAGGCTCCTTGCAGCAGGCAGGGGCAAGCAGCAGCACATAGTGCTTGAGTGTGTACACACTAGCGACACCATACCCTATATCATCCCCACCCCACCCTACCCTACCCCCACAAGCTGTAGGGCTTCCTTAACTGGTCAGATCACGGTTTCCAACAACCAGGTCACTGTCATGTAGGCTCCTTGCAGCAGGCAGGGCAGCAGCAGCACATAGTGCTTGAGTGTGTACACACTAGCGACACCATACCCTATATCATCCCCACCCCACCCTACCCTACCCCACAAGCTGTAGGGCTTCCTTAACTGGTCAGATCACGGTTTCCAACAACCAGGTCACTGTCATGTAGGCTCCTTGCAGCAGGCAGGGCAGCAGCCAGCACATAGTGCTTGAGTGTGTACACACTAGCGACACCATACCCTATATCATCCCCACCCCACCCTACCCTACCCCACAAGCTGTAGGGCTTCCTTAACTGGTCAGATCACGGTTTCCAACAACCAGGTCACTGTCATGTAGGCTCCTTGCAGCAGGCAGGGCAGCAGCAGCACATAGTGCTTGAGTGTGTACACACTAGCGACACCATACCCTATATCATCCCCACCCCACCCTACCCTACCCCACAAGCTGTAGGGCTTCCTTAACTGGTCAGATCACGGTTTCCAACAACCAGGTCACTGTCATGTAGGCTCCTTGCAGCAGGCAGGGCAGCAGCAGCACATAGTGCTTGAGTGTGTACACCCTAGCGACACCATACCCTATATCATCCCCACCCCACCCTACCCTACCCCACAAGCTGTAGGGCTTCCTTAACTGGTCAGATCACGGTTTTCCAACAACCAGGTCACGTGTCATGTAGGCTCCTTGCAGCAGGCAGGGGCAGCAGCCAGCACATAGTGCTTGAGTGTGTACACACTAGCGACACCATACCCTATATCATCCCCCACCCCACCCTACCCTACACCACAAGCTGTAGGGCTTCCTTAACTGGTCAGATCACGGTTTCCAACAACCAGGTCACTGTCATGTAGGCTCCTTGCAGCAGGCAGGGCAGCAGCAGCACATAGTGCTTGAGTGTGTACACACTAGCGACACCATACCCTATATCATCCCCACCCCACCCTACCCTACCCCACAAGCTGTAGGGCTTCCTTAACTGGTCAGATCACGGTTTCCAACAACCAGTATACTGTCATGTAGGCTCCTTGCAGCAGGCAGGGCAGCAGCAGCACATAGTGCTTGAGTGTGTACACACTAGCGACACCATACCCTATATCATCCCCACCCCACCCTACCCTACCCCACAAGCTGTAGGGCTTCCTTAACTGGTCAGATCACGGTTTCCAACAACCAGGTCACTGTCATGTAGGCTCCTTGCAGCAGGCAGGGCAGCAGCAGCACATAGTGCTTGAGTGTGTACACACTAGCGACACCATACCCTATATCATCCCCACCCCACCCTACCCTACCCCACAAGCCTGTAGGGCTTCCTTAACTGGTCAGATCACGGTTTCCAACAACCAGGTCACTGTCATGTAGGCTCCTTGCAGCAGGCAGGGCAGCAGCAGCACATAGTGCTTGAGTGTGTACACACTAGCGACACCATACCCTATATCAATCCCCACCCCACCCTTACCCTACCCCACAAGCTGTAGGGCTTCCTTAACTGGTCAGATCACGGTTTTCCAACAACCAGGTCACTGTCATGTAGGCTCCTTGCAGCAGGCAGGGCAGCAGCAGCCACATAGCTGCTTGAGTGTGTACACACTAGCGACACCATACCCTATATCATCCCCACCCCACCCCTACCCTACCCCACAAGCTGTAGGGCTTCCTTAACTGGTCAGATCACGGCTTTCCAACAACCAGGTCACTGTCATGTAGGCTCCTTGCAAGCAGGCAGGGCAGCAGCAGCACATAGTGCTTGAGTTGTGTACACACTAGCGACACCATACCCTATATCATCCCCACCCCACCCTACCCTACCCCACAAGCTGTAGGGGCTTCCTTAACTGGTCTCAGATCACGGTTTCCAACAACCAGGTCACTGTCATGTAGGCTCCTTGAAGCAGGCAGGGCAGCAGCAGCACATAGTGCTTGAGTGTGTACACACTAGCGACACCATACCCTATATCATCCCCACCCCACCCTACCCCTACCCACAAGCTGTAGGGCTTCCTTAACTGGTCAGATCACGGTTTCCAACAACCAGGTCTACTGTCATGTAGGCTCCTTGCAGCAGGCAGGGCAGCAGCAGCACATAGTGCTTGAGTGTGTACACACTAGCGACACCATACCCTATATCATCCCCACCCCACCCTACCCTACCCACAAGCTGTAGGCTTCCTTAACTGGTCAGATCACGGTTCCAACAACCAGGTCACTGTCATGTAGGCTCCTTGCAGCAGGCAGGGCAGCAGCAGCCACATAGTGCTTGAGTGTGTACACACTAGCGACAACCATACCCTATATCATCCCCACCCCACCCTACCCTACCCCACAAGCTGTAGGGCTTCCTTAACTGGTCAGATCACGGTTTCCAACAGCCAGTATACTGTCATGTAGGCTCCTTGCAGCAGGCAGGGCAGCAGCAGCACATAGTGCTTGAGTGTGTACACACTAGCGACACCATACCCTATATCATCCCCACCCCACCCTACCTTACCCACAAGATGTGAGGGATTCCTTGAACTGGTCAGATAACGTTTCCAACAACCAGGTCACTGTAATGTAGGCTCTGCAGCAGGAGGGCAGCAGAAGCCACATAGTGGGCAGGATGTAACACTTAGCGAACACCATACCCTATATCATCCCCACCCCACCCTACACCATACCCCACAAGCCTGTTAGGAGCTCCTTAACTGCGTCAGAATCACGGTTTCCAAACAACCAAGAGTCACTGTCTACTCGTAGGCTACTGCAGACAGTGCCCAGTGCAGCCCACCAGAGAGCAATCAGTGTATTGAGTGTGTATCCACTAGTCCGACCACCATACCCTATACCCTCCCATCCACCCCCACCCTACCCCCTACCCAATCAAGCTGTAGGGCGTACTTACACTGCGTCAGATCACGTTCCAACCCCAACCACAGGTTTCATGTCCATTTGCCAGAGCTCTTGAAGCAGCCGCAGCACCCGATGCAGCCAGCAGCACCATAGTGCTTGAGGTGTATAACACTAGCCGTTGACACCACTACCCTATCATCCCACTTTCCACCATCTACAACCCCGACCACCTACCCCACAAGTTTATTTGTAGGGCTTCATAACTGTCAGATCACGCGTTTTCCAATTCAGCAGTATTACTTCGTCCATGTAGGCTCCTGGCAGACAGGTTTTTAAGGGCAGACACCCACTAAAAAATGCAGCCACATAGTGCCTTGAGTGTGTACCCACCACTAGACGAACCAACATACCCTACTATCACCTCCCACCCCACCCTACCCCGCAACGATGCTAAGGGCTTACACTTTAACATTGGCTCAGATCATACACGTTTCCAACAACCAGCGTCAACTGTATTCCATGTAAGGCTACCCCTTGCATGCATGGCAGTGGCAGCCAGCACCGACACCATAGCAAGTGACATTTGAGTGTAGCTTTACACCACTGTAAGCGACATTCATATCCACTAGCATCTCCCCACACCCACATCCTACACCCCACAAGTGCTCAGGTTGACCCCTCCTTAACTAGTAAGATCCCGGATTTCCTTAACATACCAGGCTCACCTGTCATCTCGGCTCTTCTGCCCAGCAGGAGCGGCCAGCAAGACAGAACATAGTGCCTTTGAGTGTGTACATTACTAGCGACACCAATACCAACTATATTCCATACCCACCCCAACCATACCCAGCCTTACTGACCCCACCAAGCTGTAAGGGCTCTAACTCGCGTCAGATCACGAGTTTCAAACAACCAGGTCACTGTCATGTAGGCTCCGTTCAGAAGGCCCCCAGGGCACGCAAGACACCCGCCACATAGTGCCCTGGAGTGGCCCCGCTCATCTATTCATCTTAGCCGCACACCATCACCAATTTTATACGCCATCACTACACACAAATTTTCCCTACTACCATACCCCACAAGCTGATATTTCCGTTACGTCC